>JARYHS010011408.1:226383692-226439682 GCA_031002005.1 Vandiemenella viatica | reverse complement strand
ATACTACAGATGCCGTTGTTGCTGTCTTCTGTAGTTTGGCATAACTCCATACTCAGTACGATAGTTTTTGGGATTCAAATTAGACATTTGGTGCATCATCTACTGAATATGAATTGTGAAGTATTGCCTCTCATATCCTTCAGAAAAAGTAATCAATCCTCAAATTTATTTCTACCGGCGACCTGAACTACGTAATTTCAACTTGAAAATAGGAATGATGGAGGTAAAATTATCTTACTTCAAGTCCAGCTCCTGGGATGGTCACTGAATGTTAGTTACCGTAAACGATAGTCCATAAATCTTGTGCATTACAAACAGAAAACTCCTCTCGCCTATTTTCGCGGTGTGATGTTATACAGTGCTATGGTAGAGAAGTCAATATTACATATGCAGGTGGTAAAAGGATTATCCATATAAAATATAAAAACCCTAGTAAAAACCACTTTAATTGAATGCGTTATTCCAGGCAACTGGACGTCAACTACTAAATAGCTCTGTGACGGCATTATTTGGAAAGCTAACAATGGCCGGAGATGCTTCTCTTTCTGTGCATCGTATGTCCATAGATAAGAAGTATGTATTTCTTTCAAAATTTTCCATTTGATTATTTATGACGACAATTAGATGCAAGTAGAAGAGCGTTCGAAAATTACGCTCCATTCACTCTTTGTAGCAATTAATAGAACCAGGTCACAAAATAACAATGAATACCTTTGATAGGAGATAAGAAATACGGAAGACTGCTAAAGCATTGCTTGTGTTTGATACTATACTGTCCTTAAAATCTCTTACAGATCAATAAAAGTATCTGTAAATTTTTACGAGTTTTGTGGAAATAATTGCTAAAAACAAAAACAGGAGAGAAGAAATATAAAAAGTTAGCATGCAAGGTGGAGATGCGACGTTTGTTTTCTCGCTGCGAGTCTAACTCATTGCATTCAGGGAATGTAACTGCACAGGATTAAATAGTAAGGGAAAAAAAAGCAATAACAGAGCATGGTTTAACTATGTAAGAACGTTATTTTTACCATCACAACAAAATCCGGAAAGTTTTAATCTGTTTGAATAAAAAAATTTACCATCATTGAACAGAGTGGTGGAGTCCCACCTTAAATAAATAATTTTATAGATAAGGGCTGCTTGATGAGGTGATTATCGATATGCACATAAAAAAAACTTGTCAGTAGCCATGCACACTGTTCGTGTAGCGAGCCTTCTCCAAGTTTCACTTACAATTTACCTCGTGAGCTAGATCGGTAAGGCGCAATACCGTGCCTGGAACTTGTTACGAATTTAACTGGTTTGAACCGGGTGGTGAAATTAATTTTTATCATCCAGTACTTAGCGTACAGGTTAAAACCTCTCCGTATTGCGCGTAGAGTAATGGTATACAACAATGTTAATAGTGATTCGTTAATTACAGTGGCCCGGTCTTTGTTATTTTCGAAATAGCAGGTGTTTAAGGGTCAATACTGAGTTAAGTACTTAACATAATGCACAAATAAAAAACAAAATTCAGCAAAAATACAATTTTCACAGTCATGCACGTAATACAAAACAATCCGTAATAGGGAAGTTCAGGAGAAATATTATAGTTCCCAAAATTTTCCGGTGGAATTTAAATAGTTGCGCATATTCCTTGTTGACGACTGGGATGTCATGCTTGGCAGTAACTTTAGGATTACTGTCGGAAAAATTTGTGGCACAGTGTAATAAATTGTAGTAGCTACCTTCTAGTATAGCGAATATTGATGAAAGTAATTATTGTCATGCACTCTTAAACCTCTACCTGTCTATAGTGATATAATGAAATACTTTTCTATGCTAAGAGCAGAAATCGCTTGATATTGCATTAACTGCTCCATGTTAGCATTTTGGGGATATATATTTCAATGTAAATTTTCGTAAAAGATTACGAAGAACATTTTCAGCATCGCAGTAAGCATTACAGAAGATCTAGCGACGGACTACAATTGAAGTCCATTGGTAGTTTATGTGATGGTGTAATACGGTATATCCGATATGGAAACAATATTTGTGTCGATTAATGAAATATTCTTAGTTTAGCTTGTATTGAGCATAAATATATATACATAACGAGCTTACTCCACAGCCAAAACGTTTTTTTTATTTTTGATCGCATTCGGTTACTGAGGCCATACAGCCAGCTCAATGGGATTTGTTGTTATCGAGTATTGACACATGGACACTACAATACGGTCAAGAAATTTGCACACACACAACACTTAAACACCCATGCCCTCGGCCGGACTCGAACCGGCGACCTTCGGTACGCGGAGCTAGCACTCTAGCCCCCATGCTACCGAGGCCGGCAACCAAAAGGTTGGTCGGATCCATGGTCGGATCCTCCCGAATGAGACACACTAAGCCATTGTGTCAGACGTAGAACGCCCGGTTCCTTTCCTCTCGGGCGCTAATGACCCCGACGTCGACGCGCCCTAAAACACCAAAAAAAAAAAAAAAAAAAAAAACAACAACAACAACTTTCCTCTCGGACATACAGTTTAACGGGGAATCCGAACCACGGAACGACCTGCCGTAGCTCATACGGTTAAATACAGTGGCGTCTGGTTTTAGGGAAAGTGATATATGTATCATACTGTTTCAGCAATAACAAAATTATCAAGTTCGAATATAAAAATAATAATGAATTTTTAGCTGGCCACATGAAATATGATTTGAATTAATAGTAGAACTTAAAAGTGGGTGTACAATTTATTGAAACTTGATCATTGTGAAATTATGCAAACATAAAGTTTGTTATATTAATATATAAACAATTATACCTCGTTGAGTGTTTTTATTGTTAAACAGATAGAGCAATATCTTAGCGTAGATTGCTGTGTGGAATCGATTGCATGAGTCTTCGTCGTGGGTGAAGATTTTACCGTTGCGCCACTGCTGTCGAGGTCAGGACCCATGCATGAATGGCGCCACGGGGTCTGCTGTTGTTCCCCCGCTGGTGACCTGGCCTGTCCAGATGCGAGCCCTCTTCCGCCGTCCAGAGCAGCGCAGGTTACTTGTGGCTGTATCAGATGAGGATCCGAACCAGAGCGTCCCTTAATCCGTGCTTCAGCTCCGAGCAAGACTCAGTAACGCCTCGCACCGCGATGTGTCGTTCTGCCCTTGGCGAATTCCCGTGCCTCGCGCCAATGTAGCAGCATCTGATTGGCTCACAAAACAAACAAAAAATACCAAAACGTTACTAAATTGTTGGCCTCTTTTCTATTGGCTGGATCGTTTCACACCACTTTCCGAAAGCACCTCTTTACTAGGAAACGGCACTAAGGTACATTTTCGATCGCCGGAAATATTTAACGGAATTCGGCGGCTCTTTTCCAAAACGTGCACCAAAGAGAAAGCGAGCCTTCGTCATTTATGGTGGCTATAAATTCACTGAATGTTCAAAGTCAGGTAGAATGTTTCGTCACGTGTCACTCTGGACCCTTTGTTGACTCACCTCTACCTGTCCGTTTGATAAGCCGCACCGCCAAGATTCAACAGACCGTGGGAACACTTGGTCTCTAGTAATACTGTACTTAATAATTCATTACAATACAATTCTTAAAAATTACTGCACCTACCGAGATTTGAACCCGGAGCGGGAGCAGCGAACCTTTAAAAGCAAGTGCCTTAACCACTTAAATAGATAACGCGCTAAAATTATGATCTTTTTTAACTGGGACTGTTGTAAGATTAAGCGGCAGTGAGCCTGTTACGCGTTAGAAAATATTTAAAATTTTACAGATCGATACAGCTGTCACTATATGATTCTTACCGAGCCTGGTGGGTGAAAGGTTAAGACTCGAGCTTGTAATTCAAGAGATCGCAGATTTGATCTCCGGATCTTCTATCCTGATTTATATTTTCTGTGGTTCCAGAAATCATTACAATTCCGATTTCGTTCCTAGACTAACTTCTTCCTTTTCTTTTTACAAATCTTCTACCGGCTGCAGTTACTTGAACGACGAAAATTCTTAAGCCAAAGGAAAAAGTATCTTCTGAATATCACATATCAGCGTCTTCGCTGTCACGGGCGTTATCAGGATTAGATAAATTCCCAGAAGAAAGGTATTAACAGTAAACCAGATATACAGGGTGTTACAAAAAAGATACGGCCAAACTTTCAGGAAACATTCCTCACACACAAACAAAGAAAATATATTATGTGGACATGTGTCCGGAAACGCTTACTTTCCATGTTAGAGCTCATTTTAGTTTCGTTAGTATGTACTGTACTTCCTCGATTCACCGCCAGTTGGCCCAATTCCATGAAGTTAGAGACTCTTCGTGCTCGTATTGTGGACGGCTGTGATACAATACGCCATTCTCCAGGGCTGCATCAGGGATTCCATGCGACGGAGGGTGGATGCATGTATCCTCGCTAACGGAGGACATTTTGAACATTTCCTGTAACAAAGTGTTTGAAGTCACGCTGGTACGTTCTGTTGCTGTGTGTTTCCATTCCATGTTTAATGTGATTTGAAGAGAAGTAATAAAATGAGCTCTAACATGGAAAGTAAGCGTTTCCGGACACATGTCCACATAACATATTTTCTTTGTTTGTGTGTGAGGAATGTTTCCTGAAAGTTTGGCCGTACCTTTTTGTAACACCCTGTATGTGGGGAGCGATGGAACTGCGCTGCACATGAGTGTCGATACTGACATGCCAGCGGTTAAAATCACTTTTTCACTCCGGCACTCACAGTGATGTTCTAATTGAGCAAGGTACAGCCTTATCGATTATCGGACAGATAGAATCAGAAAGGGACGGAGAGATTTGGTATTGGTTATGACCGCTAAACGAGATTCCTGCGCTGGCTGCTATCGAATTCCCGGAAGGGAGATTGGACATTGTTTGAGATACTATTGATCAATCATTTAATTTTTATATGAAAAAGACCTATTATCATAATGCTTTATACAGAAAGTATACAGTTGTTTTAAAACAGTGTGAACAACGCTTCTTGTTGATTTATAACATTAATCCCGGAATTAAAATTTACTGAACCAGAAAAACCAGGGGAAAATCTTCCTATTAACTATTTAACTAATTTAAACGTTAATTTTATTTTATTAATGAATCATTAAAATTTATTGGAATTCATTACTAGCTTATAATGTAAGCAATTATCGTTAAATTCCTATTCAAACCACATAAAGCATTTATGCAACAACTAACGACGGCTTAACTGTCCTTATTAAAAAAAAAAAATATGTGAGGTACTTCATGTAAATTTTAGCCCTTTCTCACCTGCATGATGAGTGGGTGTCAGACGAGGATGGCATCGCGAGGCCACACAAAAATTGTTTATGAATTTAATAAACCGTGATAAATTTAATAAACTGCGCTAGTATGAAAACACGCGTACAGTATAACGAGTTAAGGATTGTTTTCTTGCATGTAAACTGAAGTCCATCATGCAGGTATAGCCTTTTCAGTAGAGTACGAGAAACCAAGGAAGAGCCAACTTTTTACTACACAGCCGTGTCATAAGCAACTGTGTGTAGTTGTTATAGTGGTTTGCTACTTAGTAGACAGTCTATCAAATGTTATTATGAAATTCACTTTTTTATTTATCATTACGCCTTACATAAAAATTGAAATTAATGTTTACATAGGTAAAAAATTTCATTGGAATAAGAATTATTGCCTTTAACAATAGTATATTCTAGTGCACTAGTTACATCTGCCGTGGAGAACATCACAAACCCTTGTTTTTTTTATAGATAGGCGACTTATTTATTACTAGCTAAAAGCACGGCTTTTTTTTCCCTCGCGGAGTTTTGCTATAAAAATATTATATACAACTAAAGAAATTAATAAATAATCGTAAGAAATTTAATATTTAAACTTCAAGAACTATCATCAAAAACCATGGTTTTAGTTTTTTGATTAACAACAAATTAAATAAATTGATATTTTAAATATTTAAAGATTGCGTCTTATTATAAACGTGACTATTTTTTTTTTCAACAAACTAAAATCACGGATTTTGATGATAGTAATTTCTTTACTTGTATATAATATTTTTCATAACAAAACTTCGTAAGCCACCACAAAGCATGTTCAAAATTTACTGCATACTCATAAAAATGAACATCATCTCGATGATTTTGTATTAAATTTCTTCTGTCTTCTTGCGGTCGTTTTTTTTACATTACGCATTAATGACCGGTTACGTATGCGTTCTTTACGACCTGCCAACGTGCGATTTCGTGACATTTTCCTGTAATAAAAATAACTAATAATAATGCAGTATTATACAGATATATGACATACACGGCAGTTCTATCACTATCGTAGCTCCATAATCTGGATTTTTTTTGTTTGTTGATATCTCGCTTAATTCTCGAGATACTGTATCTCCAAAGTGAGGAGGTTAAGGTGAGATCCGGCCTGGACCAGAAAAAATCACCAAAACCACTATATTAACACTGCAGAAATTCACTATAGGTGTTTTATTTTCTTCCTATTCGTTATTGTTAGGTGAAATACAGCCGCGACCAGAAGAAACGCCACCAAAAGCACAAGAAAATATACCTACAACTGGTTTTTGGCATGCTGTATCTTGAAGTCTCATCGAGTTACATAAAAATTCATCATCAAATTGCGGCGTAGAAACCCACATAGACACATTTCTTAACAATAATACAGAAGAATGTTTAGTAAAAAAAATTAATATATCCCTTTCTGGAGTTCATATTCTCTCAATACTTCAGTTTGTGGCAACGTTATTTTCGATTAAAGTCTGAAGCGTACCGATTAGGTGTACATTCATTTTATATTTTATTTGATTTTCATTAAACATTGAATGGTAAGTCATTATAATTGTATAGGTATTTAAATTACTGATTAAGTGTGGGAGTGAAATTTCTTTATATAATTACAAAATTATCCTTCTAAATTTACAGACATCACAGTTGTATTTACATAGAACATTCAACAACTAACGATCATATTTAATACAAAAAATTAAATTAATATGTCTCTTTCTGGAGAGTAAGTTCTCATGTCAACATCGGAATCACAAACTACAATTTTAGTGAACAGTTTATTTGATTATCTTACCGTTGCTGTGAACAGACGACTGCATTTCAAGTTCAGTGATAAGTTATTTCATAAATGCCAACAGCGTTTTTAAACTACATCCCTCTCAATAGACACACTAAAAAACAAAACTACATTAACACATTTCCAATATCTTGTGCGTTAATTCATTCACTAATTCTTGACAATAACTGTGTCAAACCATATGACGCGTGGTCACGTGACGCGATAGCCATTCGTTTCTTTCAGTCTGAATCAATAGAAATATTAAAAAATATAGCTATTTATTTGTGTTTCTTCTTTTACAAAAATAATAATTGATGGCACATCTACAATTGACTTTGAATCAGTATGTTCAATTTCACGTCTTTAGGTGCAGCAGTTTTTTCAAAAAGTGTACCACAAAGTGTGCACATATCGTCTCCTGGTATAAGGGCTCGCTTTGCTCGCCCCAATGAGAAAAGTGCCAGGAAATGCTTACTCTTTTTTCTTATTCTGCGAATTTTATAACGAAACTGGAAAGATCACCACCCTATGATGACGAAGAAGAGGCTGTCTTTATACGCACATCTGGAGAGAAGGAACCTAGAGAGAAATTCCTTCAGAAGCGATGGCAAACCCATCATGGATGACTGAAAGAGAAGATTTTTTGTGTAATTTCACAGCGACTTCTAGAGAAAGGATCAGAGAAACAGTTGAACATCTAGTCGGAGGAACGAGAAATTATGACCTTGTAGTTGAAAAATCTTTGCCTGGTAACGAAAGAAAAACGTGAATTTCTGAGAATACAAAACAGCTGGTAGTTTAGGTATTAATAGCCCACATGTTGCTATAGATGTGAAAAAAATTCTTCTGTCCTATTTAACCATACCAATTAATAAACAGTTCTTCTCAATTGGCTAGGCCTTCGCTATTCCTTTATATTATTTCGTTATAGCCCACAGCACTTTCATTAATATTCGCTACACTAATTGCCATCTTTCTTTCTATAAGTCACTCTCAAAAATATATTTTACTTCAGTACAGTTAGAAAAATCTAGCCGTTGACTTTCCTAGCAAATTGTTTCCAACAAAACCACACACAATACGTTTATTGAAAATAATGTTAACAGACTACACTTAAAAATGGCTACCACACTCTTTCGTCAGACAGATTCAACTTTTTCACTCATTGCTACTGTCTGACGAACCAAAGATATTATAGCAACAATTTCCTGCTGCAGGCCTACCAGGTAGTGAGCATGACGATACACAGTGATAGCACAGACAACAGTTATAAGCCATGAATTTTATGATTTCACTAGCCTCAAAGCCTGTTTAAAATAACGGGTTGATAGAAGTGTTTTGAAAAGTCATTTGTCGCACTTGTTTAACTAAACAGAATTTTTATAAAATATCACTAAATGCAGTTTCTCGTGTCTAACGCTGAATCAAAAAGTTTCATTTATTATTCTTTTCCAAGGTGCATTTCAAACTCTGCTAATATTGCCGCTAGAAAATCAAAGCTTCAATCACACGCAAATTAATACATTCACTGTATCGGAGGTTAGTGATTTCATGAATCGCGATATAAACTTGACCCAAAATCTGCACGAGTTCTTGTATCTGACTTTATTGTGATTCAGACACATATTACAACATTTGAACGGTTGACACAGTTACATGCCTTTTAAATAATGACCTCAGAAATTAAAAAAAAAATCTTAGCACCTTGCATTGTGCCGCATAATATTAGTTTCAATCGTGGTATAGGACCCAGAGATCCAGATCGATGTTGAAGTACTTTAATTAAAAAAAACTTAAATTAGTTATGCCCTCTACCAGTTGTCATTTAGATCCTAGTTAAATTTCAATATAATTAAAACTTCCGTTAACAGTTGTAATTTTACAGTTACGATATTCCAAATGTACTTACGTGAAAGAATTATATGTAAACTTTTTTGTATTCCTTTTACCGATATAATGACCATAAACATAATTATTTTTATACATTGAAATTAACACTTCTTCTTGCGGCTTTAATAATTTTCACATTTTAGTCATACCGCTGTCCGATTCATATTCTCATACACTGCGATAACTTCTATACGATTCAATCTTTGACTTCACTTCCAGTGATAATTACTATTATACTTTGGACAGAGATTCAGCCGCTATCCTACTCAAAGAAATTTATCAGATTACGGATATTTCATTTAAATCAGGTGAACAGTTTTATCACATATGCCTTCTACTCTAATATGAAATGAGCTGCCACCAGATGTAAGGAGTTTCCTTATAAATTGCTGCCAGAAAATTAAAGTATTTATCTTACATATGGGCATAATTAATATGTTGGATTAAACGCAATACATGCTTTACTTTCAGTATTCTGGAATTTTATTTCTTCGTTGATGATTTACTAAATGACAGTGTTACTAAAAGACGCTCATAAACTCTGCTATGTAGTAGCATCTTTGGTCATTGTTAATTCAGCAATGAGGGCTGGCTGCGTGACGTCACAACTAATTAAGTAATAATGAATAATTAAATACTTCATTGCCACAAAACTTCATAGCTATGGCGCTGTGGTATGGGTAAAAAGACGTGTGGGTGTGCTGTGGACTATTAGGCATAGAGTCAGAGTGTTTTTGAAGCTGCGCAGCTGGCTGTGTAGTCGAGTCTTGGCCGCGCAGCCGAGCACAAGTTTAATTAACTCCGCGCGGGTAGAGATGCTGCTGAGTTACGTTTACGCGCGTCGTATTTAATGCGGTTTGCTTGTCAGACGCTTATTCCTGCGTCGGGTCTGACTGGGCGCTGGGCGCTGCCTAGCTTTCGTACCGGCACACACTCTACTTGCAATTAATTATTCCCGCTACGTGTTAATATTACACAAGTCCATTAGGGACGATGTCCTCGTGTTAAATTTTGTTAGTAGGGGAGGGGATATTCCCTGTAGCGTGCAGGATTTACGTTTTGCCTCCCATTCGCATTTTATGAGCGCTGTTCTCGTTAGGTTTTGCTTAATCGACGCGTATTCACTGTGACTTGTATCACTAATTAATCACCGCACGTAACGTGGAACATCGCTCCTCAGAGAAACTCTCTGCGTCTGAAATTGTGGTCGCTATATGGAAAGCACAAATTTTCGAAAGCAGCAATCGTTCCTGATACAGAGAATTCCGAAGCATGTTTAATCTACGTCTGTGGAATACGGAAGACTTTAATTTGATTGTAAGTGAACTTTGTTCTTTTATACACAGTTGCTCTAATCATCGATGGAGATAAGGTTGCCAAAACCATAAATATTTTCAAGTGCGACTATCGAGGACGTATATATCTTCATTCTTACAGTAATACTCTGTGTGAAAATAAACTAACAGACGGTTGTATTAACTATTTTTCTTGGATTTTCAGACAGCAACTTTCTAAATATTAAGTGGTTATGTCTTATAACTGTAAAGTTATCGAAAATCGTTTTACGACCCAGAATTATATTTAATTTATTTGTCTATGACATTTTGTTTATGTCTTACAAATATAGTGCTACTGTTTTCGAAAAACCAGATAACGTATGAGAAATTATGTGGAATCTTTCTGTAGCATTTCGAACGATCCACTCATTTTTTCTTCTCGTAAGCAGTTTTGCTTTTTAATAACAATATTAAATCACTGAAGTTTGCTGTAGCAAACGCAAAAAAATAGGAAAATATTTTTGATAAATTAAACTTCGTTAAAGTAGGATTTTTGATTCAGGAAAAATTGTTAAAACATTATTTAGTGTATGAACTCATATATCGAAAGGAATATTAGATAGCTTAACGTTTTCCCTTTTCTTACATTCAGTATCTTCACTTTTTCAATATTCAATAAGATACAGGAATATCACAGGTATGATGTTTCATTCTGTTTAGGTTATTGATTTTGCTTTTAGTTTCAGTAACCTTTGTTTCAACCCCTTTATTTGAAAACTTGTAGTTAGTAAAACTTCAGAAATATGACCACTGATCTTTAATATATATTAGTGCCAGTTTTGAGTAGAATACCAAGAAGTGAAGCTCTAGTTTTCTTAAATTTAAGGCTTATTAATATCCTTCCTTCAGGAAGATCAAACCAACATCACGTTGCGGACTAAGTTACATGAAAAATTCTTTCTTTGCCTTGATATAAAAACAGTGATGTGATGGTTGCTTTTGTCTATTTCTTTCACAAAAACAGAAAGAGTCAATAAGCTTTTCGTTCTACAAATAGCAGCTGTGATGATCGTTTCTTGGTCATCTTATCCTTCAGGTTTTCTTACATTCAGTATCTTCACTTTTTCAATATTCAATATGATACAGGAATATCACATTAATTCAGTGTTATTGCGAAAAATAATCAGCTCTATCATCATTGATAAAAGTCGTAACCTTTCAAACTACCATTGCATTTAAGCACCAAAAGTGGATTACTTATGATGAGATTAACTAGTTTCACATTTAGCTGAAAAGTTTCTTAGTATCTGGTTGGCAGGAGTGTCATAATTGAATTTTGTATTGAGATATTTTACTGCAGGATTTTATTATTATTATTATTATTATTTTTAGGAAAAAGAACGATTTTCAAGTGTAGTTTAATTGAGCGCTCTTAAACCTCGCGAATAACCATATTGAGATTTCCTCTTTGACGTTTACCAGTTGCCTCTAATGACTCTAAGATAATAAAAAAATCCCATAATGAAAATATAGGCAGAACCAGGCGAAGTGTAAAAGTTTTGCTTTTTCGATTACAGGCATAAAACATACCTGATATATGTATAAATTAGGTTAGATTTATCTCTAAAATAAATCATCCATTTAGTCCAATGAAAAGTGGGAAAACTGTTTTAACTAAAGTTCATTTGTATCATAGTACCATATAGCAAGAAGATAACCCGTCTCCCTAGTTATATTATAACACAGTGATTGATAAATTATTACAATCATACTTCCAAGAATTTTTATTGTGTGGGAACGTTTTGAGTATGGAAAAGACAATGAAAACGTTGATTACTTTTTTAGGTTGTTTAACATGGGAATGTGGACATAAATACATTGATATCAAGCAAAATGATTATAAGAAAGTTATTAATCCATTGTATCTTCAACGATCTCTCCGTTTGATGGTTAGTTACTATTATATTGACTTGAGAGCAACTAATTTTCGCTAAACAAATTAGTTCGTTCATCATCCACAACAAATAAATGACTTTTTTTTAATGCTTTTAGATCAGGGTGGTGACTAGCGTAGTGACAGACCGACAAAAAAATTTTTTTCGTGTTACCTGAAACCGACTTTGTTGATTTCGCGGAATTCATCCTACTCGACTGTTGCCACAGATACATAGTCACTGTTAATTCCGCCAGCGCATTCGCAGAAATATGATCACGGCCCAGCAGACAGCATAACTGTTTCTCAGCTCGCAAGCTCGAGCGCCGCCAGCTGAAATTACCTAAACAATTTACTGCCTCTTCTGTTAATTGAACCATCCATTTAGAACAACAGCTACATGCTAATAGCCGGCTGGCTGGCTTCACTCGGCGGCTTTAGTTGCGCCGCGGGGAGATGTTAACATCCAGACAGAGCCCCTTGTGCGGGCAGATGCTAGCCGCAGCACAGGCGCGCTCGGCACGTTGCCTAAATTAGCACTGCCTTCGCACTGTCTTTTCTTGTCGGCCACCGCCGGATATTCCTAATCGTTTCGCCGATACCTGCTCCAGGGAAAGTCCTCCAGTTGCTTGCTGCGCAGTTTACCACAAGAACGACACCACTACCGGTACCTATCTGCTTTGTCTTCTGGAAGAATTTCCATTGTGTTTTTACCTAATCACAGTGTCTGACTCATTAACGTAATCACTTCACGCCATTCACGGAATCATTCTTCCATTATGTGTAATCATAATACGATACTCTGAAGATCGGCATATCATACATTAAACGTCTAAACATTTAAAGCGGAGAATACATAAATTTACAGTTATAAAACAGTAGCTGAATCCTAGAAATCTGGAAAAAATATTTATTTGTTGAAATGTGGGAAGTAGTACAATAAAAACTTGTTTGGAGTTGGCTTTGTTAGTTATCTTTTGTTAATATGATATAAGAAAATCAAAAAAAAAATTGATTTTTTAGTATCTTTAACATTTAAAATGTTTTGTAATATTATCTGGATGGAAATTTGTTTGTTCCCAGACAAACTGGAGAGTATAGTGTGGTTAGGACTCATATTTCTTGATGATGATATAATAAGAATCACAGCATTAACTAAGCAAACGGACTGTAACCATTGTGCTAGGGAAGATAAACATCCGGTTTGTAAATTTTACGTGGGAACGGGAGTTTATCATGTCGAAAATACACACACCGAACATTAAATATCATTCTTTGTAAAAGGCTCACTGAGGGGCTAAATCCTGCAAAAGGCAGGTGTATTTGATACTCCCTAGTGATAGCTGGTTTGCCTTTTCTACGAACTCGAAGTCAATTCCAAAAGTTTCAGAAATCGCTCATGAAATATTATTAAGTGTGGCGCATGGTATTATGGGCGATTTAAGTGCAGAAAAATCAAATATATACGCCCTGATGCATGGTACGTGGAACCAGATACCTTTAACACATTGCAGAACTTGTAAAACAACAATAGGCACTGTCTCCCTACTCTAATATACTTCTTTAACTGTGCGTATGGAGCCCTCGTGCATATTACTAGATAAGCGTAAAGTAAGTACTGAACTTTGTGATCTACCTTCAGTCGATGAGCTCTTCCAACCTCCCTCTAAAATTAAGGAATTCTGCGAAGGTTCTCAATATATACTCTATTAGTCAGAGATTTATTTATTTCGTACCAGAATAACTAGATCAAATTGTACTATGCCAAAGCTGAACCACTTCCAGTGCTTTTTCTCCGAGACCACATTCAAGTCAACTTTCGTGAAATCGGGCGTTCCCATTACAACATTAGAAAAAGCATCGAAATGATCCATGATCACTTCACACTTTCAAAATTACTATCTGAAACCTTTCCATCGCCACAATTAACAATCATCTCCGTTGACACAGAAAATATTTCACCAGCCAATGAAGAACTGACAAAAGTCCTGTGCAGTCAACATTGGTGCCATATATTGTGCCTACAAGTGACACACAGATGATATGGAACGCATAGATTGAAAATCAACGTAATGCGTCTTTCAATAGTCAGGGATAATTTTTCACCACTTACGTTTAAGGCACAGTTTATTTTTTATATAGACTTACCCACCGGTATTATAATATACATTTGTCTCAAGAGATTCCATCACAATAGAATTCACCAGGTAATCATTTCTTTTTAAATATCATATTTCTAAATTGCTTTCTGGTACATTCACATATTTTAATGTTTCTTAAATATTTCCTAACTGTCTATAATATGGAATATATGTTGCACAATGGTGATTAATATGTGTTTACAATTAATAAATGTCCCTAAAGGTTCCTAAAACTCATTTGCATACGTTTCACAGTGATGGATAACACACTCTTTAAGGCTTCAAAAAATCTAAGAAGTACCTAGTAATTAACTTGGCACATTTGCATAATAACCTTCTGGCTTCATTAAATCATGGAATACTTACAGACAGTTGACAAATATTTGTTTTCTCTTTTTGGTGAAGAATACTTAAACAAACACCCATATATGAAACAGAAAAGGACATCTCCAAATTGTCAGTAATTTTCTAATCATTATTAGATTGGATAAGGATTCAAACGTCTTAAAAATTTGTTTTATGTGGTATCAGGCTATTTGCTTACCGGACATCGTGCTTCAACGATAAGAGAGGGGAGAGGGTTTTTGTGTGTATTTATGGCGCGTTGTAACAGCTATAAGTTTCACATAGATTTCAGTTAGGAGAAAGACAGATTCAATTCTGCAATATTTCCGTTATTGGTATTTTTTTTTTAAAGACCTGAACAAACTCAACATGTTTAATGTTCTCAGAAACTTTTTGGTACAATCTACATCTACATCTACATATATACTCTGCAAATCACAAAACTGTGGGTGGCAGAGGGTGCTCAGCACCAAACCTAATCTCTTTGTTGTGCATTCCAATCCCTAATGGTACGAGGAAAAAAGGAATTCATATAAGAATCAGTGCGGCACCTTATTTCTCTAATTTTATCTTTCCTGTCATGCCGACCCAAATAGGTTGGTGGACGAAGTATTTCACTACACTCAATCATAAAAGGAGATATTGCCGAGTGTAAACGTTGGTCGAAAAGACTCAGTGGCATAGCCGTGTAAGGGCGTGTATTATACAGATGAATCAGTCATCATTTTTCTCTTACTTCCCATTGCCAACTCTTACCCTTTTAAGTTTGAGAGAGTGCAGTTGCCCATTTCAATAAAACTGTGACCAAAGAAGCTCTCCAATAGACGATAAATCCAACCTTTAATTTTGGTTCCTTTTATTTGTTTACTTTTACAATAGTAATCATAAGATTCTTCACAAATAAAAAAATTCACCAGTTCCCCTATGAAAAGATTATCAGTGGCGCGCATCCCTAACAATCACCCATTTTATGAAATTGTATTTTACGAATTATGTATAGCAAGAATGGGAGTTGATTAATTGTGGATTTCTATATTTTTGTGTAATTAATTGTGATCTTGTGTATATTCTTCATGCAAAGGGAAATCATTTTATGGAGAGAAACTGTGTAAACGCTATGTAATATTTTCAATGACAGTATCAGGCGTGAAGCATTGTTTAAAAGATTGTAATTATAAGTGTTGATGTGAACCACGATGTTTGGAGGACAATTCTCTACGGTTTAAACTGGTTTATGTAGATAATTTTGTGGGTAAATATCTTTATTTTCATTTCCGTGTATTTCATGATGATAGAGCATGATTTTGTATTAATTCTGATTGTTATAATGTGTTTTTGATTGTTGGTTGCATTGTCGCCGTTCGAGAAACGCCGATCGGATTTCTCTCTGTTATTCTGGATTTTTCTGTAGCGTCTACATATGTAAACGAGCGGCAGAGACGAGTTAATTAGTTGTCAGGGCTGCTAGATTTGTTTCTGGAAATTACTGTATAATGCAATCAGTAACAGACATGATAAAAGAGCAGGAATGGAATTCATTGGAAGACAGGAGGAGTGTGAAGAGGGTCATGGTAGTGTACAAGTCTTATATTGGTGATGAGGCATGGAAAGATATTGGTGTAAGAATTAAAGGTAATACATGTGAGGGAAAAGATCACCATGACCGCAAGCTGTTACTCGATTTCAGGCACAAAGGTTTAGGAAGATTCTCGTCTTTGGGTAAGGGTGTTAGGGATTGGAATAAGTTACGAAGAGAAATTATGAATAATTTACCAAAAACGTTGAAAGAATTTAGAGTTAAAATTTGCAGAGGGTTAACCCTTTGACTGCTGTAGACGCGTTAACGCGCGTGGCTACTACTGCGCCCAGGTGCTACAGACGTGTATACTCGCGCCGCCTTGCCGCTCTGTCTGTGCTCCAGACGTGTATACACGCGCCGCCTCGCCGCCCTGTCTGTACTCCAGACGTGTTAAGACGCTAGCCTCTTAGCGGCCTGGCTATGAAGCCATATTTCCACCCAGGGTGGTTAGTTGTTTTCCTCATTCGGCCCTTGAGGATTGGCAGCTGCGATCTAATTTGTGTTGCTCTTTTCCTTTTAGTTTTCGCTGAGAAAATGGCATACAGTCATTATTTTTTTTTAACTGCTTAACGTCTCTTAACAGCGAGGACTTTAGAGATGGTAAAGATTGGGGGGCAAGGAATGGGAAGGAATTCGGCTATGGCCTTTTGAAGGAAACATTCCGGCATTCACCTGGAGTGATTTGGGGAAACCATGGAAAACCCAAATCTGGATGCCTGGACGGGGATTCGAAGCATCGTCCTCCCGAATACGTCGTCGTGTTTGTACCGCGGAAGAAATCATGGAGATTCTTACTAGAAGCGACAGTGAATATGATCACTTTGATATGGATGACAGTGATAACCCTTCGACAGGATCTCGATGTAATTTTCCTATGCTGTGTACATCAGCTAATGGAAAATGACCATTTTTCAGAGTTTGAAGCTACAGATTGTGCGAGCGAAATGTGTTGAAAAAGAGAATGCTTTAGTGACGCGTTTGACAGTATGTGCTTGTCGATTAAGCTGCAGGACACAAGTGTGGATTACGTTAACATTCGAGCAGTTTGTCATTTTTCCTGATATTTCTAACGGAATATCATATGATATCTATTGCTGATGAGACCAACAGACACGCGAGAATCAATTCACACTATATTTTCACTATGAAGTGGTTTAAAAAGTTCTTTTTCCACATTCTCGAACACTGCATTTTAAATGCTCACGCTCTTCACCGCGTAGTAACCGGACGAAAAATGCCAGTTGCAGAGTTTCGTCTGTTGCATCCATAAATTTAAATTTCGTGAGGTATTTTTCAGGATTTCCTGACACCCCCCCTCCCCGTCTTGTAAGATCAGGTCCGTGAGACGCCACCCCCCCCCCCCCCTAGAAATCGCCCTCGCAACTTTTTGAGACCTTATTTACAAATTTCATTCATATTGCAAATTCAAAGAAGAGCACGCCAATGCGTAAATGCGCTGTATGTTCGATACAGAAAGTGCGTCGAGAAACCAATGCAGAACATGTAATGTATCACTGTGTGTTGCACCATTTTTCAAGGCTTATCACACAAAAAGAATTACTAACCATGGTTAACTGCAGAGTTATAATTATATTACATTTACTACGCTCACAAACTAAAAACATTTCAGTTGCTGTAATATCTATTTAGTATATGAAGTACCGGCATGTTTGATTACGCAGACACTCACTTTTAGAGGAGTTTTAAACTGAAAACCTTTAAATGTTATATTAACTGTATTTATTTGTATCTGCGGTTTCAAACCGCAGAGCGACAGCAGAAGAACGCCACACACGACGCTCCAGACGTATTCAGCACACAGCGGTCCGGTCTAACGCGGCAGGCCAGCGCAGGTAAACAGCTTAGGCGTAAACAAAGCCGCACTCGGCGAGGGCTCGGCCGGGCGAACCGTAGCAGTTAAAGGGTTAATATAGGTGGGTGCAGGAAAGGGGGAAGTGTAGGGAAATTGCCACCGGAGCGTGCGCTCCATTGCAATTTAATTTCAATTTTTTGTGTGAGTTAATCCCTGGAATATTTGTATGTTTGAGAATTATTGTCTTTGGAGAATCCTGATGTTATCTTAGCAACACAGACAAATAAATGCTGAGTTCAAAAGCGAATCGTTAGTGTTGTTATTTCCTAGAACTGTTTAATTCAGTAAGAACAGGTAAAATCCTCCGGTGACCAAAGACAGCTAACTGTGGAGATAATTACGACGACAAGACGAATTGGTTAATTAACGAGTTCTCTATCACGACTTCTGCGAGAGAACTGAACAGCAATAGTAAATAACGAGATACCTATCACGTGGTTTACTGTCTGACCAGTCTCAAGATGCCCGAATCATTGTGTTCGACAAACAGTTCCAGTGACGGGAACTAAGCAGATCTTCTTGTATATGAATGTTGCAAGTGTTTCGATCTACGGGCAGGCGGAGTGAAGCAACCGCTGAGACTGAAGTTGGCGGCAAAGAGCGGCCGCGCAGCACTCCACTGTGTGTGTGCATTATTCACAGCTGGCAGAAGCTCGCTCCGGGCTCATCCAGCTCGGCTCTCGCCACAAGTCTCGAAAAACAAAGGAAGAAAGGGCGGAAGAACGAGGAGCAGAGTACAAACACTGCACGCAAATTAAATGGGCCAGATTAACTCGGCGCGAGAAAAGAGTGGAAGTAATTTCTCGTTGCAGGTAATGAACTTTTCATTAAATATTCAAATGACTCTTGTGGGCCAGAGCTTTTACTTCCCCTTTCGAGCTTTATATGTTTCGGGCAGGTTTACTTTGGATTTAAAATGTATATCGCCCTATTCTCAGCTTACTTTGCAGCCTTATTTATGAGATGAAATTTACAAAGAACAAATAAGTCTGCACAAATATATGAAACGCGATTATTAATTAATTTTAGTTTGAGAGCATAATTTTCGGTAGCTCATAATCTGCCATTTCTAGGAATATTTTTAATGAATTATAACACATAGAATTCAGACCCCCTCTAAGAAAAATACGCCAATACTTCGGTGTTTAATTGGAATTAAAATGTATAACAGTGATTGCAGTATGATAATACATGGAATTGAAACTCACTTAAAGCATATTCTTAGAAATTGTATCGTAATTATAATGTTGCACCTTTCCTCCGGAAACATTTATTGATTAAACTCTGAGATGTTACCTTAAATATAAACAGGACTAATACTTAATAATTTAGTACAGAGGAGATTCAAAGTAACTCCACTGATGGTTGATAATTTACTACATACAGTAGCGTCCCTCATATAACTGATTTTTGAAGCGACACGTTTTTTTGAAGATGGTGCTTCAAGGACGGTGGCGATCGTGCAAAAGGCTGTATACCAATGCCAGGAACATTTTTAAACCAATCCTTCGTGCAATGCAGTTGGCAAAATGTGGAATAATTCAGTTCTGTAAGTTTAGCGGTAGCTAATTGATGGAAGCAAGCTTAGAAAAATGCTAAAACACTTTTTTTAAAAATTTATTTGCAATTCAGAGACGCTGAGAAATCTCTGCAAAATAGACAGATTTTTTCAGCCACTCACAGACTTTATTCTTGTTTTCTGTGTACGAGAATTGGAAAAGTTATTTTTTGCCATTGATCGCGAGATTGCCAACGTTATTAAACACCAGACAAACTCAACCTAACTGTTGAATCTCAGACTTGATTCAGTATTATTACGTCTCCATCTGAGACAAGCATCTAGCAGACAGCTAGTATAGATGCCTCCATTGCCGAAGGTTCAGTGACATGATGCTCGGTGACACATAAGTCCGCTACGCACGGCAGGCGATGTTTTGAAAATGAATGACTTGCTCAAAAGTGTTTAAAACGTTTTTGTACAAATGATATTCAGGAGGAGAATCAACAAAAAGGGGAAAGATTTGGCATAAAATTATTTTATATGAAGTAAAGCACATTAAAAAACTGTAAATTGTTGTGATTATGATAATTTCGTTTTGTTGATATTGTAGAATACTGACAGGTTGTCTCACATTAAACTATGTTTCACCAGCTTAAATTCCAGTCTGGTATGAAGCGGTACATCAGTAAAAAACGCGTAAGAAAACTATGATTCAAAAATATTCTTTATTGAAGTACTAATTCATGGGAGCAAAACTAAAATCATCGCCTTTGACAGCAAATTTATAGATAGACTGTAAACTATCGGGTGGGGGGTCGATTTTGTACGACTTCTCAGAAATACTCCAGACGAAACCCACGGCCGTGTTCTTTTACGTTTCTTATCCCGAGAACTCAGTTTCATTTAAAGATCCCTGTATGGACTTAGCATAAACCCATAAGACACTGAACAAATAATTATTGTAGGCTATATCTTAGACGCCCTTCTCTGATGGTTATAATTTTTTCTTTTCTTGTTATTCTCAATGACAGAACTTTTATTTGTTTCCTGTATACTTGCGTGGGGGGGGGGGGGGCATTACACACATTAAAACTTTTTTAAAACAATTCGTTATACACAAAAAACGCACTGTTTCTCCTACTATTCCATTAAGGTTATTGTATAAAGACAGAGATGTGTAGGTACTAATTTTAATGCACTGAATTGAACTCCCATTTTTCCACTTTCCTGTACCCGCCTATTTTACCCACTCCCAATTTCAACTTTGAATTCTTTCAGCGTTTTTAGTAAATTATTCTTGGTAACTTATTCCAATCCCTTACCGAGGAAGGGAAATTTTCCCATACCCTTGTGCTTAAACTCGAGTGCCAGTTGGGGTCACGGTCATCCTTTCCCTTCTATGAACTTCCTTATTCTTACACCAATACCTTTACACGCTTCTTCACAAATCTACGCCTAGTGACTCACGTAACTCCCTTCACCCTTCTCCGGTCTTCTAGCGAATCCCATTTCAACTCCTTTATCATGTTGGTTAGTGACTGCGTTACTCAGTAATTTCCAGAGATTATTCTAGCAGTCCTTCTTTGCACTCCACCAAACTCCTGTACTTGATATCCAAAACATGGGTTCCATGCTACACCAGAATATTCAAGCAATGGTGTGGTCAATTCCTTATGTCTCTGGTATATCCGCTCATCATTCTCTCCAAAAAATGAAGGATTTTGAAATATTTTCGTGCTGCCTCTCCAATGTGTCCTGACCAGTTGAGTTTGTTATCAAATGTTATGCCAAGGTATATTTCAAGTCTTCAAGAAGAAATTCTTTTCCCACCTTATAATCATAATCAACCTTAGGATATTTTACACCTGTATTCCTGACTCTTTCTTTCATTTAAATTCATTACATGTTGACCTAGTCACCTAGAAATCCTGTCCAGATCACTCTGCAGCTGTTCACAGACTTCTACCCTTTCGATCCGGTTATATAGCACTATGTTATCTGCAGACAACCTAATTTCTGACAGTAAACCATCAACACTATCATTCATTGCAATAACGAATAGCAATGTTCAAAAAATACTACCCTGTAGCACTTCCATTTTTACTAAAACTTATTTGATACCGCATTTCCTACTCTAACATTTTTCTTTCTATCTTTCAAAAATTCTTCTACTCAGGAAACAATTTTTTCATCCACTCCAGTAGCTTTTGCCTTATTTACTGCCATTCTATGGCTCATTCTGTTAAAATACTTTGAAAGATCTTTTGCTACACTATGCATTTGGACTCCCTTGTCCGTTTTATACGAAATATCTTTCATATAGCCAAATAACAAAGATTTGCTCGTATATCATTGTCTAAAGAAAGGTTGTATACTTGAAAACCACTTACGTTCCTCGCATACATTTCTAATATGGTTGTATATCAAATTCTCCATTAATTTATTGACCACTGGTGTCAATCTGATTGGCTTATAATTTTCGACCTTATTTTTCACCCTACCCTTATGTACTGGTACTACTATCACAATTTTCTTGTCTTCTGGTAAGCAGCAAGTAGTCTATCGAAACTTAATTTGAGCCTCGCATTCGGGGGCGTGCTCAAATCCACGTTCGGCCATCCAGAATTTCCCCAAATAACTGCAGGCGATTACCGGAATGGTAGCTGCTTAAGGCATGGCCGAATTCCTTTCCGTTCCTTGCCCCTGTTGCTTTGCCGCCTTTAATGGGCTCGACGTCGATGAATCATAGGGCCATAAGTAAGCTCAATTTAAACAACGTTTCAAGGTTAGGTACAATGTCACATGCTTCTATCCTTCAGAAATCCGTAGTAATATTACCTACACCAGCCCCTTTATAATTTTTCAGCTTTCTTATTTCCTTCATGATATCCTCAGAATGAATTTTAATTTGTTTCAACCGCTCATTTCTATTGTGTCGATTAGATCGGTTTCCGATTTACACGTTCCCATTCTTGAATCATTGTTCCTAACGATCTCACGGAACCAGTTACTTGAAATATCTGTCTTTTTCAAATCGTCAGTAACTCCATCTTCATTATTATCTGTAATTGCCCCAACATCCTTCCTTCCCTTCCGTCTTCTAACATAACCATAGAAATTTCTTGTTAACAACTCCATACGATTTGCATGGATTATATACTCATAGCCGAAATACATTCTGTATACGTTATTATCGGCGCATGGTACTTTTTGAACAATGTTCTACTATACTTCATTGGGAAATGCAATATATAAATCAGATTTATTATACTCTGACAGCATACATTACCATCCTATGATTTAGCCTCTTTCTGATCCATTTGAACAATGTTGGGTCTGGAATTTATTCAGTTCATAAATAAATGACCGGCAGCATCTTCAAATTTTTATGCAATCATCTTGAAAGTACCCTATCTATCTCTTTCCTATCCTCGTAGTCACTGTCTTGTTCTTCCCAACATCGTTTTTCGTCCCATTTGTCTTAGGGCATGTCTTAAAACGTAATATCCTCAATGTTTATTTTCCTACTTCACAGATTCAACTATGAACATTGTAAATAATGCTCCGTGGCTTGAATACCACTATAAAATAAATATATTCAGTAGCTGATAACCTATGCCTTGAGAATGCTTATAACAGTATACATAAAATAATTGTTTGCCTTTAAAAAAAAAAAAAAAAAAAAAAAAAAAAAAAAAAAAAAAAAAAAAAAAAAAAAACACTAAATTTTTAAAATAACTTTATACCTTGCTTAGGATAAAGTAAATCTAAATGGACAATATTTTACATTACTGTCATTGATATTTTTACATTAATTAGTTATTTTTGGAGTCGGTGCCAGCTGTCAAATCGCAAAGATCGAATTACTGAACTTCTTTTGGTGTTAGACACGCGAACGGAGAGTACGAACAAAAATTCCCAATATTTTACAGCATGTCGTGAGGCAGATAGTGTTACAGCGGTAGGCAGCTTAGGGAAATAAATTAACAGTATTTTAATCTGTGGCTTGGCCTTATTGGTCATCCAGGCATTTCTCTGACGCTACAGTGTCAGTTGGTAGGCTGCATCATGCAGTAAACGATTTACAGTTAGTATAATATCGGCGTATCATCTGTATGTTTCAGTTTTGTTGAAACATTTTTCTAGCATTAATTGTAGGTAAGCAGTAACATGATTTTTTTATGTATTATTGTTATTTATCATTGTTTTTATCTTTTTGTTTTTCTTGCTTTCGCTGGCACCGACACCAGAAATAACTAATTAATGTAAAAATATCAATGACAGTAATGTAAAATATTGTCCATTTAGATTTACTTTATCCTAAGCAAGGTATAAAGTTATTTTAAAATTTTTACTGCATTTTTTTTGAAGGCGGTTTTTAAACAATTATTTTATTTTTAAATTTTTAGTGATATTTTAGTTTGTTTTGTATTTTAAATATGCCGCTGTAGTTCCTATATTGCGAACTTCCTGGTAGCTCAGAGAATAAAGTGCTTACTTTCAAAGAAGAATTCTGTCTTTATATACCACACCAACTTCCAGAACGGGGTGAATTGGGTGTTGTGATAAGGAATGCCAGTTTACATTTTTGTCCATGCTATGTTTCGATCGTATCATAACATCTGTTAAAGGTGCTGGTCGATAACCGAAACATGTAACATCTGGGCATTAACCCTGCAGTGGTCGCGTGGATTACATATGTAGTCCACTCAAGCCATTTCTAATGGGACTTTTCAGAGCGCGACCACTGCAGGGTTAATACATCCCACATCTGTCTCTGGAATATATCTGTCTGCTCCGGCATCACACAAGAAAATATAGATTTTTAATTGGTTTTCACAACGTGAAAGCTTGGGATCAAAGTTGAAATCTGAAGTAAATATTGAGACATTATGACACATTATTTTATAAATACTATGCCATGACTTAAAAATAGCTTAACTGATTTTGACGGGATTTAAAGCTGTTGATTTTTGTAAAGAACATTGGAAATTAAAAGGGGTGAGGGTAAAGGGGAAGTGTGATTGGGCTTATGTATGCCAAATGTAGACTGCCTTTTCTGATTGATTTAAAGTATACGTGTGTAAATTTCTATTGATATCAGATAAAACTGTAGGTATGTATAAAAAACAATTAAGGGGTGTGGAGATGAAGAGTAGTTTGGCTTTTGTAAAGCTAATGGGGGCAGTATTCTTGTCTTTGTTTTAAAGTATACATGTGCCGTGTTCAATGAAAATCTGATAAAACTGTGGGTATCTATAAAGAATATTGGAAATTAGGAGGGGTGGGGGTAGAAGACAAGAGGGGTTGAGCGTCTGCAACCTAATTTAAACACAAGTGTTCTGTATGTTTTAAAGTATACATATGCAAATTTCCTTCAGAATCGGATAGAAATTGTAGAATAAAGGATGGAAAGGAAGGAGTGTAGTTTGGACTCTCGAAACCAAATGTAGACAGTATTTTTCTGTTTGTTTTGCAGTATACATATGCATACTTCCTTCAAAATCAGAAAGAAATGGTAGCTTTGTATAAAGAACATTGGAAGAAATTAAAGGGGTAGAAAGGGGGATAGGGTTTGCGTTTTTGTGAAAGTTATGTGGACAGTATTTTTATTTTTCTATTTGTTTTAAACTTTACACATGCGAAGTTCCACCGAATCGGATTAAAATGTGGTTCTGTACAAATATTAAGGGAAGCG
Organism: Vandiemenella viatica; assembly: GCA_031002005.1. NCBI lineage: Eukaryota > Metazoa > Arthropoda > Insecta > Orthoptera > Morabidae > Vandiemenella > Vandiemenella viatica. The sequence goes on along the minus strand of JARYHS010011408.1, from coordinate 226,414,367 downwards.
GAGCCAGGATAGTTTTTTTGATTTTTTGGTCAGAAATCTTATTCATAAAAAATTCCATATATATGCGCCAACATTCATAAAAATCAGTCAAATGGTGTCGACTATAGCTTTCTAATAAGAAATTGACAAAAACCAAGGGGGTGGAAACGGGGAGAGGGGTTCAGTTTCTGCAAACCAAGAGTTGGCATTATTTTTCTCTTTGTTTTATAGTAAAAATTTGCCAAGTTCTGTCTAAACCGGATAAAAACTGTGGCTGTGTATAAAAATTAAGCGGTTTAATGGGGAGAGGGGGTGTTTTTAGATCTTTTGGTCAGACACCTTTTTCGTGAAAAAATACATACAAGCACCAACTTTCATAGTAATCGGTCAAACGATCACGACTGTAGCTTTTTATAAAGAACATTGACAAAAGTTAATGGGGTTGAAGGAGGGAAAGGGGTTGAGCATTGGCAAAAGCAAATATTGACAGGATTTTTCTCTTTGTTTTAAAGTATACATAGGCAAAGTTCAATAAAAATCAGATAAGAAATGTAGATTTCTATAAAATTAAGGGCTGTAAAGGAAGACATGGGGTGGTTTATTATTTATTTATTTTTGTTTTGTTAGAAACCTTCTCCATGAAAAATTACATGTATATGCCAACTTTAATGGAGACCAGTTAAATAGTGTCGACTGTAGCTTTGTATAAAGAACATTGGTAAAAATTTAGGGGGTGGATAGGGGGAGAAGTCATCAGTTTTTTCAAACTAAAACTTGACAGTATTTTTCTCTTTATTTTTGACTAAACATGTTCAAAGTTTCATCGAAATCGGATAAAAAATGATGGTTTGTATAAAAATTAAGGGGTGTAAAGGGGAGAGGGGTGGTTTTTTATTTATTTATTGTTTGGTCAGATTCTCCATTAAAAATTAAATGTATATGCCAACTTTGATGATAATTGGTCAAATGGTGTCGAATGCAGCTTTTTATGAAGATCATTGAAAATAATTAAAGGGGTTGAAGGAGGGAGGGGGTTGTGCTTTGGAAGACCAAATGTTGACACTATTTTTCTCTTTGTTTTAAAGTATACATAGGCAAAGTTCAATAAAAATCAGATAAGGTATGTAGGTTTCTATAAAATTAAGGGGTGTAAAGGGGAGAAGGGGTGGTTTTTTATTTTTATTTTTTTTGTTAGAAACCTTCTCCATGAAAAATTACATGTAATTGCCAACTTTAATGGAGATCAGTTAAATGGGGTCGACTGTAGCTTTGAATAAAGAAAATTTATAAAAATTAAGGGGGTGGATAGGGGGAGAGGGTTTCAGTTTTTTTTTAAACCAAAAGTTGACAGTATTTTTCTGTTTATTTTTTACTATATATGTCCAAAGTTTCATCGAGATCGAATAAAAAATGTGGATTTGTATAAAAATTAAGGGGTGAGTGGGGGTAGAAGGGGTGGTTTCTCAATGAAATTCGTATGGGACCACTTTGGAGGTATACCCTAGCCACTAAAAAAATTTCATTGAAATCGGTTCAAAATTGGCGAAGATATCGCTGAACATACATACAAAAAAATACAGACGAATTGAGAACCTCCTTTTTTTGAAGTCGGTTAAAAATAAAATAAAACCTTGCATTCTAACAATGAAATTATAGAATTTATAGGCGGAAAATAATCTCAGAGGAGTAATATGGAGAGAAGCCAAACTACAGACCCTGCAATGTCTATAGATGACTAATATTGCTGTGGTGTATGTACTTACATACCTTATTAGACAAGTACAAAATCTATTAGGTTGCAAAATGTTCACAGTTTGAGTTATAACTGACAAGAAATTCTTGTTGTTACAATAATTTCTTCAGATTAAACCATCAAAAATGGCTTTTTCACTTCCCCATAAAAATTGTACAGTAATGCTTTAATAGTAACCAACTACCTTTTTGTAATGATTACAAAAATTGGATAAAAAACGTAAAAACGGTAAAAAACAGTTTAAAATGGTCACTCAGCAAATGAGCTAGTCAAGAATGTAACTTTTAAGCCTCATTAATAAACATACCAAACTAGTTATGATGTCTGTTTCAAGAAATGTTTAAGGAAGAATGGGATACAACACCTTTTAGTAGCAAGTGAAAACAATAGTAATGTCATTTACTGAGGTTCTTTTCTACCGAAAGAGCAATAGACCGGCCTGTGTAACGTCTGGGGCGCTATGATAAATGGCCAAATTCCATTTAGCAATACGTCAACAGGGAGCCTCCTCAGCTGAAACAATTCGTCATTTCTGTTTTTCTCTAGTCTCGTAAATTTAAAAACATTTTTAAAGGTCGTTAATTTTCTCGCAGTGGATAAAAGTAGTCGGGAATAATGTATAATTCAGACGCTTTTAAAACCCTCTAAATAAAATAGAAGGCAGGATTGTTAAGCAACAGAAGTAAATGTAGGTTTCAGGTATGACGCATAACTAAATGCAAGTTTCGTTAAAACTTATAGAGGTCAGATAAAAGTTTCAAAAAGTGAATAGAAAATTAGCTGCTAGACTCAAATCTGTAAAATCCACTCTTCCTTGTTAAAAATTGTAGTTTCTTTTACTGAATCCAGAAACTGCATCACGAATATTACTTGAAATATATTGTAATTCTTACGCTAAAATATGAACCTACAGCTTCTGAATCTATTTGTCAGCTAGGATAAAATATTTATCTTAAAATTCTTTTGCCCTCTAGGAATTTTAATTTTAAACTCTTTTAGTGTTGCTGGTAAATTTTTCATCGTTTGCTACGGTATTATAGTATTTTTTTCCAATAGCTTACCCACTTATCTAAAAAATAAAATTTGTTCATTCCCTTAAGCTTGAAAGCAACTGTCAGCTAATGTTTATGGCCATCTCTTCCTTTACATGTGCTAATATTCTTGTACCAATGCTCATACAAAGCTCATCGCCATTATATGCCCTCTTTCCTTCCCTCATCACTGTGTTTACCCTCATGTATTGTAATTTCTTCTTTATGATATTAGTTACTGACTTTCTTCAGCGTAATTTCTGCAAACAAATCTTCTCGCCGTTGCACTATCTCCAACTCCTGTAGTTAATACCCAAAATTGGTGTCCCACACTACACCACCATATTGAAGCAAGGTTGAGACCAACGTTTTGTAATATAGTTCTGTAATCATTTTCAATTGGTTAAATGAAGGATTTTTAAGCCTATCCTACAATCTGCTTAATGTATCCAGTTGAGTTTAGTTTGTTGTCAATATTATTTTATTTATTTTTCTGTCATCCCACTAAGGAGCGCGTGGAACCATTAATTTGCATTGTCCTTCTTCTTCTGCTTGCTGTTCTTCTTATCTTCTCCAAACTTTCTCATCCTTTCGTTGTAGGATTGACGTCTCTCTTGTGTCCATACATTTGTGAGTTTCAGATTTTTTTTGCTGTTGGGATCTTAGTGGAAAGTTTATGTGTAGTGATTTAACTGTCTATATATACTTCGTTTAGATGTTAGTGGGTCTAGGTTGACTTCTGCAAGGTCCTTCTGGGTTTCTATAAGCCAGCGTCCTTTGATTCGTCGGCGTCCGTTGACGATGAGCAAATGTTTTTTGGTTAGTTGCGAGTCATCCATTCGTGCTATATGTCCGTAGAATTTCATGCGTCTTTTCCGTGCGAGTGAGGTGAATCGTTCGGTCAGTGAATACAGTTCTTCTGACCTTTTGCGTATCCAGATGCCATATTGGATCTTGCCAACAAATATTTTTCTCAGTATCTTTATTTTTCCCGCTGCGTACGAAAACACCAACGAATCTCGAGTGAAATAGCATGTGGTTCAGTTACGGCAAGCTGTTGGGAGACCAGGCGTCGGAGAGTTGGGATTTTCGGTGCTACCTGCATTGCTAACGCGCCCGCATTCCATCTTCATAAGTGTGACAATACGGCCAGATTAGACCTACGACTTGGCACCTCTCGGCGGAGCCCAGAAATATTGCACTGCCAAACCAGAGATTGTGCTTCAGGCAAATGGATATGAATTGGTGTGAAGCTTCTCCTGCTCGAAATTAGAACTGTAATTTAGAATGTGTGTGCTACGTAATAAATCTTATGTGGCTAAACGGAATAGCTTCCTCGACAGAAAATTAATTCTCGTGTTTTACTTGGTGATTCTTCAAACACACTTCCGTTACGTGATATGTTAGTTTTCTGTCATCTGTTAACTTTGCTAAAGATTTACACAATTAATGCAATATGAAAATTCAAGGTGGCATTCTGACTGCCACGATAAATAATTTTTTTTATCTTATTGTGTAGCTTTCAATATCTTGTTTAAGATTTTTGACTATTCCTATTGCACTGTGACTTTTACTGACAGATAATCCTGCTGGTAACAAAGTTCCAAATGTTTTATGTGTGACATAGAAACTTCAAAATAATGAGGTTTAGATTTTGTTAGAGGTTGAACACACGAACTGGGGCTCAATAGAATTCGGCGTCAATCACAAGAGAGAATCCAGTTATTTTTCAGTTCTGTTGACTATATGATGAGCATCAAAGCGGTGAACTTAATGGAATCAATGCATAATTTAATTTTTTCTGTCTACATTACAGAGGCAGTACCATTTTCAAAAGCTATCAGTAAATTAAAAATGTAGGTCTTCTCTATTTCAGAAACATCTTACTAATGAAACATAACTATTCCGCCAATGTTTTTGTGCTAAAAACACCAGAAAATATAAACAGTGGAACAGGCAGTTCGTTTCTTTGATGACATAATTCTTGTGATAAATTGGTCACCTTCTTAAGATCTTTGCCAGCTAATTTAGAATTACGAATAATGAGTTGATGTTTAACAATTTTTTTTTTTTTTACAAAAATAAAGAAACAGGTTAAAAATAATCGGAATGGTAGTTTTTTTTGAAAATACAAGAGAATTTGATTGTTGCAATTCATACTGAATAAGTATTACACCAGACGTTAAACATATAATATCTGTTTTTTGGTAATAGTTATATTTAGAAATATCAAATTCTGATAATGTTGACAAATACGTTCGTGTAAAATTGAAAAGCATATTACGTGGCTTCAGAAAACAACGTACTTTTATTCAGCTTCACTCTGGAGGAGTCAGTTCCTTTTGTGACCACAGTGAATGAGTATCATCCTTTAAGTATATTTAACTTATGGCTTAACGACTTTATATTGTTTTACCCACTCCTTAAGAATGAGCGAAATTTAAAAAAAAAAAAAAAAAAAAAAAAAAAAAAACCTTAAGTGGAGATAGTCGTAGTCTTCTTAGTCCCGTAGTTGGCATACAAATAGGGAATTACGTCCCGACTATGGGATAAAATAATCTGTTAATATACGAGGCAAACGGCTTCAGCGTTAGCGTATTAATAATTAAGTTGGCTAGCCTGTGAGCTAGGTTGTAATATGGTAATTGATATTAGCAAAGAGAATTGTATTTACGTAATAGCGTAAAACAACAGCTGAGAACTGAAGCATATTTTAATTTAGTGCATGAAGAAAAGGAGAAGTATCTGTAAATGATTCATGCAGCATTTGAAGTAAATGTTAAACAGTGGAATACGTGAGTCAAGCCATTTAACAAGCAGTAGATTGTTTACAAGACATTGACTTATTTTAACCAGCAGAGAGGAAGCTACGGTTCGCCATTTTTGGCAGTAATCCTAGATGCAAAACTAGCTATAATATAAAAACGTATTACGTCATAGGCTAGGCATATCGAGGGTAGATCAAAATAAATGGTTTATCCTCTCGCAACCCTCAGAGATGAAAAAATAAAAAAAAGAATCATTCGTAAATGGACGATCTCAATAACAGACGACTCTAGGTTGAGAACAGGTTACAGAAGGGACAAACTGTCTGGCCTTCGCAGATGATCTCACTCTCCTAGCATCCAGTGTGGAGGAAGCTATTCATCAACTATCCCCCTGTGAACCACATAGCAGCTAACGTAGGGATGAAGATTTCTATCGACAAAACTGAGTTCGTCACCAACAACAGAAATGCACCCTACTTAATCCCACGGCGAACGAAATAATATGCCTTCAAATATCATTGAGCATGGATGACTCCAAACATCAACGAGTACTTAACCATCAATTGCATGTGCTTCATACTGTAGAGTACATACCACATTTGTAAGAAAGTGTGTGGATCTAAATCCCTTTCCCTTAACTTCAAAATCAGTCAATACAAGACTGTAGTTAGATCATCAACACTGAATGCCTCAGAGTGCTGAATATGATTAGCAACGGACTATTCAGAATACTGAAACTAAAAGAACGAAATATCCTGAAAAAATCATAGACCCCTTCAAATAAGAAGTAAAATATGAACTCAGGCACAATAAGGACGTATACCAGCGATTGGAGAGCATTACCGCTTCGAGAAAGAGTAGATTGATCTCTTGTGGTCACATTGTTCTAATGGACAATCAAAGATTCTCCTGCAAAATATTAAACGCCGTCTCCAGAGGAAAAACTACTAGCGCAAGGTGGACACACCTAGTCAAAAAAGATTTGTAACAACTGGAAACTAACCCCAATGATGTTTAAAACAGGTATAAGTACGGAATGTTGATAAAAGCATCCGATTCTCTCCACTCACTAACAGCAAATCACTGCGCCCCGAATCTGGGGTGAAATATATGCATGAAATAAAAAAGACACTCGCAGTGCAAGGATGAAGTGATACTTGGCTGTGAAGAAAGGTCGCCACAGTTAAGAACCACCTGGTCCCAAGTGGCCAAAACGAAAAATAGGAAGAATAAGATGAAAGGTGTAATGCAAAAATTTATTTTTATGATACTTCTATTTAACAGAAATTAGTTTTCATATGATAATATCATATAAAAACTAATTTATATGTATATAATAATGTATATTATACATAGATTGCTTAATTTGTTAGCGGAGGGAACAGTCGAATATATGCATATAATAATGTATATTATACATAGATTGCTTAATTTGTTAGCGGAGGGAACAGTCGAATATAAGAACTGTAGAGGAAGACAGAGATTTGATTATATGATGTAGATAACTGAAGATTTGGGTTGTAGGGGCATGTTGAGATGCAGAGGCTAGCGCAAGATTGGAAAGGATGGCGAATTGCATCAAACCAGCCAAGGGAAAAAAAAACAACAACTTTAATCCAATCAAAACTACCGCTAATATTGCTGTTCGAAAATTAAAATTTTTATCTTAAAGTTATTTGAGCAAACTATTTACCCAAAATATCTACATCGAACGAGTATAAATAAATAAAACCAGTTCATAATTAATGTGTTAATTTAAAAGCAGTAAATATTTTTCTGTCAGTGATCTGGTAATTTGTTTTTTCGCTGATGCTTCAATAAATTAAACTGTCATTAAATAACGTACTTAACCTGTACTATGCAGTAACATCTCTGACCTTTGTTAACCCAGCAACGATCGCTCGGTGCGTGACATCGCCCTTACGGACATGGCTACACGGTAACCAAGCTTATCCTTATATTAGTATCGGAAACGCTGTAACTTGATACGCCGAATCTGGCTATGCGCGATCCTGGTAGTGCGCCCAACAGGTAGGCTGCCCGGCAGGCAGACTTGGTTACCGCGGAGCGCACAGTGTTTACTGTGCAAATAGCCAAGGGAAGCGGCGCTAATGAGCTGGCTCACCTGCAGACGTCTGTCTCCGCGCTCCACTCCGCGCATGCGCGACGCCCTCGTTACCGCTAGGCCTGCAGCGAGAGTTAATTTCTCATTTGCGCTGCGCCATCTCTCGTCTGAAATACTAACTCACCGGTACCAAACAGTGAGGTACGAATTGTAGAGAATAAGATCTACAAGTATCATCAGGTAAATAAATTAACTGGGCAGGACACATTGGACATGTAACAGGAAAAAACTTCAAAATCCTTCACTTATTGGAGAGAGCGATGAGAGGTGGGGGAATTGGTTGCCAAATTTAGGTCAGTTCCACTTTTTGGGTATCAAATACAGGAGGGGGAGGGAGTGCAAAGATGGGCTGTTATATTTGTCTCCAGAACTTATTCCCCAACTTAATCAACAACTGATATGATGAAGGAGCAGGAATGAGATTCATTGTAAGTCAGGAGGAGGGTGAAGAGTGTTGTGGGTGTGTATCAAGCGTATGTTGGTGAAGCGGCGTACAGAGATATTAAGGGAGGTGCTCGGAAGGAAAAAGATGATCATGGCCACAGGTTTGCACTAGAATTCAGGCATAAAAGTGTGGGAAAATTTGTTTCATAGGTAAAGGGTCATGTATTGGAATAAATTTTCAAGCCAATTAATGAATAATTTACCAAACTTCTGAAAGAATTTAGAATTAATATTCGCAGAGGGCGAAAGAACGTGGGTAGGAATGGGAGAAATTGAATGTGTAGGGAAATTGCCACAGTAAATTAAATTAAAATTAAAGATTAGTGCAAATATTGTGGGAAGATCACGAAAGGCTTCAGTAATTTAGGAAGTAACTGGAATGTAATTCAAACAATTATAAATAAATTAAGAACATATATATTCATGAGTAGTCAATCAAAGAAAGACACACTTTCCATAACTCGAGAATATAGTGATGACTGATAACTTACATTATCAAACAATAAATAAATAACAAAATTTTCCTACTTTCACATATTAGTATTCCAATAATGTGACAGTTTTCTTGGATGGCTGATCACTTTAATAGATGTTTAAATAAATTAAAATGAATAAAAAATCTTACTGAATAACTTAGTTAATAGAAATTTAATACTTGCTAACAGATAATGCCAAAATTATTGACAGGATATTTAATAGGATCTTAAATTAATTAATAGTAACATTTTAATAGGTTTAGTACTAAAATTATGAAATAATATGTTAATGTTCTGACCGAACGTGGTGTGTGAGTGGCAACGCTTTATGCAGGACGCGGATTCAAATACCTTTCCGGCAATCTGGATTAAGGTTTTTCAAGGTTTCCCGTAATCACCTCAGGCAAAGGCCAGGGCGGTTTCTCCAAAAGGTCATGTCAGAATTTTTTCTTGTTCTTTATCCCCAGCCATATCGTGCCCCTAATGACCTCAATGCTGACAAAAATGAGGCTGTAGCTGGAAATCATTAATAACTTTAAACTCTAAAACACTAAACACCGGCAAGATCGGTTTCTGCTGCAGGTAAGAGCGCTGAGGATAGGACTGCTAGTGTGGTATTTCTTAACAGATCTAAATTGAGAAGGGTGCTTGAAAGTTTCTACGTCTCCTACTCTTTTATGTTGTTACCTTTCTTTTCTGCAGTAATTAGATCTGGATGAACAAGACAGTGCGTTGCACTGGTACAGAATTTTGACCGAAAGGTTCCTGAATTTTTCTCTCCACACAAGTTCTGTGCAGTGCAATCTGCCCACAACTGGAAGAAAGTTGGCCACTCTTACCTATATTCCTCAGTTTGTATTTAAGCGTTTGTCCGGAATTTTACCTTTATCTCCCACATTCAGCCTCCACGCTGTCTTTAGTGTGACTACTACTATTTCTGGCAGCAAATATTCCAAAATTGTGGATAATAATGGTAATCGATGTGATTGTGCAGAGTACTGATAACGAAAAATAACAAAAGTATTTAGTGAGAAATGAGATAATTTGCATTTTACATTCACCTGCAGTCTGTCCGATTGCGTTCACCATGTTAGTGCAAGATAAAATTTGAAGCCCGACTCGTCCGAAACCTTAAAAGTTTGATACTGAGTACTCCAGTGACGGACGTCATTCAAGTTCTCATTGAATTGTGAGTGGTTGGTTTTAATGGTCAATGTAAGACGTCGCAATTCCATATGTGCCACCAGTCCAGCCCTCAGCAGACAACGTCGAATTGTCGACGCAGACATGTACATACTAGCTGCAGTACTCCAACGTCGAGCCAACACTATGGACGGAGCAGTTCTATCGTTTACGGCCATGCGGACAAGATGATGATCATCCCACGCTGTGGTAACTTTTTGTGGTCTCGTACCCGCTCGTCGCTGAGTCAGACCCTCTTTACCCACTGGTTCGATACACGCATCTCTGCTGTACCTACCTGCACGTCATCTCTGTGCAATCTTATGGAAACATTGCTCTACACATTCGCAGATTTCTTCCTTCTGGGTGTTGCAATTGTCTCAAAACAATAGTGTGATTCAAGACGTTTGGCCGCAATTCTTTGGAATTAAGGACTCTTCCCTCTTATCACGTCTCTCTTAATCGGTGTAGCTTAATTCACATACTTTTAAAGACTATTCTGACAAGATAATTCATTAAATTTTGCTTATAGAAAATTAAAGAAGTGAAAAAATTGAATGTGAATGTTTTATTAGGTAGCAAACATTGGTTGTTACACTGACCGTTAGTTAAACCAAGCATTAAACTTCCAGAACTTGAACCGCTCCAAAGTGCTGCATCAGAATATATATAAACATTTTGCTTTATTTTAGTTGCCAGTATTAAAGAAAAGTAACCCCACAGTGAGTCGGGCTATTTGCTACATGGATCGTTACTGGTATTTGTTCCAAAATCAAATTTCTTGATAGTGGAATCACCCCAGTGACAGCTAATAAAATGTTAGCTTTATACCAATGATTCACAGCAGTTTCATTTTTCTCTTCAAAATTTTTTGAGTAATATGTAGCTCCAGTTTTCACATGCAGTATATTTTCAAAAATTTATGGAAGATTTGTGGGTCAGCTGACCAGAGCAGATGTCTCTACACCTGAAGAAGACGGCGGAGCTAGCCTTCGAAATATCGTGTTTCCACAACATTATCCGGCGGTACACCCGTGAAGAGTACATTGCAGTCATGCGCCGGGAAAGACTTCGTTCTTACAACAAAATAAAGCAGTTTTGATCAAGCTAGAGATGAGGATCCCTTTTTTCTGATTTTCTAAAGTCCATGCTTCGTTACCATATAGTGCCGTGCTTCACACAAAGGGTTTTAAAAATTTCTTTCTGAGTCTTAGATCAATATTTGAAACTAAACGATTACTCGTTTTCACGAAAGGCCTAGTCGCTACTGCTATTATCCTTTTGACATGATTCCTACATCGGCGGGCGCTAATGATCCTGTCGTCGACGCGCCCTTAAGCCCTAATAATAACAACAATCTAGCATCGACCATCATTTAGAATTTTATTTCGTAAGTAGCAGAATTCATTTACTTCTTCCATCGCATCCGATCATATATTTATCTTTAATCCAGTATTAATGTTATCTTTTCAACTACATTTCATCTGTTTTGTCTTGCTTAGTCCAAAACATTTCTTAAATTGTTTATTTATGAAATTCAGTAACTTCTCAATATCCTACCAGGAAAATGTCGTTACTCACTGTATTTTTTTCTCCTTGAACTCTTATAATTCCTTTATTGCTCTACATATTAGCTGAATCGTATGAAATGTGGTGCTATAGAAGGATCCTGAAAATTAAGTGGACAGATATAGTACGAAATGAACGTGTTTTGGAAGTGATAGGTGCGAAAAGAAACTTATGAAATAGTCTTACAGAAAGAAGAGACAGGATGGTGGGTCACATTTTAAGACATGAGAGATTAGTTAATTTGTTAGTGGAAGGAAAAGTCGAAGGATATAACTGTAAAGGTAGAAAAAGATTAGAACATGTAAAGCAGATAACTGAAGATATACGAGTATAAAAAATGAGAGATGAATATATCTGAAACAATGAATCCTAACTTCAGTCCTCGGTACGTTACCACTGGAATGAGGTACGGAATATAATGATACTGAATGTGAATAAAATAGAGGGTAGTGATTGCTCCAGCATCAGACTTTGTGCTCATCGGTAATTTGTTGGCAACTGCGTCGTTTGACGTTTCAGATTCTCCACCAGCCTCACGGCCTACCAGCAGTTAAGGCGAGGTATATGAAGCAGAAAACGAGAGCCAGGTCTTTTTTTCGACTTCATTCCACTAACCGCCGTCTCATCGATCGTTCTCTGGAATGTGATCACCTAAGGCTCCGTTTCTTTCGGATTAAGGCTAATAGCAGCGCCGTCGCCACGTTGCGAATAACGGCTACGACAGTATTACAGAAAATGCCAACTCAGGTTAAAACCGAAGGCTCTGACTGAAGAGCACGAATATAGAGATTTTTATCAAAGCCTGGAGTCAATTAAATGAGAATAAAGGAAACTCCTGGAAAGTAACTCAGCATCACTCCCTGTACGATAAAATGTAGGTTAAAAAAGAATACCCAGCAAATAATTGGCTAGAGTTGATTTTCGTATATCCTTCGAACCGTATAATTTCTCTTTCGTTGGTGTAATAAATATTGATCACAGTTATACCCCGTCACTTGAATGTTTTATAAGAGTTCTGAATTTCCAACTGTCTCTGAGAATTCTTAATATGAAGACCATCAAAGCCACTGCACAAAAATTTGATTTTTTTTCTCTGTTTAGCTACTGGACTATTTACAGTTCTCAATCTAAGGGATTCCTCTATATCAAAGTAATATTGCGGTTTGAAATTGAACATAGTGACATTTGTAAGACTTACAGTACTTTTACTGCCGTTTTGTACAAAAATGGAGGAAATTAGTATAATATGAAAATTAATAAATTGAATACTTAAGTTAAAGTGGTAATGCTTAATACTCAAAGTGATAATTAGATGAAAAACATTTGAGATGTGCAAGAATTCTGCTAACTGTGAAGCAAAATTACAAAAGATGGAAGAAACAAGAAAGAGATTAAATGTAGGATTGCTAAAGGAAAATATAGCGTTAACCAAAACGAAACGATTATTTTCAACAAATGACATCAGTTGGATGACAAGGAAGAAATTATTAAAAGCTTATGTTGGAAGTATTACTCCACATGGATATTGATATTTGGGAAAGACGAGAAAAGGAGATTAATTTCATTTCAGCAATGGTGTTGTAGATAGTTGTTAAGGATTACTTGAAGGACAAGATTACTAATCTATAAGTTTTCCAGAGTGCAGGGGAATAAAAATGGAGTAGGAGAATGTTAATTTGACATATCTTAAGACAGGAGAACAAGGCTGGATATGATTGTAGAAAGAAAGAGATACTGATAAAGACCATGGTTAAAATACATCCAGCAGACACTGGAAGATGTTGGCTGCAGGAGATGATATGAAGAGGGGATCAGAGATTACAGCTGATGGAGGACCGCCCAGACCAATACAAGGAATGACTACCGCAGAAGAAACAACGCATTTTGTATAGACATAACGAGCTAACTAATCAAAATTCACAAACAGTGAGACATTACAAAAACCTTTACTTCATAATAAGTCGATAGTTCAATACTCTTTACAGCCATACGTATTATGACACATAAATACAATTCGAATTACATAGATATAAATCAAATATGAATAAAAATAATAATACCTTAATATGAAATGAATTAAATGTAATAATAATGACACTTGTACAGAATGTAATTCTCATGACAGCCTTGAAAATGTTCGAGAAGGAACATGTGGCGTCCTGTTTATCTTTACTATAAATATCCTAAGGAAAACAATATGGTGTAAGCAACAGTGATACTGCATACCTTCTAACATAGATCGTACAAGTGTGTTCCTGAATTAGTATTTAGATTATTTAGGAAAGTATTTGCCCATTTTATGATGCAGGTTTTAATGGTTGTGAATGGTAGTGTTGTGTGTTGAGGACGAAACAGGGTATTTTAAAAATTATTTGATGGCATTTATTTTGGAAGCAGCAGTACACCATATGCATAACATGTTTGAATTGCTTGTCGATTTAAGTCAACTAAATAATACACAACATTGTTTTAATTTTCTGTTGTATAAAAATCACAAAACTATCGTTCATAAAAGGTTATAATTTTTTATTAGTAAATTTGTTGTTTAGTTCGAAGCGGCAGTACTTTGAATTCAAAGGATGGAATAAATGTCTCATTTAATGCCATACCCATTTACATACTATAAATTTTATCCAAGATTACTCTTTAATTTTAAAATGAATTTGGAGTTTAACTTGAAGTGAAATTTATGTTTGTTGTTACATTATTCTCCTCGTCTTCTTTCATAATAAACTGTATGAAATCAGTGCTTTATTGCTGAACTATTAGTTATTTATTTCGTATGGCACAAAAGACAAAGATTGCAATTATATTGGATTACAACAGACAAATTAAGACAGATGTGCTTCTGCAGACTTATGTCGAGAGGTTGATCATTCCACGGTGATATGGTAGATAGTATGCTAGAGATTTCCACAGTCGCAAGAAGGATTCTCTATAGAGAAAGGTTATCTCTGAGGAGACAATGCATCCCTGCTTAGGTCGACTGTATTATCTCAAATATATTGTTGAAACTATGTGTAGGCCTACTGTAGTATATTTCAACATTAATTTAATGGATTGCATCTCGTACTACATCTAATAATTTCATACTTCCAGCTAAGTACTTTTAAGAATTGACATAGCAGACCTGAAATGATACGGCAAGAGTAGTATCATACCACTTGCACGTAATTACGTTTAGGGAAAACACAAATCCAGCAGAAGAATCAACAATTTTTTCCACAAGTGTTGTCGAATTTTTAAGCTTTGTTGTAATTAAATGGAAGTAAGGATTATGGAAACCTCGATTAGGCAAAACTTTTAAATTTGTACTTATTGTTACATACGACTTAGTACTCGCAGTCCTGGAATTTTATTCCTATAATTGGATACAGAAAACTGTAAATTACATATAAGGTGTGCCAAAAAGCACGGAGTCGCTTTAATATGACCCAGAAACCACCACCATACCATTGAACCTGTCTCATGAAGTGAATCAGTTTGCAACATGTTAAAAAATATCAACAAACTAATACGAGGGTGAGAGGAGGGATAACCGTGGGAGTCTACCTACCACAGTTCCTCCGGCAGATTTTTGTATGTGGTTTAAAATTTTGTCTTTCTCTGGGAATATCTTATATCACTACCGTTTTGTACACAACATTTTTAGTTTTGTTGTCCTTTGCTAAATACAAACTGACATGACGGCGGGAGAAACAAAGCATGTGCGACCATTACAGACACTTGCACACACTATCCGTCTGTCTGTCATCGCTCTGTCAGTTTTCGAAATTTCGTGACTAAATATGTTATTTACCCAAAAAAAGAGCATCTTATGACCTTCATAATCGTACATAGTATTTCCTTGTCAAATTTAATGTAGATGGATTAACTCCTTTACCCGAGAAAACGTTAAAAATAGAGCTACTTTATCATTTATAATATTAGTACAGATTGCAACAATAGTCAGCTCACTACAATGTTTATTATTATAATTTATTATTCTAATTTTATTTAATATTATTTTTATTATTATAAATTATTATTATAATTATTGGCTATAATAATAAATTTTAAGGTTTTTTTAATGCTCATAGACTTAAAATCGGAGAGATGCGAACTGTGACACCACTGTTCGGCGGCAGCAAGTTCAAGTGCATACCTGAGCCTCCCGGAACAATGCTGCCATGGGGCGGCAAGGGTAGGTGAAACCGTTAGCCCGGAATAACCCGCTACCTGCCTTTTCAAAGGGGCAGCGCGCATGTATGAACATACCTCAGCTTACTTCAGTTCACGGTTCCATGTCTAAGGTCACTACACCTCGCGAAAAAGTACTCCCACAGCCGGTGAGGCAGTCGAAATGTTTATGATCCCGATGATGCTCGAGCAGGTATGGACCAACACGAAGAGACCCGGAATAAAATTGGCAGATGACATGAGTGAGTGTGTGTGTGTAATCCAATAAGGTTGTTCCTTAAGACATGTTACGATGTTTTTCTTGGAATTGTTTCACATGTAAGACGCGCCAGGGCAGCTGATTGGAGCTGAAGGAAAAAGGTGGAAGGGAAAAGTAAGGGAAAGACCGGACCTCGCGAGCGACGGGAGACTCAGCCTGCAACCGCCGATCTGTACATATAGTCAAGACTTCATCCGCGACCGGAGACCAGAGCATATAGACCAGACTTGCACTCGCCAATCTCGGCCGGTTTGGAAGTACCCGGGGGCTTCACTTGGTGCTATATGCATTCACATCAGGCTAACATTTGCTTGATTTTGTTGTGTGGTATGGTACGGCCATTGATTCTACAGATGATCGTCGGTGCTGCCACTATTACGCCAGAACAAGACAAAATGATCGCACGATTGGTTCTTCGAACAATTGCCCTTTAACGGTCCTGAGCAGAGAGGTCTGCTGTGATTAAGAAGTCTCTCTCTCCAGTAAACCCAAAAACTGAACATTTTGCCGCAAGCATAATTTAGTAGAATATTATATGCCCATGTTGTTGAAGTGTATTTGATGGTTTGTTTCAAATACAGGTAAATTCAACTCATTATAAATTTTTAATGCAACCTTTGTGTGATAGATTAGTTGATGGTATTAGAATTTGAAGCCATTCTGTAGGACAATGTATTGAGATTTGCATATTGAGTTTTGACTGTGTATAACGTTTAAATGTAAACAACATCTGTGTCTGCATGCCGCAGATTTGTTTTATGGTAAACTAATTAATCCCACAATAACATTTCTTGTAAAAATAGGCCAAGTCTCGTGTTCATGTAGTGACAAAAAGTTATAAGATCTTCTTCTGAGCCAAGTCTACACATAACAGTGTGTATTCACTTCACTTTATGAAACAGAATGGTTTTTCTCGGTGTCATAGATAGTTTATTTAGGATAAAAAATCTGATGACTTGGCAATTATGCACGTCATAATTTTACTTAAATTGAGGGCATAATATATATACTTATCAAATTCGAAAAAGAGCGAGGGAAATCTTGGCGTTTACGTATTTGTAAGTTTGAGAAAGCAACATATTGAAGGTATACGTTAACTAAAACATGGCGTGCATAATGGCCAAGTCATCAGATTTTTTTATCCTAAATAAATTATCTATGACACCGAGAAAAACCATTCTGTTTCTTAAAGTGAAGTGAATACACACTGTAATGAGTAGATTTGGCTCAGAAGAAGACTCAGAAGAAGACTTTTTGTCACTACATGAACACGAGACTTGGCATATTTTTAGAAAAATTGTTTTTGTGGGATTCAGTTTTCTCGAATGAGATTTGCAATCCTACTTTTTCTGCACATTCTTTGAGTGTTTCAAACAGTTTGATGGCAGTTTCTTCATCTTCTGCTAGTATCGCCAAATCATCCGCAAAAGCGAGGTATGGTATATAGAGATTGTTTTTGGGAAAGCCAATTGGTATTATTAATATTTTTATTCGTACCAAAAGAAAGTGAGCTATCGTTTACGTGGAAATGATTCCTGGACCAAGGTGTACAATTATGCATCCATGGGAATGACACATATGTATTTTCGATTAGTACTAAAAGAAAGCGAGTTAGCGTTTACGTGGAAATGAGGCCTGGACCAATCTGTAAAATTATGCATTCATGACAATGGTGAATATGCAGTTTTGTTTCGTACGAAAAGAAAGCCAGTTATCAAAGTTGTTTTGTTACGTTACACTGATTTCTCAGATGAACAATGTGTTATAATCGCATTACCAACAGTGCCCCACTCTCTGCAAACAATTAATTTGCGTCGTAGCCGAGCAATGAACATTACCACCAGTTTAACTACCACCTCAATTAAATAACAAGCAACTTCCAAACTAACCATAGGAACAAAGTATAATTTAAGTCTTTGGTTTAACTTGCTTGCCTCTATATAGTATAGAAATCTCAAGTTTATAGCTACATCCGGAGCAAAGTAATTCAGCCGCAAATATGTGCCAGAATTTTTCATCTTTGGGATTGTAATTAAGTAAATACGGGAAAAACTCCAATATCAGATTTTTCTTATGATATATGTGTACCAAATTACTTGTTTCTAGGATTGCTAGAAGTACAGGGTAATTTTGATGTCGGGGTGTTGTGTTGAAATAAAATTTTGAATTTCAATAACTTCCAAAGTAAGAAAAGGAAAGAAGTAAAATTAAACACATTAGTTAAACATAGTAAGATAATTCTACAATGAAAATCTGAGGTTTAAGCAGTAATTAGGGTAAAAAGCGATTTCATGTTAGGGGAAGGTAAGGGTGTAGACATATGGAAATTTACGAGTTTCAGACTTTTCTTATAATATGTGCGTAAAATGTGTACCAACTTTCAGCTTTCTACGGCTACGGGAAGTGCCTTACAATTTTGATGATCATCAGTGAGTGAGTGAGTGACAAAATATCTGTATTTTGCATCCTAATAACAACCGAACTAAGAACAGTAACGAAATAAAATTAGGATGTTTGTTAAGATTGCTGATATCTATGCATAACAGAGATTTGAGACATTTAGCATAAATACGACCGAAGAAATTGAGCTTCAAAAATGGCCCTAATCGCTTCGAGAGAAGGGTAGGCAGTGCCGCTGTTGACTCGACTTGGCGGGTGCACTGGCGAGCACCCAAAGTCGGGTTACGACGTATCATTAATCTTAATCAAATTGTTATCATTTCTCATTCTTCCCTCCAATTATTTAAATTGTGTAAATTTAATAATGCCAGTAAAGAAAATTACATAAAAATGAATATAGTTAATTTGCATGAAATTAATTATTAATTAAATAATAATCAGCCAACCGTATTTTATACAAGATTAGGTTGTTTAACAGTAGAATCTATGGTACTAAAGATACTTTATCTCTCCTGCAATCAGTGTCAGTGTGCGTTGCAGCGCTCCTTGTGATGCAGTTGTGCTACTCGGGTCAGCCTTCCGGTATCAGCGGTTGCCCCTTGAGCCCCTCCGACCTTCCGGCACACTGAGAGGGTCTGTCCCGTAAGCGGCTGCAAGCTGCTTAACAAAGCCCGACCTGCCCCGGCTGGCTAACCTAGCCAGGTGGGCAACAAGGCGACCGCCCCCGCGGATAATGGGGTTATGACAAGACACAATTAACACAGGAAACTATGGCGTAATTAGCTTATGCGGCGAGCCGGGTGGCTAAGCGTAGAGAAGGGCAGCGCAGCGCATGTCGAGCTACTGAGGAGCACAAGTCACGGCGCCACCAAGACAATGGATTTCAGCACAAGAACATTTTAAAATATTATTGATTACTTGAATAGCTGAACATCTCAATCGAATTGTAGATTTGTTGTTTCGTGGACCAAATAGGTACAAGCTTGTCAGGGAACACTTATTATCTATCGCATTATATTTGACAATGTACACAATAGGTTAGGACAAATAAACATATCACAAGCGTGTACAGTTTCATATCTCCAGATCTAATGTTTTAATCCAGTTAACTGCACTGATCGACGCATCATGTATTTCCCCTATTGTTACCTTTCAGGCCCAAAGAGGACAATCAGAAACGATGTATTGTCTGTAAGGTTGCTCCACAGTCACAATTTTCAGAATCTACCCATCCCAATTGTGTAATAAGTAGCCGCATCTGCCTTGTTCTGTCAGAATCCAGGTGATGCTTCTCCATTGCCGCCTGGGGAGATCAAAACCTTGTAACCCATCTGAAGGATCCTCAACTAGATTTTTATTGGCACCTGATGACCGAGTTGTCCACAGCATGTTCATGTTGAAGGAGGGCTCTGTAATTTTGTTTCCCCTTACGGCTTTACGCCTCGTCGACAGCTAAGGTCATTAGAGGCGGGTTGGGACTGGGGACAAGGAACGGGAAGGAGTTCGGCCATGGCGTTTTGAAGGAAGCATCCCGGCATTCACCTGGAATGATTTGGGGAAAACATGGAAAACCAAAATCTGGATGCCCGGACGGGGATTCGAACCCGCCTACTCCCGAATGCGAGGCCAGAACGTTAACCGTTCACCCACCACGCTCCGTAGGGCTCTGTTAGGTTGATTGCTGTTAGCCATGGCGGTTTTCTTGATTTCAAGCTTTGGTGTTTTGCTTGAATAATGGCTTGATGTGTAGGCAGCTGAGAGTTCTTCAGGATATTTATGAGAGAGCTTCTGATCTTCTTAGTGCTGGAGGTGAAATGTTACATAACACTAGAAGCCATATGGTTTTCGAGATCCTAATGCATCCCGTAATTGTTGGCATTTCCTGATTGTGTTGCACATCTGTCTTCTTTGTGTGGGTACTATTGATCCAGGATGGGCAGCAGTATTCAGCAACAGAGTATGTGGATCTGAGAACATGAGCACTGGCTCCTGAACACTCAGATATCACAGTTTTTAAATACTGATGATTCTTGAATAAATAATTTTAATTCGTATTTCATGCTGGTAACTCTAGAGTTAGTGATTTCAATATTTCGTTCTTCAAAAGCCTCTGATTTATTAACAAGTGTTTCAATGTAGGTTGATTCTTCATATTTAATCGGTGAATTTCTTTCATTTTCTTATAATAATAACAATTCCGCGTGTCCGTAATGACTTCTATGGGCTGCGCATTCCACTCCTGTCGTAGCCGCCTTGACCGAATCCGGTAATCCTACCGGGTACAGAGTACCTACAGTATGAACTGGAATCCGAAAAACAGAAGCTTTCTGGCGTACTTCACATTACACAGCAGACATGTGCCAGAGGTGAAGGTCGGGTTAAGAGCCTATGAAAATCCTCGTCGAGACAGGGGTTCGAACCGGAGACTTCTGATCCCCAGTTACCTTAACCACCGAGTCACCAGATTGCTCATTTCCTTATTGAGATTTTAGGTAGCTGAGATTCTCAGGACCAGAAACGCGAAAGTGCTGGCGTATATTAGCTTGATATATATTCGTATGTTTGTATGTATGAATAGAATGGAATATTTTAATTCAATTTTCACTCATTTTTAAATACCCGAATTGTTTGAAAATTTTCACAAGTATTAAAAAACGTTTATAATGAAATAATTTCTTAGCTATGTCCTGTTATTCTCATTACTTTGACAGTAACGATAGAAAATGGTTTTGTTGTGCAACATTCTTCCCATGAATCTTGTCACGCAGCTTAACTATACTTTGATGCAGTCAGGTATGATTTTGTCCGCTGTCACTTTAGTTGACGTTAAACAGTAAGTATTCGCTACACTGTTTTGAGTTTATTCGCGTTATTACACAAGAGTAATTTCTACGTTTACCTTGCTATAAGATCTCTGGAAGGGTGGACCATTTAACTGTTCTTTACTCATGAGAGTAATAAAGATTGACGAAATTACAACACAAAGAAAAAACAAACCATAAAAAACGCGAACTTTTAGCTATCTGAACTAAAATGTCCAAAACAAAATTAGAGCTTAAAAAAATGCTTCTGTAGCAACGTGTACCAAAAAGGTAAAAATAATTTTTACTCATCCAGGTTTTGTTCAACAGAAACAGGGTATCCCACAGTTCAATATAACTTTTTTTTTTTGTTTTTGTTTTTTTGTTTTTGTTTTTTTGTTTTTGTTTTTGTTTTTTTGTTTTTTTTGTGTTTTTTGTTTTTAAAAAAAAAGCTTTAAATAAGAATAAAGTTATTCACGAAAATATAACTTTAATGTAAAAATATGAGTGATGTTCTCTTAGATTATTTTCATATTTTACGAACAGCTAGTGATAAAAAAGTATAGGACAACTAATATCTATCACCTCGCCAGTTTTTTTACATTAAGGTTAGTTGTTTTTAATATTGTAACATCTTTGTATTTAAAGATTATTTTCAACTTTTTAGTTTACATTGCTACAATTGTGATTTTTTAGTTTTACAAAACTATAAGTTTTTGATGAAGAAATGTTGATGTTTGGATTCAAGCAGAAAACTGAGGCTTCTGTGGATACTTAGTTTCCGAAATTTACTATACAAACTTAAAAGAACCTATTCGTATTTTATCCAAGTGCAAATTATATGTTAGTGGGAGTTTCTACTAAGGGGTCCATAATTTGTTAACTACAAATCATCATCATCTTAACTTACTGCCAAATGAAATATTTTCACCTGAAGAAGTAGTAGGCTGTAGCTGATCTTGGTTTCTAAATTATTCGAGAATATCTCTTTACTATGCTGAATAAATGAGTTAGAGATATTCAGTTCGAGACATTTATAGTTGGTTACTTGAAAGTATGATACAGTGTATAAGAAATTCTTTACAATTAATTTCTTCAGTATACTACTAGGCGTTGCTTGGGGGCTGGATTTAATAGTTCTGATGTTTTATCCTTTTTGATCAGGTTGTCGTAAACATTCTCCATTAGCATCCACTGATACCGATTCTCCACCGGTATTTGGGACATTTTCAAAAAACGGAACGGCTGATCATGTAAATTTCATTTAAGAGGATCATGGGAAGAGGGAATGGATTTTTATAAACCAAATATAGAAAGTATTTTTCTTTTTGTTTTAAGGCACACGTGTGCAAATTTCCTTTCAAATCGGATAAAGACTGTGGGTTTGTATAAAGAACATTTGTAAAACTTGTGAGGCTTGGAGGGGCGACAGGAGTCGTGGTTTTGTAAACTAATTGCAGAAAATATATTTCTGTTTGTTTTAAAACTTACAAACGCAGAGTTTCGCATAAATTGGATATAAACTGTGGGTTTGTATGTTGCCACATCTACTTTAATTTTTTTTTTTTAAATTTCAAGTTCCAATTTTTCGGTCCCGATTTGTGTGATTGAAACCGGTCTAACTCCAATAAACAGTAAATTTCAAAGGCTTTTATCATGTCATCATCTACATTGGCTGATTCCCCTACTGTTTTCAAGATATCTACATTAACTGAGCCGTTGCACATGTAAATTTTCCTTAAGAGAGTTGATATTGTAAACCGAATAAAGACATTATTTATTCCCCTTATACTGAAGTATACGTGTGCAAAGTTTAATATACATAAGATTAAAGAATATAAAAAGATAAACACATTTTTTATATTTAGGATGATAAATTCTCACAGTTGTTTGGAAAAAAGACAAAATTTAATCCGGATTAGAATAAGTTTATAAATTATTTGCCTGTCATGATTCCGTTACCTAAGGTACGATGTCGTCTTGAAGTATGGATTGTCTCAGCCAGAAGGCGGAGATTATTGAGTATTTACAACTTTGATGCCCCAAATGCTTTCAAAACACTGCCACGTGTGGCCATTTTTGGGATTTAGTGCAAACGCTGCAAAAATTGAGCTAGGAAAATGTAGAATCATTTTGTAACAGTAACTTCCTTGTAGACAATTAGCGAAACTTTCTAGACTTCTGATGGTCCGGCTATTTACAGGTTTCACTTCTTTGATTTTTTATTGTACTTTATTTTTAAGGAGAGATAGATATATTCCAAAATTATATCTTTTTCTGAAATATGTTACCCAATTAGCGAAATGTTCTTCAAGATAAACATGTAGTATGAGAGACTATTCTAAGATGCACCCAGATAAGCTCGATTAGATTACGAATCAGCAAGCTGCAACCGTTACAATTTGACTATCGAAATGGTTTAGATCTAATTTGATGCTGTAAATGGCGGAGTATTTCAGCACGGAGCATACGATGTAAGAGGAATCAAACTTGAAGAAATGCTCATGTGAGAAAATATCTTCTTGTTCTGGTTCCTATCTGTTACGGATATTGGCAACCGTCTTGGCTGCCTTTCTCTATTAGTTGACACTCGGAGTAGCTTCGTGGTTGTCTTTGAGGTTCAGGTACTCAGATATTTTAGCCAGGAAGTTCCTCTTCTATCAGCGCTTCTCGTTTCTGGTATTATCCCCTGTAGAATTGGTTGTCGCAGTTCGTAACGGCAATTGTTCCTCATGATGTGGCCAAGGTACCATAGCTTCCGTATTTTTACGGTGGTCAATATTTCCACATTCTTTTTCATTTTCAGAGCACTTCAACGTTTGTGGCGCGGTGTGTCCTTAGTATCCCCAGCATTCTTCGATAGAACCACATCTCAAAAACCTCCAACTTTTTACTGGTAGTAGCAATATAACAATTAATAATGTGGTAACTTAGATTTATTTGCGCGCCAGTGATACGGTGAGAAAGTCTGCAGCCGCGCTCAAGCACTCATTTTCCGCGTGAACTCCCCCGTTGTCCTGCACGACGCGCCATTCCGCAAGGGAACTACTTCTCCCTCAGCCCAGCTCTCTAAAATCCCGACGATATCGGAGCGGAGGCGGCCGGCTGGAAGAGCGCGTTATTCCGGTAGAGGAGACCGCGGACAACACCCGACCAGACCATCCGTCCTTCCAGCCCCCCGATTGAGCCGCCTGAGTGAAACTTGGGATTAAGGTCCTCTGCGGAAGAGGCTCAGGATTAAATGGTAGGTATCAGGCTGTGGAACAAAGCGGCTGGACACAATGTGTGTGGACAGCGGTAAGAAGACAATATTCCTGATGAGTCGTCAACTTTTATCAACAGCCCCAAGTGTATTCCACACCACGTTGGGCGCCAAAATGCGGCTAAGTATACAATTATTTCTGATCTGGTTTACCTTATCATCGGAGGTAATTTTCGACCTGGTTTTTATTTATAACACAGCAACTCCGATCTTCAGGTTTTATTGGCTGTAATATAACTGAGCGAATCAATATGATATAATAAATATAATGACTCTAGACATGCTGATGTTCCTCTCTTTCTGTATCACAACAGCCAACCTTAAACAGTATTTATCATTCCAGCACAGATACATGATGTCACAGAGCATTTTTCCACCAAAGAGACAGAGACAGAAAAAATACTAACATTTCCGTTGTACATATGAAATATTACATCACTTCTTTATTATTATTCTCGTATCGCAAACATCAAAATACACAGTTAAATACATTGTGCAAATCAACAAGGTTAAACACACTTATCCCAATACTTCGCAACCTCAATTGCATTGAGTGTTGCTTGAAACAGGTCTTCGTTGTTGCAGGATGATGGGCACATAGGGCACTCGAGCATATGATTCATAGTTTTGTCTTCACCACATTCGCACTTAATACTGGTAGCATCAGCATAACCCCATCTCAGTAGGTTTTCCTTGGACCTGCCCACTCCAGTTCGCAATCGATTTAAGGACCGCCAGACGTTCCAGTCCTCTGCATGACCAGGTGGCAAGGGCTCTGAAACTGTCAGTGGTCCCGAGATGTTAGGAACCTTCTTTTTCCACAACTGTACTTTTGCCTTTTCAGGTGACGCAATTATTTCCAGTGATGTTCTGAGGAAGCTTTTCCTGGATTTGAGTCTCTGGGCTGGTGGTGTTTGGCCGTGCAGTCGATAACTGTGATGACCTGACAAAACTAATCATCCCCACGCAATATGTAGACGAGTGACTTGTTTCACACGATGCACACATGTAAATGACATGGGTGTCACGCGTCAATTTTGATTTCCATTAGTTGGCCATAGAATAGTAGTTTGTTAGCCCCCCACGTTGGCTCAGTTGGTGGAGGCACCGTGATGATGTCCTGCGCTGGCACGGGGTTAGCTGGTTCGAGTCCTTGTGGAGGTGGTTGGAAAGTTTAATCATCAGGACTTATCGGGGTTGATAGTCATAGTTCAGTTAGTAGACACTGAAATTACGAACTTGGATTACTGAGGACAAAATCCGAAGGAGTTAGAAAGCAGCTCGGATTCTGCAAACGTGGAAGTAAAATACAGCGTACGTGCACTTGTGAAACGTTGAATCGCATAAGGACGTATGCTATTAATTGTTCAGTTTATACACATGTTTGGAAGCACTTTGCTGAATGGTGCTCTGGTAAGAAGTTCAGAAGAATATCTCCGCTCGGTCAGCTATGGATGCTATGATGTGTCTCTCTTGTCTTTATTCATACACACAAACTAAGTCGCAGCGATCAATAACTTATCTGGTGAGTTATTTTTACATAGTTTAGTGACATGTCTGACTGTTGAGAATCATGTTTTAATTGCTATTGCGCTTGCTACAGATTTGGGCGATATTTTTAAATGACTTATATGTGGGCACAGTTATTAAAAATGTCCACAATACATGACATGTTTAGTGTCTAAAAGTGTGAATGAAAAGAGTTTACAAGATACATTAGCAAATAGTAATGATAAAGTGCGAATTAGCCGTTGTTGCAATTAACAAATATTAAAAAAGTATTGCATTACATAAAGGCTTCCACAAATAACTGATGAAATCGGTTTTGATTACACGAGAATCTCTAGATCGTTATTTATGGGCGTAATTGTTCCAAACATCTCTCACGTATTAATTTGGTTTACCATATCTGCAATTTTGTCTCTGTAAACTGCGACTGAATATGACAGTGCAGACAGATTTCCTCGACCTTCGACCACAAATAAAACTGTTACCACTGTAGGTGGCAGGAGATGGTATTGCAGCTCAAGCGAGAACTTGCCCTAGCGCGAAGTGATGGCTGTATTGTGTTGTAAGCTTGGAGAGTGCCTACTGTCGATACCCGTGTAACATATAGCTTTCCATCTAACATTACTTGTTGTTCTGTTGCTACGGCCATGAAACATATATAACAAAAAACTTCGGGATCTTACACTAAAATGTGCTGATTGTTTTTTATTCCTTATGGCTTTACGCCTTGTCAACGTCGGGGTCATTAGAGGTGGGATGGGACAGGGAAGAAGGAACGGGAAGGAATTCGACTATGGCATTTTGAAGGAAACTTCCCGGCATTCGCCTGGAGTGATTTGGGGAAACCATGGAAAAACCAAATCTGGATGCCCGGACGGGGATTCGAACCGCCGTACTACCGAATGGTAGGCCTGATTGGTTTAAGACTTCCCTCTGCACTGACACGTATGACAAATAGTTGGAAATCGCTGTAGTAAGCGTCAAAAAAATTATTTACCTTGGCCAAGGTTTACGTGGACAATAGCATGCTGTTAACAGCTCGCATTTTCCGTGTAGCGAATTAGGACGCTAGTTATTTTAGGATCGGCTGTTTCTCACCGTTTTATGGTTACAGATGTCGGCTCGCAGACAGTACAATCAGGATTCACATGCTCTACCAAATATTTTTCGACCATTCCTGAGCTGTCGATCAACAGCACGTGAAATGTCACTTCGTGAAACAACCAAACATTTTGCTACGTCTAAATATCGGTTTGCCCATTAAAGACACGACATCTACCTTTCAATCCAAGGTGGTGTCAAGCAGCTAAAGACAACGTCTTCCAAACGAGAGCACAACTATAATTACTAACTGTATTAAGTTCCTTGATTTACAAAATGAATCTTCAATCTGTTGCATACAGAATTAAGACAATGCTGGTGATATCAGTGATCACGAATCTAATATAAGTTACCGCTCAAATCTACTTCCATAACTGAAAACACTTGTTTTTCAGTTTTTCAGATCTTAAGCCGTATATCTGATATAATCATAGGCCTGCTACCATAATAAAAGTACAAACACAACAATTTGAAAATATTTTTATTTAATTTTAATTTTTTCTTGCAAGGTAAATTATCGCCAATAGTGAAGATGTAGCTAAAATTAATGATCACGAGATCAAAAATAAATTAAATTTTAATTACTTCATCAACAATTAGTTTTAAACTTTACAAATTCTTGATCCTTGAGTTAAGGAACGATATTTTCTAGCTCTGTGTTGATTCGCAGTTTTCACTTTGTTTACTCTGCATGTTGACACGTGGTCCTCCGAGGCCGTCTCCGTGAATGTATCTGCCTGCCTGACTGATTGAGGACCTCGTAAGCGCCGACAGCACTTTCATCCGCTCCTCCCCCCTAGCCTCTCTGCATGCGCCAACGCCAACGCCTTCAACACACGCAAAGCAGAGTAGTAAAATCTCTGACTTTGGTGTTTTATTCTCTTCTTAAAAATCAGCAAAAAATTGTTAGTCAGTGCTTATGTTTAACATTCTTGTTATGGTTATTATTGATCAGACCTGCATTAAGTTCTTGCAAGTAACACCATCTGCATCGTCCGCTGAAGCTGCTTTAATTTAAATTTGTGTGCGGTAAATTCTCATGTCAAACTTGAACATCAATATTGTACATGTTTTTTCGCACCTGAAAATTTTCAGCGAGCTTTTGGGAAATTAGTTCTCTGCATTATTTCTTTCAATTCACTTTAAAATATGCTGCACAGTAGTTGCGTTATTTACTATTTGTAGACACAAAATTTTTTGCTTTTAATTCGGTTTTAACAATTTTAACTTCTCGATTACACACAAAACATGTCTAAATAATGTTTTGGGTTGGAGAGCGTTAAATGAATTCCTTTTTCCTGAGTAGGTTATAATAGTCATGAGTCATCGCACTGGAACTAAACTAATTTATAAACTTTAATAAGCACGTGTATAATAAACGTAAATTTTATATGATTCATCGCCAGTGGCATCAACTAGCAGTACTTATTGGGGTTTAGTGTGATATAAACTGTTCAGTTAAGAGAAAGCGGCTCAAGGTCAATGTGATCTATCCCCACTCGTCTTCCTTTACCGCTACAGAGAAGGGACACAGTGGTCATCTCTATCCAGGAATATAGGTGTCTTGCGCCAGCCTGTGAATTTACTTATCATTGCAAGTTTGCAACATAGGATAATGAAAAGAACGATCTGCGTTTTGATTGGATTAAATTTTCAGACGAATTGTAAATTCAAGTCTAACTGTTCTTAATGTCTGTTGTGGCACTAAATTTTTGTTAAACGAAAAGTATTTAACCTTTAAAACCACGTTATTTATTGATTGCCTCTATTTTTCCATAGTATCCATAGGATTAAATAATAAGCTGGAGCTCTTAGAATACATTTGAGCAGT
This sequence comes from Vandiemenella viatica, assembly GCA_031002005.1. Classification (NCBI taxonomy): domain Eukaryota; kingdom Metazoa; phylum Arthropoda; class Insecta; order Orthoptera; family Morabidae; genus Vandiemenella; species Vandiemenella viatica. Next base: position 226,385,698 of record JARYHS010011408.1, on the reverse strand, counting down.
TCTACAAAAAAAGATCTTTTCACTTACGTCACTTAACACTTTTTCTTCGTATCACAAGTCATATCTTCCAGAGATACTATTTTTCCGAGCTTTTGAAATCACTGAGTTTAATCTGATGCTAACTCTTGATGTAGAAAATGCAAAGAGTTTATAACTGGAAGGTTTCAGTATGTAGTAGAGTATTGTAACACACGCTTATACTGTGAACTTGTGGTCTTCATCGTTATAGGGGGCTGAAGCTTTCTATTGAGTAGATTTCTACATATTTTGTTGATGATGTGGTAAATTTCCTAAACTGCAGTAAACCAAATATTACTCATTCTTCACCACAAAAGACAGTCAAAGTAGCTGCCCGGATGCGTGTGTTCAGATTTTGTTCGGCTTTTCGTGAAGATTTCCTTCTTTTGCTTTCAGCTAGTGGTCGGAAACAGTATTCCAGTGCAACTCCTTCATTTTGTAAGTAGCTACAAGACTTTTCTAAACATTACTCTTTAATTCCAGCATTCGGATACCACAATACCCATCTTGTATATTCTCTCTGTTTTCATTCATTTTCCGTTCACCTGTTGGATTGAGCTGCTGCATCACAACTATATTTATCTAATATAGTCAAAATAGTTTTCATAACGTCCTAGTCCCGTGGTATCCTTTTTTAGAATGATATGCATCAGCATGGAGAACTGTGACTCGTATATGAAATTCCCCTCATGTAAATTTTGACTTATGGTCGCCTGTAACAATCAGTGTCGTTTTATATTTCCTCTGGGTATTCGTCGTTTAGGTGCTGTTGGCACTATTTGATTTATTTCACTGAATGTACTGGTAGCCTAAGTATAATAAATGATAGTCGGATACTTTCTACAGTTTAATCATTTTTAATGAATTGCCAACACTAAACCACACCTGATTATAAATCGGACTTCTTTGTTTATACAAGCTCTCCTTAAAATGCTTGCAGAAAGTATTTACTTTTATAAACCATTTGTATGTTTATGAATATTTATTGTTCTATGTATTATCTCCCAACACTTATGAATATCGCTTTGTGGTGGCGATATAATTATGTTACTGGTTTCTCCAGCTTCGATTAACCAACAAAACTCGTCAACCCACTTCTAGTTACCCGTTGCTACGGAAAATTTACGCGGTTTCTCAGAGTAAACCAACTGGCCATAGACAAGGAACCCAAAATTCAAGGATACAAAATTATATTAAAATATGTAATATAATTGTAGGATATATTAACTGTTATCCTACATCAGTATTATAAACTCAACTTATGGCAATGATGTAGTCATTAGTACCACTATTGTACCGTCGTTGGTGACCTCTCGTGAACAGTTTACGACATATATTCCAGACAGAAGTAGTGCTGTGAATGGTTATTCGGTTCGAGGTTTTCACCAAATATACCACAATGTTGATTATTGTTACTTTTGATATCAGCAATCCGATTGTTACTTCCAAGTGCGGTCAGTTGCGGAAGGACTGTTTGTTCATGGTATAATCCCAGAAAACTCTTTACAGTTATCTTCAATCTACCTTATAATCGTTGAGGCGGAAATGAAGGAAGTAAGTGTAAATGCCTACTTGCAAAAACTCACCAGTGTGAATTTGTGGCTTGGGTACTGAAGTGAACTACACTTAATGGTTCCTTGAGGTTTATTACTATGTACACAAAACACTGGTAAACAATAACAAATGTGGTACAGTTAGCGGATGACCGTCGAGAAATTTAGCCTGGTCCTGATCCGGGGTAGAGAGAGACGGCTTCTACTTCTCGCGAACTTCCGGTGGTCTTCTGTAGTTGAAGCTGGTTCCGCGGTCAGGCCGGAAACTGGCGGTGGAGCGGCCGGCTACGCTTATATAGGCGGCCTGGCGCAGGAATTCCGTTGTGGTGGTAGTACGGCGACCTCTGTAAGAAATAGTCCCACTTAGCTTCTAGATGATTCTATTTGTTTTCCCTGGTTTGTTTTGCGCCTGTTTGGAGTCGTATATGTATCCCG
>JARYHS010011408.1:226320661-226382692 GCA_031002005.1 Vandiemenella viatica | reverse complement strand
ATTACTTTGTTTTATAATAACCTTGTATATTGCATTAGAATTCTGGAGCATGTTATATGCTCTAACGTTATGAAGTTTCTAGATGGAAACGAGTTACTTACAGCAAGCCAACACGGATTTCGTAAGAACCGATCGCGTGAAACTCAACTGGATATATTTTCGCATGACGTACTGAAGGTTATCGATGCAGGATCACAAGTTGATGCTATTTTCTTGGATTTCCAGAAAGCTTTTGACTCTGTACCACATAACCGGCTTTTTCCGAAGATTCGAGCGTACGGTATAACTGATCATATTTGCGAATGGATACGCGACATTCTAACTGGTCGGTCGTAGTATCTCGTTGTTGATGGGGATGCCTCTTCAAAGCTAGATGTAACTTCAGGCGTTCCTCAAGGAAGTGTAATAGGGCCACTTCTTTTCTTAATTTTTATAAACGATCTCGGGGACAACGTTAATTGCAGGATGCGATTTTTTGCTGATGATGCGCTTATTTATAGGGAAGTGAGGTGATCTGACGATTGCTTAGAAATTCAGTGCGATCTGGATATTATTTCGGAATGGTGCCGTAAATGGCAGCTTACACTTATCTGCAAAAGGTTCAAGGCGATGCAAATATGTAATAAAAAGACCCCGTTTGCCCACGAGTACAAAGTTAACAATTCAGTTGTCGACACGGTTGATTCCCTGAAGTATCTAGGCGTAACAGCACAAAGCAACATGAAATCGGACTTGCACATAACTTACGTCGTAGGAAAACTAATTCTAAACTATGTTTTATAGGTCGTATTTTGAGAAGTTGTAATGCTCATACAAAGGAAATAGCGTACAAAACGCTAGCTCGTCCGCATTTGGAATACTGTTGTGGAATTTGGGATCCGTATCGCAATGGATTGATTGACACGTTAGATAAAGTACAGAGGAGAGCCGCTCAATTCGTGACTGCTAGTTACAGTCCTTACGTAAGTGTCGCAGAGCTGATACGTGGGTTGGGCTGGGATTGTTTGGCGGACAGACGTCGTTTCCGTTTGCATTTGTTGGAGAATATGCGAAAATCTTTAATTTACGAGTGCAACGCAATACTTCTTCCACAATCTATTTAGGTCGCAATGACAGGAGGGATAAGATTCGAGAATTAAGATGCCATACTGATACATTTATGTATTCTTTCTTTCCTCGTTCTGTTCGGGATTTAAAAGCACAGAATTAGTATTGGTGCTTAGCCCCCTCTTCCACAGTAATTGTGAATTGCAGAGTATAGATGTAGATGTACTGACTAAGTAATAAATAAATAAAAAAATCCACACTTAATGCTTCAAAACAGTGATCAAGTAGCCAGAAATTCAGTGATTTGACACTTATTTATCACACAATGTGTCATGTGCGAATCTTTTGTGTATTTTATACTATGTACAGCAAGGTTGGTGGTTTACAGTAGGATGAAAGAAGAGCTGAGTCATTTTTAACAAATTTTTATTTGTCAACCGAAATAAATCCGTAGAAAAGCACTTACAACGTCTTGTGATTAGAAATAATGCTCTAACGGAAACAAAAATGTTCGGAAAGCTCCTTGCTCTAGAAAACACACACAGTTTATAAATACCTCTGTAACATGTGGTGCTGCTATCTAGAGGCAATGCGATCACTCCATATCGACGCCAGAGAAGCCTAGCAGCTTTACTCTGGACTATAGGATACGCCTGACAATAATTATTCAAAATTTGGCCACTTATAGATTGACTTTCAAAAAATCCCTTTCTTAATTAATGATGTCACCAAAGCGTATAGCTTAATCTTTAATATGATACCTCACCTGTAGATTTTGGTTAAGAATAAAGGGAGAAAGATGGCTAGTCATAGAAAAATTCCTTTAGAAATAATATATATAATATTACCTTATTCCCGCTGCTCCGTCCCCAGTGATCTGGGTGTGAGTACTAAAATCTTTTCGTTCTGTTTTTCTTCAAGTAGCAATCATAAACGATTGTAACAGAAAATCTTTGTAACCTTTAGCGTAAATTAAATTCTACGATTTCGTCACACTTTTTTTAGTATTAATATTTGATGTAATGTTATTATTAACGTTTTTCGTATATTCTAACGTACTATGTTCTAGAAAACTGGATAGGTAATAATCTTCCATATTATGGTGTGATTAACGTTTTTCGTATGTTCTAACGTGATATGTTCCAAAAAAATGAAGAAATAAATAAGCAAAGTTACTTAGTAGAAATACAACATCATCAGAATCCAAAGAGTGTCATGTTTATTTGTATTGTAGTGTGATCAATGATGATAAAGATGTTTTCATCTTAGATTCAGAGTGACCTGTGACCCTTATCTGTTTTCCGCACGAACGAATTATAATTTCTTCTTCCATTACTAGCTCCCATAGAGTTATAAAATATATCGCAGATTTTAAGTCGGACTATTAACTTTAAGACGCCATCAAATTTGGTTCTGAGGTTTCTGCATTACATCTGGACAAAACACTGACAGATGTATAAGGCTTACAGATTTATAATTTCTCTACTGATCTGAGTTGTTCGTGACATCTTGTGAGAAATATCAACAGAAGAAAAGCATCACATTTCGCCCAACTAGTCTCCAATAAATCACAGGATATACCGCACTCAATAGTCAGCGAGACAGCCAAAACTACCAAATACATATTGTGAAGAGACGTTTGGCTACTCAAGACGCAGCTGAGGGACATGAATTGAAGTGTTCCTTCCTTAGTAGACAGATGCGTAGCGTAGAATTAAAGCGATTGGCATAAATGTGCCTGAAAAGTGTCAGTGATTCGCTACGCACACTCGTGACATTATGAAAAGTTGCTTAAATAACGATAGATGCAATGTAAATATAAATATCGTGTCCTAACAATAGTGTTTTAATTAATATAGTCTCCGCCGCGTTTCGCAGTGACGGAATGGGGAAGCGTCAATGACTGTAAATGAATACGCAGTGTTGTTAGAAAGTTTTAATTATGTATTTACATAAGTAACTATTAACAAAGTACATTCTACTTTCTAGTTTTGGAAAAAACAGTTACATGTTGGTCGGTAACAGAGCTGTTCCTGACCAACTCCTAACTGTTATTACCAGAAATTCTACCGCAATTCAGCCACGTTACATTCATGTCAATAATTGGAGTTTTAGCTGAATTTTATCAAAATAAATTACTCGTCCATTTATTCTTAGAGAAATATATGACATGAGATTTGATAGTTAGTTATTTGTACGTCCAATTAATCACTACAAATCATCAACTTATAGTACACATTTTTATTTCAGTTTCACTGCTCTACATTTGAAATTCAAGCAAGTAATATCTGACCACCCATTGCAGAGTGACAATTTGACTATAGATCGAATAAAATGATGAGCAATAAATAGTACAGAGAGTAACGAATATATGTTTGTGATCACCCAAGAACATATGGAAACGTTTGCGTCGCAAACTCTTACTTCATGATCTTTTTTTTTAATTGTTTATCATATGTCTTGTTATTGTTAGGACATACCCATGTGATTCCCTCTCCCAGGAGTAGAATTTTAATGCTGACATCTTCCACTTCTGCCGTAAGCACTATCCCGAAGGAAAAAAACAGACAGTCACCATGTCTTGGGAGACGTGTAATGTGTGTTTAACAATTGTATTTATTTTGTGAAATGTGTAACTCTGAGGCGGTAATTGGAGACCAAACCCAGTATTTGCCTACGAGATTATGTCAAACCGCCTTATACCCAAAGGCAGAATGGCAGGTATCGAGGCCCGGGATTTGAACCTGTACTCGTAACTTCCCATTTCCCTGTGGTGTCGCTTTAACCCTCACGGCCAAGGTGGTGAGATTTATTTTCAACTCATCATTACGTATGAAAGAAATTTGTTAACTTCCTTTCATCCAAAATGGCTCAAAATCGGCAAATTTTAATGCTTCGGTTGCGAATTAGTGGCTACATCTCATCTTTTAACTAACTAAATGTTTAATTGCTTAGTCAAATTACTGACATTTTTAATTATTTTTTAGTTCTATAAAAATAATCTGAAACTACGTAACCAGTGATGGAAAAGTATGTATTACCGTAGTTAATTTCGGCATATTGCATGGATTCCGCACTGAATCTCTACTCTTCGGACGCGACTACCGTGCGTCATTTCATTCCACGTCCTCGCAAAACGCTGCGCATCGATCATGCAGGCAGGCCGCCCCTCACACGAGGTGGTTTGGCGGTATCGCTGCAGGCGCCACCGATCCAATTGTCTGTCAAACAAATAACTCTCGCCATCCCCTCCCGTCGCCCCCACCTCGCCACTCCGTACGCCCGTGCAACGCTGATGGCTGCGTTATAGGATTTCTCGGAACGTGTCTGACGCAATTGTACCAGTGGCATTATTAATAAAAATTTCACCATATCGTTAATAGAGGTAATCGAGATATTAAAGCGAAAAATTATTAGATACGTAACTCTACTTGGCTTAAAGAACCTGTTTCGAAAAGTTTTTTAAAAAATAATAATAATGATTATTAATGGCACTAAATGAGTCCCGAAAAACAATGTGAAACTCTTATACAAGTGGTATCAGTGTGTAGCATATGAGCAGAAAATGAGTATCCCACTAAGGACAGTGATGTTTGTTCATCTACAATTTCAAATGTACACTGTTCTGATTTTATTGCGAAATTCAATTAAACAATACCAAAATTTGTCAATCTAATGAAAATTACTGGAAGCTGTCATACTATTCAGACAAATTAAATTGTGAAAGTTAATAGATCATATAATTTTATTACTGCATTTACTTCGAATAACTGATGTCATTGAACCTTATGATGAAAATATAGTGGCCAAAGACACAGAAAACTGTCTCACTTTATGAAATTTCTTTAGTTAGGTGGATATTCAGCTGACGAAAATCATCATGTTAGCTCCCGAAGAATTAGATGGTTTCACAACATTTCCACTCTACAGCGTATTATGCACGAGAAGCCCATCTCATCGCGAACAAATTGAAGCTGCTGCTAATTTAAATATTCACGTCGAATATTGTTAATTAATTTAGTACTGATAAACTGATGGATGCTATTGTTGCGGCGAAATGGTAATCATTGTTCCAAAACAATCACCCTATTTATATTACACAGAATCTGTTATAAAAATGAATGCTTAAACATTCGTATCAGCACTTATTCGAATAAATACAAACATAAACTTTCGAAAAAATTACATAATACTGAGCCTACGTCACACTCATGCATACTTTCCTGCAAATGCACTCAGCTGTTTATAATCGATATCACCAAAGATCTTAATACTACTTATCAATACTAGCTTAATCTCCCCCAAAGACTAAGCATACTGCAGCTTGTGGAATCTTGCTATACACAAATCAATTTACAAACATCAATACAATTATTCATAAACATATTAAAGAAAAATAATAAAAGTAAATATTATTGGTGAGTTGTGAATTGTTACAAATTACAAAGATACTTCGCTAAAGTGTCAAAAGCACCTATTCTGTAAAATGCTGTATAGTCCCCATCATTGCCTGAATAGAGGAGTGTATATTATCTAGAAATAACAGCCTACAACATTGCAATGAGAAAATTAAGGACAAACGATAGTAATGGCCATCTGCGTCAAATTACATATGTTTTGTTAGCTTTTGTAGATATTGCTCATCACAACATTTCAGTAATCTAATTATTGCAAAATCCCTAATTTTCACAATGTTAAATTAATTTCATTTGAAATTTTATTCATGATTTGTCTCTCTGTAAGTAATTTACCTATATAATCATTTGTATCATTAATTAAAAACATCCGGCTTTAAACTTACATTCGTTTTAAAGCCGTACGGAAGAAGAAAGGATAAATTTTGCTTGATAAGTCAAGTTCAAAAGATGTTTTATTGCCAACATGACTGGAATATTTTCAACGATTAACTGTAAGTGGTCCGTTGGCTCAGTGGTTACGTCGTCTGAATGGCGATAGAGAGGTACCTGAAATCGGAGGGGATTTTCAAATGGACTTAACCAAACCTTCCCCTCTGGCACTGCTTACTGTGTAATGTGAATTACGTCAGAACGCTTCCTTGGTCTAGATTCCACGTTACGTTGTAGGTTCCCTCTGCCAGGTAGGATTACAGGGTTAGGTTTGTTAGCCACGGTAAGGGGTGCATTAAGCAGCGAATAGAAAACTTTGTCATTCGGTGACTGATCAATCCTTAGAGATCACGCTTAAAACAATGCCATATGTCCGTTTGATTTTGAACGCTTCACTAAGAGAGCAGACAAAAGCTGAGCGTGTTTCAACAATTCGTTTCTGTTCTCTCCTCATGACTACAGATTTTGAACAGCTTCATCTTTGAAATAAAATAGAATAAAACACTTTTTCTATCATAGATACAGTTAAATCTACTACGAGTTTGCATTGTTAGCACAAGAACCATGGGTTAGCTTCACCATTTTAGCATTTAATGGTTTATAAAGAAGAAGGATACCAAAATCTTTTATACTGAAAGTTTAAAGTAGGTAAATAAAATTTTAAATTGATTAGTCCGGAACATTAAATGAGTTTACTTAAATATCACAAAATGCAACAATTTTGGTGCAATTAGAATTCAATTTATAGAGACAGAAGTAGCATGAGACAAAATACAGCAGCCAAAACTTTTAAACAATTGGAGATAAATTTAAACTCTTTTTTTATGATCATGAGTAGTAAATTTGTTTGTGATAAGATGTGTTCTTTCAGCTTCTGAGTCGAATCTGTGATGATTGACGGGATCAGGCTGAAGAGCGTTTATCTGGTATATCTATTCTTGCCTTGTGATGTATGCTACAAAGTGTAATTTAGTACAGGATATGTGTGATTCGATCCTTGGGCCCCACTTGCAGAAGTTACTAATCAAATACTGATCCGATCAACAGTATTATTAGCAAATGATTCATACAGTGACAGTTATCACAATGCCTGTGCTAATAAACTTGTATCAAATTAGAATACAGAGAGTGAAAAAAAAAATCAATCCATATACCTATAGAAACTGTCAGAATTTGAAGACAGAACAGAAAAGAAAGTATCTCAAGTTTTTCTCATCATATTTGTTAAAAAATAATTAAATAGAGTTCATTGTGCACAATATTTTTGTAATAAATGAAGGGTTAGTTTTTATTATTTTATTACAATGCATCGGCTTACCCTGTTAATATCATCACGATAGCCTTCCAAGTTATGAGTTATCTCTGTTATTAGCCTCAACACGTTAAAATCACATGTTAAACTAACTAAAACGATTTAGAGCAAAGACTACTTGACCACAGAGCTCGATACACAAGTCCCTTGTGTAAGGCAGCAACGGGAAAGAATTAGGCTTGTGCGTTTTGAAGAAATCTTCCCGGCATTCTACTCGACTGACTGCTAGAAACTACGAAAACCCGAAGTCTGGATGACCGGATGGGTATTTGAACCCACATCCTCCCAAATGCTGGGTACTAAATCGTGCAACAACAGGTTATCACGTTAAACACTTGTAGATTGTTGTAAAACCTCGTAGACTGACTTTTTCATTCAATATCAGCTGAAATTAATGTTGATAAATTCTTCATACGAAACTAATAGATTTAAAATACTGTTTAAAGACAATATTTCAACGACTATAATTTCCATCGTCATCTTCAGATATAGAGTGATAAAACCGAAAAATCTGAAGTTTTTTAAGAGCGCGTTTTTGATTGTCTGAGCTGTTAACGATGAGCATACGGAACACTGACGTCGAGCAGACTCAATAACCGGTATCCAAGCTTCGTTAAGTTAGAAATCACAATCCATATTTGCAAGATCAGACGCGAGGTGAATTTCAATAGCTTCTATAATAACACTGTCCCAAAAGCTTCTGGCAGGTGCCAGAACCATGGTCGATTCGAAATCGAAACCAGAATATGTTCCACCACCGAAGATTTATCATTTTGTTGTAGACAAACATGACGAGCATGTTCCGAACAACGTTGTTTAGTACATCGTATCATCTGGCCGATGTATTTTTCCCGCATTGACAAGGAATGATATAAACTCCTCATGCATGAAAGGCAAGGACAGAAATTGAGCTGGGATCGTTTGGCAGACAGACGACGTCGTTTTCGTTTGAATTTATTGGAGAATATGTGAAATTCTTTAATTTACGAGTGCAATGAAATACTTCTTTCGCTAATCTATTTAGGTTACAATGTCAGGAGAGATAAGATTAGAGAAATAAGATGCCGCACTGATGCTTTATGTACGAGTATTCTTTATTTCCTCGTTCTGTTTGGGATTGAAATGCACTGAATTAGGATTGGTGCTTAACATCCTCTGCCACCCACAATATTTGTGAATTGCAGAGTATAGGTGTAGATAGAGATGTAGATTCTTGAGAGAGCGCAAAATGTTCTTAAGTTTTGGTGGTGTAAGAAAATCAGTGAACAACGCCGACAAAAACTTCAATAATTTATGAAATTAATATTATCATTCAACGTGTTACATACTTTTCTGTATTACTGGCGAAGAAAAATAAATAACTTTAACACTTCGACATTCTTTTATATACCCTCTGTGTATAACACGGCATTAGTCACAGAGTTAGCACTGGTAGTAAGGTCCCGCGATGTTTACAAAGTCATTTGAACGAAGGTCGCATTTAACACTTAGAAAAATGAGTTCCAGGCTTGTGGGTGACATTATGCGGGGGCAGTATATTACCGTTGTGTGATGACGTGTCCGCCTCGTCGAGAGCGTGCGTGATCAGAATGGTGTCTCCCGCCGGCCTCTGGCCACTGCGTGCCTGTTTTTGCGGGGCAGATCCCTCCACCGTTTTCCTCCGGAAGGAGAGTAGGCTGCTCTGTTAATCTTGTCCCGGGATTGGATTACGCCGGGTAGGACGAACGGCCAGCGGGCCGACTGTCGCCATTTTGTTTTGTTTCGTGAGTCGTCCCCGGGGAACGGAGAAGCATCTTCTTTCGAGGAATCCGCCCTTAATTACTTCCTTGAATTTCAACCTGGCCCACCGCTATGAAATGCAACGCGCGTCAAGTTGATTACGAAAGCGCCATCTCATTAGCGGGTCCTCTCAAAGGATGCAGTTTTATTGCCTTTTAATTGGGATTTTAGAGAGGAAGGAGTGTTTTGAACCGATATACTCATTTGGTTGATCTGCCATTTGGTTATTAAAGATGACGGAGGATTTCTGTTAATTAAGTCAGTAATTACGGAAGCATGTGTTCATAATTTTTTAACTTCCCTGTGATTTGTACGAATAAGTTATTTCATTTGCATCTTCAGGTTGTATCATTACCGTTTTCAGCAAATGATGAATTTAGCAGAAGTAAATAGTATCAAGTTTAATTCTACCTAAATTACAAATACATTTAATGTTAATCATACTTATAGTTTTCTTTTTTATCAAATAATGATTTCTCTATTTAAATGTCTGTCACAATAAATAAGAACTTAAAACCTAACTTCTACTTTTCCCTCGACAGAACCATATAAAAATATTTGTATCAGTGTCAAACAGCTTTCAACATGATACAAATATATTTCATTTGATTTTGTGAACGTGAAAGACGTTTGTTTCCAAAAGCTTTCAGATAATTTTTATTAATATTTAAAATCATTTTTAAACTGTTTCAATCAGTTTTCGTATTTGCTAGATTGCTAGTAAGAAAATTCAAAAGCTGTAATGATGGAATATTTCCAGACTCGTCGTTTATGGTGAAGTCAAACTGTCGGCCTAATTCGCAAAATGTAAAATGGTAAGACATTTCTTTAGATATGTAGTAATTCACAATACAGAATACACTTCTATATATATGACAAAGTAATTACTGAGATATGCTTTAAAAATATCCTGCAGATTGTTGTCATGTGTAAAACTCAAGATCAACGATTAAAAAAAATTAAGTTGGATGTGTTTTAACTACTTCTTACTTGTAGTGATGTTGCTTATTGCTGAAAACAAGATATTCTCAGGAATTAAAATGAATACTTTGGTCAAAGTGTAAATTACAAAGCAGCCGATTTAAGCTGCAATCAATTGAAGGACATTCGCAAATTAACAAGGTCTGTTATTGAACATTAAGCAATGTGGCACTATAATAAAACGATGTTGCTTAAAATTTTCGGTGAACGTAACACATTCGCGTAGGAACTTAAATATTGGTCAGTATAAAGAGTGTCACGAGGACGTATCTGCCGAAACTTAAATAAATAAGAAACAATGAAGGAATAATTGTTCTATGGTTTTTTTTGTAATACATTATGAATATCAAACTAGATAAAAAAAATAAGTAACGATTTAAATGATTTGAACCACATTTCTTCCTGTTACTAGATGTTTAGTCTTATCAAAAATAAAATAACTGGTCAGTTAATAATGGTTAAAAATTCTATTACTTACAAATAATTTTTTTCGGTCATTATCAACTACGAATTTAGAGTCACAAGTACTGAGCATCATGGATTTCTAAGGATTAGTCATCACGCCTGCTTCAATGGTGGATTGGTGACACTCCCATTTGCCTGAATGAACTTATGTTAATACAGGAAGCCTCAGGGTTGCCATCTCGCAGCGAAACGTGTAATTTGTGTACTTTGTAATAGGTGTTTATTTTTTCTAAAGTGCGTGTAGTTTATGGAACGTAAATTGTGGAACATCCCAGTATTCACATAGGTAATTGCGGGGAATCGCTTAAAAATCAGTATTGCCGGTACGCCGGGGCCAAAATTGGAACAGGTCGGCTGTACCTTCCCGATAGAATATGTAGGTAGGTACCCAAGCCGCAAATTCACACTAGTGAGATTTTCAAGTAGGCATTTACACTTACTTCCTTCATTTCCGTCTCAACGATTATAAGGTAGATCGAGGATAACAGTAGAGAGTTTTTTGGAATTATACCACGAACAAACAGGACTTCCGCAACTGACCGCACTTAGAAGTAATAATCGGACTGCTGATTTCAAAAGTAACAATAATCAATACTGTGGGAAATTTGGTGAAAACCTCGAACCGAATAACCATTCACAGCATTCCTTCTGTCTGCAATATATGTCGTAAACTGTTAACGAGAGGTCACCAACGACTGTACAATAGTGGTACCGAGCGTGGTGGTGTAACGGTTAGCGTTCTCGCCTCGCATTCGGGAGGACGGCGGTTCGAATCGCCGTCCGGTCATCCAGATTTGGGTTTTCCATGGTTTCCCCAAATCACTCCAGGCAAATGCCGGGATGCTTCCTTCAAAAGGCCATGGCCGAATTCCTTCCCATTCCTTGCCCCCATCCTTGCCCCCCCCCCCCATCCTTGCCCCCCATCCTTTCCCGTCTCTAAAGACCTCGATGTTAAAAAGAGACGTAAAGCAGTTACAAAAAAAAAAAAAAAATACAATAGTGGTACTAATAACTACATCATTGCAATAAGTTGAGTTTATAATGCGGATGTAGGATAACAGATAAGATATCCTACAATTATATTACACATTTTAATATAATTTAGTATTCTTGAATTTGGGGTTCCTTGTCTATGGCCAGCTGGTTTACTCTGAGAAACAACGTAAAGTTTCCGTAGCAACCGGTTACTAGAAGTGGGTTGCCGAATTTGGTTGGTTAATCGAAGCTGGAGAAACCGGCCACATAATTATATCGCGACCACAAAGCGATATTCATAAGTGTTTTGGAAATAATACAGAGAACCATAAATATTCATAAACATACAAATGGTTTATAAAAGCAAATACTTTCTGCAAGCAATTTAAGGAGAGCTTGTATAAACAAACAAGTCCGATTTATATGTGGTTTTGTGTTGGCAATTCAGTAAAAATGCTTAAGACTGTAGAAAGTATCCGACTATCATTTATTATACTTAGGATACCAGTACATTTAGTGAAATAAAATAAATAATGCTAACAACAGCTAAACGACGAATTCCCAGAAAATTTAAAACGACACTGATTGTTACAGGCGACCATAAGGCAAAGTTACATGAGGGGAATTTCATATACGAGTCACAGTTCTCCATGCTGATGCATATCATTCGAAAAAGGATAACACTGGACTACAACATTATTAAAACTATTTTGACCATATTAGGTAAATATTGTTGTGATGCAGCATCTCAATCCAACAGGTGAACGGAAAATGAATGATAACAGAGAGATATGCAAGATGGGTATTGAGGTATCCGAATGCTGGAATTAAAGAGTAATGTTTCGAAAATTGATACAAAGTCTTGTAGCTGCTTACAAAATGAAGGAGTTGCACTGGAATACTGTTTCCGACCACTAGCTGAAAGCAAAAGAAGGAAATCTTCACGAAAAGCCGTACAGAATCTGAACACACACATCCGGGCAGCTACTTTGACTGTCTTTTGTGGTAAAGAATGAGTAATATTTGGTTTACTGCAGGAAATTTACCACATCATCAACAAAATATGTAGAAATCTACTCAATAGAAAGCTTCAGCGCCCTATAACGATGAAGACCACCAGTTCACTGTATAAGCGTGTGTTACAATACTCTACTACATACTGAAACCTTCAAGTTATAAACTCTTTGCATTTTCTACATCAAGTGTTAACATCAGATTAAACTCAGTGATTTCAAAAAGCTCGGAAAAATAGTATCACTGGAAGATATGACTTTGTGATACGAAGGAAAAGTGTTAAGTGACGTAAGTGAAAAGATCTTCTTTTTTTGTAGAACTGCTCAAATGTTTTCTAAGAGCTCCAGCTTATTATTTAATCCTATGGATACTATGGAAAAAATAGAAGCAATCAATAAATAACGTGGTTTTAAAGATTAAATACTTTCGTTTAACAAAAATTTAGTGCCACAACAGACATTAAGAACAGTTAGACTTGAATTTACGATTCGTCTGAAAATTTAATCCAATCAAACGCAGATCGTTTTTTCATTATCCTATGTTGCAAACTTGCAATGACAAGTAAATTCACAGGCTGGCGCAAGACACCTATATTCCTGGATAGAGAGTGTTTTATCCCCTTCCGTTCCTATCTCCCGAGATGACCACTGTGTCCAAGTAAGAGGTGGCATCTTCCCCTTCTCATGTAGCGGTAAGGGAAGACGAGTGGGGATAGATCACATTGATCTTGAGCCGCTTCTCTTAACTGAACAGTTTATATCACACTAAACCCCAATAAGTACTGCTAGTTGATGCCACTGACGATGAATCATATAAAATTTACGTTTAATATACTCGTGCTTATTAAAGTTTATAAATTAGTTTAGTTCCAGTGCGATGACTCATGACTATTATAACCTACACAGGAAAAAGGAATTCATTTAACGTACTCCAACCCAAAACATTATTTAGACATGTTTTGTGTGTAATCGAGAAGTTAAAATTGTTAAAACCGAATTAAAAGCAAAAAATTTTGTCTACAAATAGTAAATAACGCAGCAAGTGTGCAGCATATTTTAAAGTGAATTGAAAGAAATAATGCAGAGAACTAATTTCCCAAAAGCTCGCTGAAAATTTTCAGGTGCGAAAAAACATGTACAATATTGATGATCAAGTTTGACATGAGAATTTACCGCACACAAATTTAAATTAAAGCAGCTTCAGCGGACGATGCAGATGGTGTTACTAGCAAGAACTTAATGCAGGTCTGATCAATAATAACCATAACAAGAATGTTAAACATAAGCACTGACTAACCATTTTTTCCTGATTTTTAAGAAGAGAATAAAACACCAAAGTCAGAGATTTTACTACTCTGCTTTGCGTGTGTTGAAGGCGTTGGCGTTGGCGCATGCAGAGAGGCTGGGGGGGAGGAGCGGATGAAAGTGCTGTCGGCGCTTACGAGGTCCTCAATCAGTCAGGCAGGCAGATACATTCACGGAGACGGCCTCGGAGGACCACGTGTCAACATGCAGAGTGAACAAAGTGAAAACTGCGAATGCGGTGTGGTAAATCAACACAGAGCTAGACAATATCGTTCCTTAACTCAGGGATCAAGAATTTGTAAAGTTTAAAACTCATTGTTGATGAAGTAATTAAAATTTAATTTATTTTTGATCTCGTGATCATTAATTTTAGCTACATCTTCGCTATTGGCGATAATTTACCTTGCAAGAAAAAATTAAAAATAAATAAACATATTTTCAAATTGTTGTGTTTGTACTTTTATTATGGCAGTAGGCCTATGATTATTTTAGATTTACGGCTTAAGATCTGAAAAATTGAAAAACAAGTGTTTTCAGTTATGGAAGTAGATTTGAGCGGTAACTTATATTAGATTCGTGATGACTGATATCACCAGCATTGTCTTAATTCTGTATGCAACAGATTGAAGATTCATTTTGTAAATCAAGGAACTTAATACAGTTAGTAATTATAGTTTTGCTCTCTTTTGAAAGACGTTGTCTTTAGCTGCTTAACACCACCTTGAATTGAAAGGTAGATGTCGTGTATTTAATGGGAAAACCGATATTTAGCCGTAGCAAAATGTTTGGAATTGTTTCATGATTTGACATTACACGTGCTGTTGATCGACAGCTCAGGAATGGTCGAAAAATATTTGGTAGAGCATGTGAATCTTGATTGTACTGTCTGCGAGCCGACATCTGTAATCATAAAACTATTAAGACTACGGTGAGAAACAACCGGTCCTAAAATAAATAGCGTCCGAATTCGCTACACGGAAAATGAGAGCTGTGAACAGCATGCTATTGTCCACGTAAACCTTGGCCAAGGTAAATATTTTTTTTTACGCTTACTACAGCGATTTCCAACTATTTGTCATACGTGTCAGTGCAGAGGGAAGTCTCAAACCAATCAGGCTTCCCATTCGGTAGTACGGTGGTCCGGGCATCCAGATTTGGTTTTTCCATGGTTTCCCCAAATCACTCCAGGCGAATGCCGGGAAGTTTCCTTCAAAATGGCATAGTCGAATTCCTTCCCGTTCCTTGATCCCTGCCCCATCCCACCTCTAATGACCTCGACGTTGACAAAGCGTAAAGTCATAAGGAATAAAAAAACAATCAGAACATTTTAGTGTAGGATCCCGAAGTTTTTTGTTATGTATGTTTCATGGCCGTAACAACAGAACAACAAGTAATGTTAGATGGACAGCTATATTGTTATCCGGGTATCGACAGTAGGCAGTCTCAATGCTTACAACACAATACAGCCATCACTTCGCGCTAGGGCCAGTCCTCGCCTGAGCTGCAATGCCATCTCCTGCCACCTACAGTGGCAACAGTTTTATTTGTGGGCGAACGTCGAGGAAATTCGACTACACTGTCATATTTAGTCGCAGTTTACAGAGACAAAATTGCAGATATGGTAAACCAAATTAATACGTGAGAAATGTTTGGAACAATTACGCCCATAAATAACGATCTAGAGATTCTCATGTAGTCAAAACCGATTTCATCAGTTATTTCTGGAAACCTTTATGTATTGCAATATTTTTTTAAATATTTGTTAATTGCAACAATGGTTAACTCAATTAATTGTGCACTTTATCATTACTATTTGCTAATGTATCTTGTAAACCCTTTTCATTCACAATTTGAGACACTAAACATGTCATGTATTGTGGACATTTTTAAGAACTGTGCCCACATATAAGTCATTTAAAAATGGCGCCCAATTCTGTAGCAAGCGCAATAGTAATTAAAACATGATTCTCAACAGTCAGACATGTCACTAAACTATGTAAAAATAACTCACCAGATAAGTTATTGATCGCTGCGACTTAGTTTGTGTGTATGAATAAAGACAAGAGAGGCACATTATAGCATCCATAGCTGACCGACCGGAGATATTCTTCTGAACTTCTTACCAGAGCACCATTCAGCAAAGTGCTTCCAACGACATGTGTATAAACTGAACAATTAATAGCATACGTCCTTATGCGATTCAACGTTTCACAAGTGCACGTACGCTGTATTTTACTTCCACGTTTGCAGAATCCGAGCTGCTTTCTAACTCCTTCGGATTTTGTCCTCAGTAATCCAAGTTCGTAATTTCAGAGTCTACTAACTGAACTATGACTATCAACCCCGATAAGTCCTGATGATTAAACTTTCCAACCCCCTCCACAAGGACTCGAACCAGCTAACCCCGTGCCAGCGCAGGACATCATCACGGTGCCTCCACCAACTGAGCCAACGTGGGGGGGGGAGCTAATGGAAACCAAAATTGACGCGTGACACCCATGTCATTTACATGTGTGCATCGTGTGAAACAAGTCACTCGTCTACATATTGCGTGGGGATGATTAGTTTTGTCAGGTCATCACAGTTATCGACTGCACGGCCAAACACCACCAGCCCAGAGACTCAAATCCAGGAAAAGCTTCCTGAGAACATCACGGGAAATAATTGCGTCACCTGAAAAGGCAATAGTACAGTTGTGGAAAAAGAAGGTTCCTAACATCTCGGGACCACTGACAGTTTCAGAGCCCTTGCCACCTGGTCATGCAGAGGACTGGAACGTCTGGCGGTCCTTAAATCGATTGCGAACAGGAGTGGGCAGGTCCAAGGAAAACCTAGTGAGATGGGGTTATACTGATGCTACCAGTATTAAGTGAGAATGTGGTGAAGACCAAACTATGAATCATATGCTCGAGTGCCCTATGTGCCCATCATCCTGCAACAACGAAGACCTGTTTCAAGCAACACTCAATGCAATTGAGGTTGCGAAGTATTGGGATAAGTGTGTTTAAGGTTGTTGATTTGCACTATGTATTTAACTGTGTATTTTGATTTTTGCGATACGAGAATAATAATAAAAAAGTGATGTAATATTTTTTCTCTCTCTGTCTCTTTGGTGGAAAAATGCTCTGTAACATCATGTATCTGTGCTGGAATGATAAGTACTGTTTATGGTTGGCTGTTGTGATACAGAAAGAGAGGACCATCAGAATGTCTAGAGTCATTATATTTATTATATCATATTGATTCGCTCCAGTTATATTACAGCCAATAAAACTTGAATATCGAAGTTGCTATGTTATAAATAAAAACCAGGTCGAAAATTACCTCCGATGATAAGGTAAACCAGATCAGAAATAATTTTATACTAAGCCGCATTTTGGCGCCCAACGTGGTGTGGAATACACTTGGGGCTGTTGATAAAAGTTGACGACTCATCAGGAACATTGTCTTCTTACCACTGTCCACACACGTCCAGCCGCTTTGTTCCACAGCCTGATACCTACCATTTAATCCTGAGCCTCTTCTGCAGAGGACCTTAATCCCAAGTTTCACTCAGGCGGCTCAATCGGAGGGCTGGAAGGACGGATGGTCTGGTCGGGTGTTGTCCGCGGTCTCCTCTACCGGAATAACGCGCTCTTCCAGCCGGCCGCTTTCGCTCCGATATCGTCGGGATTTTAGAGAGCTGGGCTGAGGGAGAAGTAGTTCCCTTGCGGAATGGCGCGTCGTGCAGGACAACGGGGGAGTTCACGCGGAAAATGAGTGCTTGGGCGCGGCTGCAGACTTTCTCACCGTATCACTGGCGCGCAAATAAATCTAAGTTACCACATTATTAATTGTTATATTGCTACTATCAGTAAAAAGTTGGAGGTTTTTGAGATGTGGTTGTATCGAAGAATGTTAGGGATACTAAGGACACACCGCGCCACAAAAGTTGAAGTGCTCTGAAAATGAAAAAGAACATGGAAATATTGACCACCGTAAAAATACGGAAGCTATGGTATCTTGGCCACATCATGAGGAACAATTGCCGTTACGAACTGCGACAACCAATTCTACAGGGGATAATACCAGAAACGAGAAGTGCTGATAGAAGAGGAACCTCCTAGCTAAAAAATCTGAGTACCTGAACCTCAAAGACAACCACAAAGCTACTCCGAGCGTCAACTAATAGAGAAAGGCAGCCAAGACGGTTGCCAATATCCGTAACAGATAGGGACCAGAACAAGAAGATATTGTTTCTCACATGAATATTTCTTCGAGTTTGATTCTTCTTACATCGCATGCTCCGTGCTGAAATACTCCGCCATATACAGCATCAAATTAGATCTAAACCGTTTCGATAGTCAAATTGTAACGGTTGCAGCTTGCTGATTCGTAATCTAATCGAGCTTATCTGGATGCATCTTAGAATAATCTCTCATACTAAATGTTTATCTTGAAGAACATTTCGCTAATTGGGTAACATATTTTAGAAAAAGATATAATTTTGAAATATATCTCTCCTTAAAAATAAAGTACAATAAAAAATAAAAGAAGTGAAACCTGTAAATTATCGGACCATCAGAAGTCTAGAAAGTTCCGCTAATTGTCTACAAGAAAGTTACTGTTACAAAATGATTCTACAACTTCCTAGCTCAATTGTTTGCAGTGTTTGCACTAAATCCCAAAAATGGCCACACGTGGCAGTGTTTTGAAATCATTTGGGGCATCAAAGTTGTAAATACTCAATAATATCCGCCTTCTAGCTGAGACAATCCATACTTAAAGACGACATCGTACCTTAGGCAACGGAATCATGACAGGCAAATAATTTATAAACTTATTCTAAACCGGATTAAATTTGGTCTTTTTTCCAAACAACTGTGAGCATTTATCATCCTAAATATTAAAATGTGTTTATCTTTGTATATTCTTTTATCTTATGTATATTAAACTTTGCACACGTATACTTCAGCAAAAGGAGAATAAATAATGTCTTTATTCGGTTTACAATATCATCTATCTTAAGGAAAATTTACATGTGCAACGGCTCAGTTATTGTAAATATCTTTAAAACAGTTGGGGAATCAGCCAATGTAAATGATGACATGATAAAAGCCTTTGAAATTTACTGTTTATTGGAGTTGGACCGGTTTCAATCACACAAATCGGGACCGAGAAATTGGAACTTGAAATTTAAAAAAAATTTAAAGTAGATGTGGCAACATACAAACCCACAGTTTATATCCGATTTATGCGAAACTCTGCGTACGTATGTTTTAAAACAAACAGAAATAACCTGTCTGCAATTAGTTTACAAAACCACAACTCCTGTCCCCCCTCCAAGCCTCACAATTTTTACAAATGTTCTTTATACAAACCCACAGTCTTTATCCGATTTGAAAGGAACTTTGCTTGTGTGCCTTAAAACAAAAAGAAAAATACTTTCTATATCTGGTTTATAAAAATCCATTCCCTCTCTCCCATGATCCTCTTAAATGAAATTTACATGATCAGCGGTTCCGTTTTTTGAAAATGTACCAAATACCGGTGGAGAATCGGTATCAGTGGATGCTAATGGAGAATGTTTACGACAACCTGATCAAAAAGGATAAAACTTCAGAACTATTAAATCCAGCCCCCAAGCAACGCCTAGTATTCTAGTATACTGAAGAAATTAATTGTAAAGAATTTCTTATACACTGTATCATACTTCTAGACTCATATATGCTTACTTCTGGCAATGATTTCAAGTAACCAACTATAAATGTATCGAACTGAATTCTGTGACTAATTTATTCAGCATAGTAAAGAGATATTCTCGAATAATTTAGAAACCAAGATCAGCTACAGCCTACTACTTCTTCAGGTGAAATGATTTCATTTGGCAGTAAGTTAAGAAAACATATCTCGCTGCATGATGATTGGTAGTTAACAAATTATGGACCCCTTAGTAGAAACCCCCACTAACAATTAATTTGCACTTGGATAAAATACGAATAGGTTCTTTTAAGTCTGTATAGTAAATTTTGGAAACTAAGTATCCACAGAAGCCTCAGTTTTCTGCTTGAATCCAAACATCAACATTTCTTCATCAAAAACTTATAGTTTTGTGAAACTAAAAAACCACAATTGTAGCAATGTAAACTAAAAAGTTGAAAATAATCTTTAAATACAAAGATGTTACAATATTAAAAATAACTAACCTTCATGTAAAAAAACTGTCGAGGTGATAGATATTAGTTGTCCTATACTCTTTTATCACTAGCTGTTCGTAAAATATGAAAATAATCTAAGAGAACATCACCTATATTTTTACATTAAAGTTATATTTTCGTCAATAACTTTATTCTTATTTAAAGCTTTTTTCTTAATAAAAAAAAAAGTTATATTGAACTGTGGGGTACCCTGTTTCTGTTGAACAAAACCTGTATGCGTAAAAATTATTTTTACATTTTTGGTACACATTGCTACAGAAGCGTGTTTCTTAAGCTCTAATTTTGCTTTTGACATTTTAGTTCAGGTAGCTAAAAGTACGCGTTTTTTATGGTTTGTTTTTTTCTTTGTTAAAAAACAGTTAAATGGTCCACCCTTCCAGAGATCTTATAGCAAGGTAAACGTAGAAATTACTCTTGTGTAATAACACGAATAAACTCAAAACAGTGTAGCGAATACTTACTGTTTAACGTCAACTAAAGTGACAGCGGACAAAATCATACCTGACTGCATCAAAGTATAGCTAAGCTGCGTGACAAGAGTTCATGGGAAGAATGTTACACAAGAAAACCATTTTCTATCGTTACTGTCAAAGTAATGAGAATAACAGGATATAGCTAAGAATTTATTTCATTATAAACGTTTTTTAATACTTGTGAAAAATTTCAAACAATTCGGGTATTTAAAAATGAGTGAAAATTGAATTAAAATATTCCATTCCATTCATACATACAAACATACGAATATATATCAAGCTAATATAAAACGTGTGATAAGGTTTAGTGCCTACGCCAGCACTTTCGCGTTTCTAGTCCTGAGAATCTTAGCTACCTAAAATCTCAATAAGGAAATGAGCGATCTGGTGGCTCGGTGGTTAAGGTAACTGGGGATCAGAAGTCTCCGGTTCGAACCCCTGTCTCGACGAGGATTTTCATAGGCTCTTAACCCGACCTTCACCTCTGGCACATGCCTGCTGTGTAATGTGAATTACGCCAGAAAGCTTCTGTTTTTCGGATTCCAGTTCAAACTGTAGGTCCTCTGTACCCGGTAGGATTACCGGATTCGTTCAAGGCGGCTACGACAGGAGCGGAATGTGCAACCCATAGAAGTCATTACGGACACGCGGAATTGTTATTATTATAAGAAAATGAAAGACATTCACCGATTAAATATGAAGAATCAACCTACATTGAAACACTTGTTAATAAATCAGAGGCATTTAAAGAACGAAATATTGAAATCACTAACTCTAGAGTTACCAGCATGAAATACGAATTAAAATTATTTATTCAAGAATCATCAGTATTTAAAAACTGTGATATCTGTGTGTTCAGGAGCCAGTGCTCATGTTCTCAGATCCACATACTCTGTTGCTGAATACTGCTGCCCATCCTGGATCAATAGCAACCACACAAAGAAGACAGATGTGCAACTCAATCAGGAAATGCGAACAATTACGGGATGCATTAGGATCTCGAAAACCATATGGCCTCTAGTGTTATGTAACATTTCACCTCCAGCACCAAGAAGATCAGAAGCTCTCTTAAAAATCTGGAAAAATAGCCTGAAGAACTCTCAGCTGCCTATACATCAAGACATTATTCAAGCAAAACACCAATGCTTGAAATCAAGAAAACCGCCATGGCTAACAGCAATCAACCTAACAGAACCCTACGGAGCATGGTGGGTGAACGGTTAACGTTCTGGCCTCGCATTCGGGAAGAGGCGGGTTCGAATCCCCGTCCGGGCATCCAGATTTTGGTTTTCCATGTTTTCCCCAAATCATTCCAGGTGAATGCCGGGATGCTTCCTTCAAAAGGCCATGGCCGAACTCCTTCCCGTTCCTTGTCCCCAGTCCCAACCCGCCTCTAATGACCTTAGCTGTCGACAAGGCGTAAAGCCGTAAGGGGAAACAAAATTACAGAGCCCTCCTTCAACATGAACAAGCTGTGGACAACTCAGTCATCAGGTGCCAATAAAAATCTAGTTGAGGATCCTTCAGATGGGTTACAAGGTTTTGATCTCCCCAGGCGGCAATGGAGAAACATCACCTGGATTCTGGCAGAACAAGGCAGATGCGGCTACTTATTACACAAATTGGGATGGGTAGATTCTGAAAATTGTGACTGTGGAGCAACCTTACAGACAATACACTACATCGTTTCTGATTGTCCTCTTTGGGCCTGAAAGGGAACAATAGGGGAAATACATGATGCGTCGATCAGTGCAGTTGACTGGATTAAAACATTAGATCTAGAGTTATGAAACTGTACACGCTTGTGATATGTTTATTTGTCCTAACCTATTGTGTACATTGTCAAATATCATGCCATAGATAATAAGTGTTCCCTGACAAGCTTGTACCTATTTGGTCCACGAAACAACAAATCTACAATTCGATTGAGATGTTCAGCTATTGAAGTAATCAATAATATTTTAAAATGTTTGTGGGCTGAAAACTTGTCTTGGTGGCGCCGTGACTTGTGCTCCTCAGTAGCTCGACATGCGCTGCGCTGCCCTTCTCTACGCTCAGCCACCCGGCTCGCCGCATAAGCTAATTACGCCATAGTTTCCTGTGTTAATTGTGTCTTGTCATAACCCCATTATCCGCGGGGGCGGTCGCCTTGTTGCCCACCTGGCTAGGTTAGCCAGCCGGGGCAGGTCGGGCTTTGTTAAGCAGCTTGCAGCCGCTTACGGGACAGACCCTCTCAGTGCGCCGGAAGGTCGGAGGGGCTCAAGGGGCAACTACTGATACCGGAAGGCTGACCCGAGTAGCACAACTGCATCACAAGGAGCGCTGCAACGCACACTGACACTGATTGCAGGAGAGATAAAGTATCTTTAGTACCATAGACTCTGCTGTTAAACAACATAATCTTGTATAAAATACGGTTGGCTGATTATTATTTAATTAATAATTAATTTCATGCAAATTAACTATATTCATTTTTATGTAATTTTCTTTACTGACATTATTAAATTTACACAATTTAAATAATTGGAGGGAAGAATGTGAAATGATAACAATTTGATTAAGATGAATGATACGTCGTAACCCTACTTTGGGTGCACGGCAGTGCAGCCGCCAAGTCGAGTCAACGGCGGCACTGCCTACGCTTTTCTCGAAGCGATTCCGGCCATTTTTGAACCTCAATTTCTTCGGTCGTATTTATGCTAAATGTCTCAAATTTCTGTTATGCATAGATATGAGCAATCTTAGCAAACATACTAAATTTTATTTCGTTAATGTTCTTAGTTCGGTTGTTATTAGGATGCAAAATACAGCTATTTTGTCACTGACTCACTCACTGATGATGATCAAAATTGTAAGGCACTTCCCGTAGCCGTAGAAAGCTGAAAGTTGGTACACATTTTACGCACATATTATAAGAAAAGTCTGAAACTCGTAAATTTCCATATGTCTACACCCTTACCTTCCCCGTAACATGAAATCGCTTTTTACCCTAATTACTGATAATACCTCAGATTTTCATTGTAGAGTTAGCTTACTATGTTTAACTAATGTGTTTAATTTTACTTCTTTCCTTTTCTTACTTTGGAAGTTATTGAAATTCAAAATTTTATTTCAGCACAACACCCCGACATCAAAATTACACTGTACTTCTAGCAATCCTAGAAACAAGTAATTTGGTACACATATATGATTTCATCCCTAAATCATAAGAAAAATCTGATATTGGAGTTTTCCCCCGTATTTACTTAATTACAATCCCAAAGATGAAAAATTCTGGCACATATTTGCGGCTGAATTACTTTGCTCCGGATGTAGCTATAAACTTGAGATTTCTATACTATATAGAGGCAAGCAAGTTTAACCAAAGTCTTAAATTATACTTTGTTCCTATGGTTAGTTTGGAAGTTGCTTTTTTATTGAATTAGTAGTTAACTGGTGGTAATTTTCATTGCTCGGCTACAACGCAAATTAATTGTTTGCAGAGAGTGGGGCACTGTTGGTAATGCGATTGTAACACATTGTTCATCTGAGAAATATGATTGCCAATGTAACATAACAAAAAAACTTTGATAACTGGCTTCCTTTTCGTACGAATCGAAACTGCATATTCACCATTGCCATGAATGAATAATTTTACAGATTGGTCTCATTTCCACGTAAACGCTAACTCGCTTTCTTTTGGTACTAATCGAAAATACATATGTGCCATTGCCATGGATGCATAATTGTACACCTTGGTTCAGGAATAATTTCCACGTAAACGATAGATCACTTTCTTTTGGTACGAATAAAAATATTAATAATACCAATTGGCTTTCCCAAAAACAATGTCTATATACCATACTTCGCTTTTGCGGATGATTTGGCGATACTAGCAGAAGATGAAGAGACTGCCATCAAACTGCTTGAAACACTTAAAGAATGTGCAGAAAAAGTAGGATTGCAAATCTCATTCGAGAAAACTGAATCCCACAAAAACAATTTTTGTAAAAATAGGCCAAGTCTCGTGTTCATGTAGTGACAAAAAGTTATGAGATCTTCTTGTGAGCCAAACTACTCATTACAGTGTGTATTCACTTCACTTTAAGAAACAGAATGGTTTTTCGCGGTGTCATAGATAATTTATTTAGGATAAAAAATCTGATGACTTGGCCATTATGCACGCCATGTTTTAGTTAACGTATACCTTCAATATGTTGCTTTCTCAAACTTACAAATACGTAAACGCCAAGATTTCCCTCGCTCTTATTCGAATTTGATAAGTATATATATTATGCCCTCAATTTAAGTAAAATTATGACGTGCATAATTGCCAAGTCATCAGATTTTTTATCCTAAATAAACTATCCATGACACCGAGAAAAACCATTCTGTTTCATAAAGTGAAGTGAATACACACTGTAATGTGTAGACTTGGCTCAGAAGAAGATCTTATAACTTTTTGTCACTACATGAACACAAGACTTGGCCTATTTTTACAAGAAATGTTATTGTGGGATTAATTAGTTTACCATAAAACAAATCTGCGGCATGCAGACACAGGTATTGTTTACATGTAAACGTTATAAACAATCAGAACTCAATATGCAAATCTCAATACATTGTCCTACAGAATGGCTTCAAATTCTAATACCATCAACTAATCTATCACACAAAGGTTGCATTAAAAATTTATAATGAGTTGAATTTACCTGTATTTGAAACAAATCATCAAATACACTTCAACAACATGGGCATATAATATTTATGACTTCTACTATTCTACTAAATTATGCTTGCAGCAAAATGTTCAGTTTTTGCGTTTACTGGAGAGAGAGACTTCTTAATCACAGCAGACCTCTCTGCTCAGGACCGTTAAAGGGCAATTGTTCGAAGAACCAATCGTGCGAGCACTTTATCTTCTACTGGCAAAATGTTTATCGTAATAGTGGTAGCACCGACGATCATCTGTAGAATCAATGGCCGTACCGTACCACACAACAAAATCAAGCAACTGTTGGCCTGATTTGAATGCATATAGCACCAAGTGAAGACCCGGGTACTTCCAAACCGGCCGAGGTTGGCGAGTGCAAGTCTGGTCCATATGCTCTGGTCTCCGGTCGCGGATGAAGTCTTGACTATATGTACAGCCCGGCGGTTGCAGGCCAAGTCTCCCTTCGCTCGCGTGGTGCAGTCTTTTCCTTCCTTTTCCCTTCCACCTTTTTCCTTCAGCTCCAGCAGCTGCCCTGGCGAGTTTTACATGTGAAACAATTCCAAGAAAAACATCGTAACATGTCTTAAGGAACAACCTTATTGGATTACACACACACACTCACTCATGTCATCTGCCAATTTTATTCCGGGTCTCTTCGTGTTGGTCCGTACCTGTTCGAGAATCATCGGGATCATAAACATTTCGACTGCCTCACCGCCTGTGAGAGTACTTTTTCGCGAGGTGTAGTGACCTTAGACATGGAACCGTAAACTGAAGTAAGCTGACGTATGTTCATACATGCGCGCTGCCCCTTTGAAAAGCCAGGTAGCGGGTTATTCCGGGCTAACGGTTTCGCCTACCCTTGCCGCCCCATGGCAGCATTGTTCCGGGAGGCTCAGGTATGAACTTGAACTTGCTGCCGCCGAACAGTGGTGTCACAGTTCGCGTCTCTCCGATTTTAAGTCTATGAGCATTAAAAAAACCTTAAAATTTATTATTATAGCCAATAATTATAATAATAAAAATAATATTAAATAAAATTAGAATAATAAATTATAATAATAAACATTGTAATGAGCTGAGTATTGTTGCAATCTGTACTAATATTATAAATGATAAAGTAGCTCTATTTGTTACGTTTTGTCGGCTAAAGGACTTAATCAATCTACATGAAATTTGACAAGTAAATACTATGTACGATTATGAAGGTCATAAGATGCTCTTTTTTTTGGATAAATAACATATTTAGTCAAGAAATTACGAAAACTGACAGAGCGATGGCAGACAGACGGATAGTGTGTGCAAGTGTCTGTAATGATCGCAAAGGCTTTGTTTCTACCGCCGTCATGTCAGTTGGTATTTAGCAAAAGACAAAAAAACTAAAAATGTTGTGTACAAAACGGTAGTGATATAAGATATTCCCAGATAAAGACAAAATTTTAAACCACAAACAAAAATCTGCCGGAGGAACTGTGGTAGGTAGACTCCCACGGTTATCCCTCCTCTCACCCTCGTATTAGTTTGTTGATATTTTCTAACATGTTGCAAAGTGATTCACTTCATGAAACAGGTTCAATGGTATGGTGGTGGTTTCTGGGTCATGTTAAAGCGACTCTGTGCTTTTTGGCACACCTTTTACGTAATTTACAGTTTTCTGTATCCAATTCTAGGAATAAAATTCTAGCACTGCGAGTACTAAGTCGTGGGTAACAACAAGTACAAATTTAAAAGTTTTGCCTAATCGAGGTTTCCATAATTCTTACTTCCATTTAATTACAACAAAGCTTAAAAATTCGACAACACTTGTGGAAAAAATGGTTGATTCTTGTGCTTGATTTGTGTTTTGTATAAACGTAATTACGTGCAAGTGGTATGATACTACTCTTGCCGTATCATTTCAGGTCTGTTATGTCAATTCTTAAAAGTACTTAGCTGGAAATATGAAATTATTAGATGTAGTACGAGATGCAATCCATTAAATTAATGTTGAAATATACTACAGTAGGCCTACACATAGTTTCAACAATATATTTGAGATAATACAGTCGACCTAAGCAGGGATGCATTGTCTCCTCGGAGATAACCTTTCTCTAGAGAGAATCCTTCTTGCTACTGTGGAAATCTCTATCATACTATCTACCATATCACCGTGGAATGATCAACCTCTCGACATAAGTCTGCAGAAGCACATCTGTCTTAATTTGTCTGTTGTAATCCAGTATAATTTCAATCTTTGCCTTTTGTGCCATACGAAATAAATAAATAATAGTTCACTAATAAAGCACTGATTTCAAACAGTTTATTATGATAGAAGACAAGGATAATAATGACAAAAAATCTTCACAGGTTTGCAGCCGGATTTTATTATAAGATGACAAGCTTTCGGCCACTATCTCAGTAGCCATCTTCAGGTCGATAACAGTAGCGGCGATCTTGCGTTTACGAAAGCCAAGCGTTTACTGGTGTCGCCTAGCAACCTCATGACGCTAGCAGTCTTGCTTCGCTGTGATTGGTCGAGGCGGCGGTCACCCATCCAAGCGCTCACCACGCTCACAATTGCTTAACTACCGGAGCTTAGCAGTACCGGTCACCCATCCAAGTTCTTACCACTCTCAGCATTGCTTAACTGCCCGAGTCTAGCCGGCTGTCCACACTCCACCGGATCGCCGGCAACCAGGGAACGTGGGGCGCACAGTATAGATAACCCTGGTTTCCAAGCGTTGCTCAGCAAATAACCCATGTCACGGTTAACCAGGTTGTCATGTAGCCGTATTTCTATAGCTTCTTTAACCACGGACTCCCAAAAGAACGAACATTTAGTCAACACCTTCACGTTGTCAAAGTCCATTCTGTGGCCATTTTCAATAACATGTTGAGCAACAGCAGATTTTTCCATCTGAAAAAGCCGAATGTAGCGTTGATGTTCCGCCACACGGGCCTTGATTGTGCGTACTGTCTGTCCAATGTAAGATTTCCCACATTCACAGTGTATACTATACACCCCCGGTGTCTTCAGCCCCAAGTCATCCTTCACAGAACGTAATAAGTCACGTATTTTGGCAGGAGGACGAAATATGCTCTTAATACCATGACGATCTAGTATCCTGCCTATTTTCCCGGATATGTTACCAGCAAATGGGATATATGCCAGATCTTTATACCGTTCTTTAGGTTCAATTGGCTGTTTGTTTGGCGTTTTTTGTAGTGCCCTTTCTATTTGTCCGTTACAATATCCATTTTTCCTGAATGAGGTTGCTAGGCGACACCAGTAAACGCTTGGCTTTCGTAAACGCAAGATCGCCGCTACTGTTATCGACCTGAAGATGGCTACTGAGATAGTGGCCGAAAGCTTGTCATCTTATAATAAAATCCGGCTGCAAACCTGTGAAGATTTTTTGTCATTTATTCGCCGGGAAAGTCTGCATTCACAAGGATAATAATGTAACAACAAACATAAATTTCACTTCAAGTTAAACTCCTAATTCCTTTTAAAATTAAAGAGTAATCTTGTATAAAATTTCTAGTATGCAAATGGGTATGACATTAAATGAGACATTTATTCCATCCTTTGAATTCAAAGTACTGCCGCTTCGAACTAAATAACAAATTTACTAATAAAAAATTATAACCTTTTATGAACGATAGTTTTGTGATTTTTATACAACAGAAAATTAAAACAATGCTGTCTATTATTTAGTTGACTTAAATCGACAAGCAATTCGTACATGTTATGCATATGGTGTACTGCTGCTTCCAAAATAAATGCCATCAAATAATTTTTAAAATACCCTGTTTCGTCCTCAACACACAACACTACCATTCACAACCATTAAAACCTGCATCATAAAATGGGCAAATACTTTCCTAAATAATCTAAATACTAATTCAGGAACACACTTGTACGATCTGTGTTAGAAGGTATGCAGTATCACTGCTGCTTACACCATATTGTTTTCCTTAGGATATTTATAGTAAAGATAAACAGGACGCCACGTGTTTCTTCTCGAACATTTTCAAGGCTGTCTTGAGAATTATATTCCGTATAAGTGTCATTATTATTACATTTAATTCATTTCGTATTAAGTTATTATTGTTTTTATTCATATTTGATTGATATCTATGTAATTCGAATTGTATTTATCCATATTGTTTTCCTTAGGATATTTATAGTAAAGATAAACAGGACGCCACATGTTCCTTCTCGAACATTTTCAAGGCTGTCATGAGAATTACATTCTGTACAAGTGTCATTATTATTACATTTAATTCATTTCGTATTAAGATATTATTATTTTTATTCATATTTTATTTATATCTACGTAATTCGAATTGTATTTATGTGTCATAATACGCATGGGTGTAAAGAGTATTGAACTATCGACTTATTATGAAGTAAAAGTTTTTGTAATGTCTCACTGTTTGTGAATCTAGATTAGTTAGCTCTTTATGTCTATACCAAATGCGTTGTTTCTTCTTCGGTAGTCATTCCTTGGATTGGCCTCCATCAGCTGTAATCTCTTATCCCCTCTTCATATCATCTCCTGCAGCCAACATCTTCCAGTGTCTGCTGGATGTATTTTAACCATGGTCTTTATCGGTATCTCTTTCATTCTATAATCATATCCAGCCTTGTTATCCTGTCTTAAGATATGTCAAATTAACATTCTCCTACTCCATTTTTATTCCCCTCCACTCTGGAAAACTTATAGATTAGTAATCTTGTCCTTCAAGTAATCCATAACAACTATCTACAACACCATTGCTGAAATGAAATTAATCTCCTTTTCTCGTCTTTCCCAAATATCCATATCCATGCGGAGTAATACTTCAAACATAAGCTTTTAATAATTTCTTCCTTGTCATCCAACTGATGTCATTTGTTGAAAATAATCGTTTCGTTTTGTTTAACGCTATATTTTCCTTTAGCAATCCTACATTTAATCTCTTTCTTGTTTCTTCCATCTTTTGTAATTTTGTTTCACAGTTAGCAAAATTCTTGCACATCTCAAATGTTTTTCATCTAATTATCACTTTGAGTATTAAGCATTACCACTTTAACTTAAGTATTCAATTTATTAATTTTCATATTATACTAATCTCCTCCATTTTTGCACAAAACGGCAGTAAAAGTACTGTACGTCTTACAAATGTCACTATGTTCAATTTCAAACCGCAATATTACTTTGATACAGAGGAATCCCTTAGATTGAGAACTGTAAATAGTCCAGTAGCTAAACAGAGAACAAAAATCAAATTTGGCTTTGATGGTCTTCATATTAAGAATTCTCAGAGACAGTTGGAAATTCAGAACTCTTATAAAACATTCAAGTGACGGGGTATAACTGTGATCAATATTTATTACACCAACGAAAGAGAAATTATACGGTTCGAAGGATATACGAAAATCAACTCTAGCAAATGATTTGCTAGGTATTCTTTTTTTAACCTACATTTTATCGTACAGGGAGTGATGCTGAGTTACTATCCAGGAGTTTCCTTTATTCTCATTTAATTGACTCCAGGATTTGATAAAAATCTCTATATTCGTGCTCTTCAGTCAGAGCCTTCGGTTTTAACCTGAGTTGGCATTTTCTGTAATACTGTCGTAGCCGTTATTCGCAACGTGGCGACGGCGCTGCTATTAGCCTTAATCCGAAAGAAACGGAGCCTTAGGTGATCACATTCCAGAGAACGATCGATGAGACGGCGGTTAGTGGAATGAAGTCGAAAAAAAGACCTGGCTCTCGTTTTCTGCTTCATATACCTCGCCTTAACTGCTGGTAGGCCGTGAGGCTGGTGGAGAATCTGAAACGTCAAACGACGCAGTTCCCAACAAATTACCGATGAGCACAAAGTCTGATGCTGGAGCAATCACTATACTTTATTTTATTCACATTCAGTATCATTATATTCCGTACCTCATTCCAGTGGTAACCAACCGAGGACTGAAGTTAGGATTCATTGTTTCAGATATACTCATCTCTCATTTTTTATATATCTTAAGTTATCTGCTTTACATGTTCTAATCTTTTTCTACCTTTACAATTATATCCTTCGACTGTTCCTTCCACTAACAAATTAACTAATCTCTCATGTCTTAAAATGTGACCCACCATCCTGTCTCTTCTTTCTGTAAGACTATTCCATAAGTTTCTTTTCGTACCTATCACTTCCAAAACACGTTCATTTCGTACTTTAACTGTCCACTTAATTTTCAGGATCCTTCTATAGCACCACATTTCAGCTTATATGTAGAGCAATAAAGGAATTATAAGAGTTCAAGGAGAAAAAAAATTAGTGAGTAACGATTCTGATGACATTTTCCTGTTATGATATTGGGAAGTTACTGAATGTCATAAATAAACAATTTAAGAAATGTTTTGGACTAAATATAAACGAAAGCAAGACAAAAGAGATGAAATATAGTTGAAAAGATAACAGTAATACTGGATTAAAGATAAATATATCATCGGATGCGATGGAAGAAGTAAATGAATTCTGCTACTTACTAAATAAAATTACAAATGATGGTCGATGCTGGATTGTTGTTATTATTAGGGCTTAAGGGCGCGTCAACGACGGGATCATTAGCGCCCGCCGATGCAGGAATCATGTCAAAAGGATAACAGCAGTAGCGACTAGGCCTTTCGTGAAAACGAGAAATCGTTTAGTTTCAAATATTGATGTAAGACTCAGAAAGAAATTTTTAAAACCCTATGTGTGAAGCACGGCACTATATGGTAACGAAGCATGGACTTTCGAAAATCAGAAAAAAAGGGATCCTCATCTCTAGCTAGATCAAAACTGCTTTATTTTGTTGTAAGAACGAAGACTTTCCCGGCGAATGACTGCAATATAGTCTTCAGGGGTGTACCGCCGGATAATGTTGTGGAAACACGATATTTCGACGGCTAGTTCCGCCGTCTTCTTTAGGTGTAGAGACATCTGCAGTGGTCGGCTAACCCACAAATACTTAGATGGTTCGGGTGTCACTCTTCCTTATATACATGTCCAGTGGGCAGCCAGCCGCCAGTTGGTTGCGGGCCTGGCTCATAGTAAGCCTTCACCGAGGCCACGCAGCCGCCGGACGCGGACATGTATATAAGGAAGAGTGGCACCCGAACCATCTCAGTATCTCTGGGTCAGCCGACCAGAGCAGATGTCTCTACACCTGAAGAAGACGGCGGAGCTAGCCGTCGAAATATCGTGTTTCCACAACATTATCCGGCGGTACACCCGTGAAGACTACATTGCTTTATTTTTTATTTTTGTTATAATAATAAGACGCTTAACACAGTGAAACATCATCACATTACAGTCTCGCAACTTCAAATCCCTTGTCGCCTTTAACTAAGAGATAAATTTGAATGCAAATAAAATTAGTCACCTTTCAAGTAACTGCACAACGGCTTTCAAGTTCCATGGGTCGAGTCTTGGCTGAGGAATTGACGCTTTTAATTTAGTGTTTCTCCGTTTATATTGTCGGCTAGCAAATTATCACTGTTTGGCCCATGCAGACCTTGGGACATGTAGCAATATCTTTGTGACATTTACGGCAAATTATACGTATTCCACAATTTCTTTACGCTTATTAGAGTATTAATTTTTGATGCAGTAATTTTAATAAGATTTTCCGCGTACTCTAAATTCAACAAAACGGAACAAATAAATAACCAAAGTAATAAAAAACAAAAACAATTTTAATAGAAACCAAAAGATGGAGAATTTATCTTTGTTGTAACGTGATTTTTAGTGAGTATCTCTGGCATATCATCACCAATTTTTGTGACCTAGAGGTTTATTTCCCTTTCACAGACAATCTGAATCTTCCATAATTTTTTGAAAATATACTGCATGCGAAAACTGGAGCTATATATTACTCAAAAATTTTTGAAGAGGAAGATGAAACTGCTGTGAATCATTGGTATAAATCTGACATTTTATCAGATGCCACTGGGGTGATTCCACTACCAAGAAATTTGATTTTGGAACAAATACCAGGAACGATCCATGTAGCAAATAGCCCGACTCACTGTGGGGTTACTTTTCTTTAATACTGACAACTAAAATAAAGCAAAATGTTTATATATATTATGATGCTGCACTTTGGAGCGGTTCAAGCTCGGGAAGTTTAATGCTTGGTTTAACTAACAGGCCGGGTAGCAACCAATGTTTGCTACCTAATAAAACATTCACATTCAATTGCTTCACTTCTTTACTTTTCTATAAGTAAAATTTAATGAATTATCTTGTCAGAATAGTCTTACAAAGTATGTGAATTAAGCTACACAGATTAAGAGAGACGTGATAAGAAGGATGAGTCCTTAATTCCAAGGAATTGCGGCCAAAAGTCTTGAATCGCACTATTGTTTGAGACAATTGCAACACCCAGAAGGAAAGAATCTGCGAATGTGTAGAGCAATGTTTCCATAAGATTGCACAGAGATGACGTGCAGGTAGGTATAGCAGAGATGCGTGTGTCGAACCAGTGGGTAAAGAGGGTCTGACTCAGCGACGAGCGGGTACGAGACCACAAAAAGTTACCACAGCGTGGGATGATCGCCATCTTGTCCGCATGGCCGAAACCGATAGAACTGCTCCGTCCATAGTGTTGGCTCGACGTTGGAGTACTGCAGCTGGTATGTAAATGTCTGCGTCGACAATTCGACGTTGTCTGCTTAGGGCTGGACTGGTGGCACACATGGAATTGCGACGTCTTCCATTGACCATTAAAACCAACCACTCACAATTCAATGAGAACTTGAATGACGTCCGTCACTGGAGAACTCAGTATCAAACTATTAAGGTTTCGGACGAGTCGGGCTTCAAATTTTATCCTGCAGTGGTGGCCTAATACGTGTTAGACACTAACTTGTGTGCAGAGAAAAATTCAGGAACCTTTCGGACAAAATTCTATACCAGTGCAATGCACTGTCTTGTTCATCCAGGTCTAATTACTGCAGAAAAGGAAGGTAACAACATAAAATAGTAGGAGACGTAGAAACTTTCAAGCACCCTTCTCAATTTAGATCTGTTAAGAAATACCACACTAGCAGTCCTATCCTCAGCGCTCTTACCTGCAGCAGAAACCGATCTTGCTGGTTTTTAGTGTTTAGATTTTAAAGTTAATAAGCGTTTTCAGCTACAGCCTCATTTTTATCAGCATTGAGGTCATTAGGGGCACGAGATGGTTGGGGATAAAGAACGGAAAGAAATTCTCACATGGCCTTTTGGAGAAACCGCCCTGGCGTTCGTCTGAGGTGATTACGGGAAACCTTGCAAAACCTAAATCTAGATGGCCGGAAAGGTATTTGAATCCACGTCCTGCAGAATGCCAAAGCGAACGGTGCGAACGGTGCGAA
This sequence comes from Vandiemenella viatica, assembly GCA_031002005.1. Taxonomy (NCBI): domain Eukaryota; kingdom Metazoa; phylum Arthropoda; class Insecta; order Orthoptera; family Morabidae; genus Vandiemenella; species Vandiemenella viatica. Next base: position 226,348,243 of record JARYHS010011408.1, on the reverse strand, counting down.
CATTAACAGATTATTTTATAATTTTAGTACTAAACCTATTCAAATGTTACTATTTATTAATTTAAGATCCTATTAAATATCCTATGAATAATTTTGGCATTATCTGTTAGCAAGTATTAAATTTGTATTAACTAAGTTATTCAGCAAGATTTTTTATTCATATTAATTTATTTAAACATCCATTAAAGTTATCAGCTGTACAAGCAAATTGTCACACTAATGGAATACTTATATGTGAAAGTAGGAAAATTTTGTTATTTATTTAGTTTGCTGATATAAGTTATCAATCATCACTATATTCTCGAGTTATGGAAGGTGTTTCTTTCTTTGATTGACTACTCATGAATATATATGTTTTAATGTATTTATAATAGCTTGAATTTCATTTCAGTTACTTCCTGAATAACTGACGCCTTTCGTAATCTTCCCACAGTATTTGCACTGATCTTTAATATTAATTTAATTTAAATTAATTGCGATGTACCGTACGCTCTGATGGAAATTTCACTACACACTCAATTTCTCCCATTCCTACCCGCCTACATTTGCCCCCAGCGAATGTTAATTTTAAATTCTTTAAGAATTTTGGTAAATTATTCATCAATTGGCTTGATAATTTATTCCAATCCCTGGCCCTTTACCTATGAAGCAAATTTTCCCACACTTTTATGCTTGAATTCTAGTGCAAACCTGTGGCCATGATGATCTTTTTCCTTCCGAGCACCTCCCTTAATTCTTCCACCAATATCTCTGCACGCCGCTTTCCCGACATACGCCTGATACACACTCACAACTCTCTTCACCCTCCTCCTGACTTACAATGAATCTCATTCCTGCTCCTTCATCATATCAGTTGCTGATTAAGTTGGGGAGTAATTTCTGGAGACAAATATAACAGCCCATCTTCGCACTCCCTCCACCTCCTGTATTTGATACCCAAAATGTGGAACTGACCTAAATTTTACAACCAATTCCCCCACCTCTCATCATTCTCTCCAATAAGCGAAGGACTTTGTTTTCCTGTTACCTGTCGAATGTTTCCTGCCCAGTTGAGTTTATCATCAAATTTCGTTAAATCAAAATTTAAGCATTCTTTTTTTTAGTTCTTGGATTTTTCATATTATCAACGTTACATTTCAGGTTTAATTTACCTAATAATAGTTGTAGATCTTATTTTCTACAATTCATACCTCTCTGTTTGGTACCGGTGAGTTAGTATTTCTGACGAGAGATGGCGCAGCGCAAATGAGAAATTAACTCTCGCTGCAGGCCTAGCGGTAACGAGGGCGTCGCGCATGCGCGGAGTGGAGCGCGGAGACAGACGTCTGCAGGTGAGCCAGCTCATTAGCGCCGCTTCCCTTGGCTATTTGCACAGTAAACACTGTGCGCTCAGCGGTGACCAAGTCTGCCTGCCGGGCAGCCTACCTGTTGGGCGCACTACCAGGATCGCGCATATCCAGATTCGGCGTATCAAGTTACAGCGTTTCCGATACTAATATAAGGCTAAGCTTGGTTACCGTGTAACCATGTCCGTAAGGGCGATGTCACGCACCGAGCGATCGTTGCTGGGTTAACAAAGGTCAGAGATGTTACTGCATAGTACAGGTTATGAACGTTATTTAATAACAATTTAGTTTATTGAAGCATCAGCGAAAAAACAAATTTCCAGATCACTGACAGAAAAATATTTACTGCTTTTAAATTAACATATTAATTATCAACTGGTTTTATTTATTTATACTCGTTCGATGTAGATATTTTGGGTAAATAGTTTGCCCAAAAAACTTTAACACATTGACTGCCACGTGAGCCAATGTTGCCTCACAGTTGCATGGGTTATGACGCCACGTGAGCCATATTTGGTTCACGTATACATTGTGCAGTGAGCCGCATGAGCCATAACTGGCTCACATGCAGAGTTGTGTTTAGAGGCCTCGTGAGTCTCACGGGGCTCACAGGTAATGCGTTTCAACTATGGGTTTAAAAGTGGTGGCTCCACTGAACACTCTGATGTTCTTAGCAATCAATATTTTTGCATTTGGTAGCCCTGGTGATTCCTAACTGCAACCGTCAGAGATCAACTTTCCACGACTCAGCTGTAGTACTGTTTTGTTTTGCTGATTGCTCGTGTATGCTATTTGAGGTTACGTTTGTGTATTTGGTTAGTTTCCTAGTTTATTGTTATGGCCAAAAGAAGACACAAACTTTTGAAGAACTTGAACAGCTAGTGAATGAGGCTATGCAAGATAGCTTATCAAGTTATCAATTTTATATGTAGCTAATATAAGCAAATAAATTAAGAGTTTGAATCATTTCTTGAAAAACGATTTTTTTTATACCTATTGTGTTTTAAATGACGTGAGCCACATGTGGCTCACGTGGCCACAGATCGTAATTGTGTTAAAATGTAGTTGTTGGGCCACGTGAGCCATATATGGCTCACACCTGTTATCAGTCCTGATCAGTCATAACTTGATATTTTATGAAGTAACTTAGTTCTACATGATCAAAAGAAGACATCTGATGCAAAAAATCAATTTAGCCTCACAAGTAATATTCGTGATTTCAATGTGGCATAGCAATACATAGTCCAAGTTTCATCATGGCAGTCAATGTGTTAAGTTAAAAATTTTAATTTTCGAGCAGCAATATTAGCGGTAGTTTTGATTGGATTAAAGATGTTGTTTTTTTTTTCCCTTGGCTGGTTTGATGCAATTCCCCATCCATTCCTATCTTGCGCTAGCCTCTTCATCTCAACATGCCCCTTACAACCCAAATCTTCAGTTATCTACTTCATATATTCTAATCTCTGTCTTCCTCTACAGTTCTTATATTCGACTGTTCCCTCCGTTAGTGAGTGGAGAGTATCGGATGCTTTTATCAACATTCCGTACTTATCCCTGTTTTAAACAACATTTGGGTCAGTTTCCAGTTGTTCCAGATCTTTTTTGACTAGGTGCGTCCACTTTGCGCTAGTAGTTTTTCCTCTGGAGACGGCGTTTAATATTTTGCAGGAGAATCTTTGATCGTCCATTAGGACAATGTGACCATAAGAGATCAATCTACTCTTTCTCGAAGCTGCAATGCTCTCCAGTCGCTGGTATACGTCCTTATTGTGCCTGAGTTTATATTTTACTTCTTATTTGAAGGGATCTATGATTTTTTCAGGATCTTTCGTTCTTTTAGTTTCAGTATTCTGAATAGTCCGTTGCTAATCATACTCAGGCACTCTGAGGCATTCAGTGTTGATGATCTCACTACAACCTTGTATTGACTGATTTTGAGGTTAAGGGAAAGGGATTTAGATCCACACACTTTCTTACAAATGTGGTATGTACTCTGCAGTCTAAAGCACCTGCAATTGATGGTTAAGTACTCGTTGATGTTTGGAGTCATCCATGCTCAATGATATTTGAAGGCATATTATTTCGTTCGCCGTGGGGTAAAGTAGGGTGCATTTCTGTTGTTGGTGGCGTCATCAGTTTTGTCGATAGAAATCTTCATCCCTACGTTAGCTGCTATGTGGTTCATAGGGGGATAGTTAATGAATAGCTTCCTCCACACTGGTTGCTAGGAGAGTGAGATCATCTGCGAAGGCCAGACAGTTTGTCCCTTCTGTAACCTGTTCTCAACCTAGAGTCGTCTGTTATTGAGATCGTCCATTTACGAATGATTCTTTTATTCATTGAGGGTTGTGAGAGGATAAACCATTTATTTTGATCCACCCTCGATATGCCTAGCCTATGACATAATACGTTTTTATATTATAGCTAGTTTTGCATCTAGGATTACTGCCAAAAATGGCGAGCCGTAGCTTCCTCTCTGCTGGTTAAAATAAGTCAATGTCTTGTAAACAATCTACTGCTTGTTAAATGGCTTGACTCACGTATTCCACTGTTTAACATTTACTTCAAATGCTGCATGAATCATTTACAGATACTTCTTCTTTTCTTCATGCACTAAATTAAAATATGCTTCAGTTCTCAGCTGTTGTTTTACGCTATTACGTAAATACAATTCTCTTTGCTAATATCAATTACCATATTACAACCTAGCTCACAGGCCAGCCAACTTAATTATTAATACGCTAAACGCTGAAGCCGTTTGTCTCGTATATTAACAGATTATTTTATCCTACAGTCTGGACGTAATTCCCTATTTGTATACCAACTACGGGACTAAGAACACTACGACTATCTCCACTTAAGGTTTTATTTTTTTTTTATTTTTTTTTTTTAGAAATTTCACTCATTCTAAAGGAGTAGGTAAAACAATATAAAGTCGTTAAGCAATAAGTTAAATAAACTTAAAGGATGATACTCATTCACTGTGGTCACAAAAGGAACTGACTCCTCCAGAGTGAATCTGAAATAAAAGTACGTTGTTTTCTGAAGCTACGAAATATGCTTTTCAATTTTACACGAAGGTATTTGTCAACATTATCAGAATTTGATATTGCTACATATAACTATTACCAAAAAACAGATATTATATGTTTAACTTCTGGTGTAATACTTATTCAGTATGAATTGCAACAATCAAATTCTCATGTTATTTTCAAAACCAACTACCATTCCGATTATTTTTAACCTGTTTCTTTATTTTTGTATAAAACCAAATTTTTGTTAGAACATCAATTCATTATTCGTAATTCAAAATTAGCTGGAAATGGAAAATATCTTAAGAAGGTGACCCATTTATCACAAGAATTACATCATCAAATAAACGAACTGCCTGTTCCACTGTTTATATTTTCTGGTGTTTTTAGCACAAAAACATTGGCGGAATAGTTATGTTTCATTAGTAAGATGTGTCTGAAATAGAGAGGACCTACGTGTTTATTATAGCTTGTTGAAAATGTTACTGCCTCTGTAATTTAGACAGAGAAAATTAAATTACGCATTAATTCTATGAAGTTCACCGCTTTGATGCTCGTCATATAGCCAACAGAACTGAAATGTAACTGGATTCTCTCTTATGATTGACGCCGAATTCTATTGAACCCCAGTTCGTGTGTTCAACCTCTAACAAAATCTAAACCTCATTATTTTGAAGTTTCCATGTCACACATAAAACTTTTGGAACTTTGTCACCAGCAAGATTATCTCGCAGTAAAAATCACAGTGCAATGGGAATAGTCAAAAATCTTAAACTCGACATTGAAAGCAACACAATAAGATAAAAAACAAAATTTATTTATCGTGGCACTCAGAATGCCACCTTGAATTTTCATATTGCATTAATTGTGTAAATCTTCAGCTAACAGATGGTAGAAACCTAACTTATTTCGTAACGGAAGTGAGTTTGAAGAATCGGCAAGTAAAACACGAGAATTAATTTTCTGTCGAGGAAGCTATTCCGTTTAGCCACACAAGATTTATTACGTAGCACACACATTCTAAATTACAGTTCTAATTTCGAGCAGGAGAAGCTTCACACCAATTCATATCCATTTGCCTGAAGCACAATCTCTGGTTTGGCAGTGCAATATTTCTGGGCTCCGCCGAGAGGTGCCAAGTCGTAGGTCTAATCTGGCCGTATTGTCACACTTATGAAGATGGAATGCGGGCGCGTTAGCAATGCAGGTAGCACCGAAAATCCCAACTCTCCGACGCCTGGTCTCCCAACAGCTTGCCGTCAGTGAACCATGCTATTTCACTCGAGATTCGTTGGTGTTTTCGTACGCAGCGAGTAAAAGAAATGTATGATTCGATTACTTGGGCAAAGTCGTTTTTACGTCACTCAAAAATGATATTTCTTCAGTCAAAACGATCGGTCTCTAGCTTTCGTGGTTTAAACACACTGTTTACTGTATTTAGTGTTGGTTTAAAAAATGTATGATGAATTCTTTTTAAGACGCTTGATGAGTATTAAGTCCGTCTGACAGCCCTTCATTAATCTAATTACTGTTACAGCTCTTTTAAATTGTTATTACTAGTTGGATATGCACATGTGACTGAATTTTTGATTATCAGCCGATACTGATGAGTAGTCTATTAGGAAATTTGTTCAGCATGATCTAAGAGCAGGATGGCAGTATTCATTTATACGAGAGCTATTCAGGAAGTCTTTATCCTTATTTTTATTTTTTATCCAAACTACAGCTTTAAATTCAAATTCAACAAATCAAATCCCAAGGGTGGACCTTGTCTGCCCATATTTCCACTTTTTCCATTTGTTAAAGATGGTGTTTGTGCCTCACGCGTCCACAATGTAGTATGATTCTTTTTATATGGAGCAGGAACGAACGCCTATCGAAAACCGCTGAGAAATGCAGCCCATGTTTGGGGAAGAGTGTCTTGCTTTGCGAATTGTGGCATAGTGGTGTTGTGAGTTCGTAAAAGGCTGTGAAGACTTGTATGGCAATGAGTGTTCGGGAAGGCTGAGTTCGTCGCTAACAGACGACAACATTTCCTGCATGGATGCAATGGTGAAAGCCATTAGGTGCAACCACCAACAGTTATTGTTCCACACTGTCACATCTGACGGCTGCCATCAGGAAAAAGCGCCGGTGGATACTCCATGTGGACAACCACGAAATTGCAAAGCCACATGTTGCAGCAAGAACCACAAGCTCCGGTCAGTTCACTGGGAAAGTCTGGACCACCCATCATTCAGTCCGGGCCTCACCCCAAAAGATTTTGCACTGAAAAAGTTTCTAGCAGGACAGCGATTCACGTGGAACGATAAGCCCAAGACAGCAGTCCGATCGTAGTTCCACAATCATCCGGAGGTATTCTACTACACTGGCATCTCAGATTTAGTACTGCAGTGGGAAGAATGTCTGAACCGACGTGGGGTCTATGTATAAAAACAGAGTGAGGTATGTAGAGTTGTACGTATATGGCATTAACAAAATACTGAAGGAAGACTTTGGACTGAATATAAATCAAAGTAAAACAAAAGTGATGAAATGTAGCAGAAATGATACCAATACTAGCAGATTAAATATAAAAATAGGATCTGATGCTATAGGAGAAGTGAGTGAGTTCTGTTACTTGGGAAGCAAAATTACAACCGATGGCCGAAGCAGAAATGATGTTAAAAGCAGAATAGCACTAGCAAAAAGAGCCTTCATGAAAAAGAGAAACCTTTTAGTTTCAAATATTGATCTAGGAATTAGAAAGAACTTCTTAAAACTCTATGTGTGGAGCACAGCACTTTACGGTAGCGAAACATGGACTTTAGGAATACCGGAAAGAAAGAAACTTGAAGCATTTGAAATGTGGTGCTACAGAAGAATGCTGAAAATTAGGTGGACAGACAAAGTAAGAAATGAAAGAGTTTTGGAAATGATGGGTGAGAAAAGAAGTTTATGGAAGAAGCTTACGGAAAGAAGAGACAGGCTGCTAGGTCATATTTTGAGACATGCTGGATTTGTTAATTTGTTAGTGGAGGGAACAGTTGAAGGTAAGAACTGTAGAGGTAGACAGAGATTAGAATATATGAAGCAGATAATTGAGGACGTGGGTTGTAATGGGTATGTAGAAATGAAGAGGTTAGCACAGGATAGGAAGGGATGGAGGATTGCATCAAACCAGTCTAAAGACTGACGACAGCAAAAAAAAACGTATATTGGCAAATACCTGTATATACCCTACTTTGCTAATTAAAAACAAGGGCAAAGACTTTCTGATTCATCCTTGTACAATGTTTGTGTTAAATCGTTTTCTTGGGGGCATCCATTAATTACGTGAGGTGTTTCTTTTTCGGAAATCTTCCCACTTATGGTGAATTGAGATCTTGAAGGACCCCGTCCCCTTAGCTGATGACGTCGGACATCGTTTTTAGACCCTTTTCTTTCTACCTGTAATGTTCTTCAAGGTGTTAAAAATATGACGTAAGATTTATGTTGACCCCTCTCCCTCCTTACTTTTGGTGAGATTTCGTCTACCCACCTATTTCATCTCACTTAATTAATGGACGCCCTTTACTATGAAGAGATTTTTGTTTGTGCAATGTGTGGATTATGAGGCGGTGGATGGTACTGTCCACGCATTCGCCTTAATGATTGCGAAAATCACCTAATGCCGCCCGAATCTGCTCCCGTCATACCTTTTCCAATCCAATATTGAGGCACCTTAACTTGCGAAGCCATCCTAGTGGTTTATTCTGTTATTACAGATTTTACCGAATGCTTCCACGTCGTGGGTACTATACTCTAGCCGTTCAAGATAGGTCTACTAACTGTAAAGCTTTGAGACAACGATTTCTATAGAATCCTGTCAGATAGCTATTCGAGCTTATATATATATAAAAACAGTATTATATATTGTTCCGTAATACATTTGGAGCAGTTTAAAGATGCAAAGCTAATTTCACAATCACTCAAAGTCTAAATACTTACCGTCTTCATGAAATTGCTTTTATTTATATTCTACAATGTCATTTAAGAGCTAATCTGCTGCTCAAACCATTCAGTAACAATGATTATGACTTTAAAGTAAAACTTTCAACTACATTCGTGATGGAAATTTTAATGCCGAACAAATGATACAATATTGTTGGCACTGTGTATCATACCGTGATACTGTCGAACTATTGGCGTCTTGATTGGACAGACTTAGAAACATGAACCTCCTATAACACCAAATACGCTTAATCTCGCCACGAAGAGTAAACACGCTCTACTTCGAAAATAATCTCCTGGAACACCGTTATATGCTTACTGAAGCACCTGCTTATAAATTGGTACACGAGGGGGGAAAAATCGCTAGTTGAAGACTATAAATATAAATAATTCGGCTTAATATTTGACTGCGGATGATGTAGCAGTAATTACACGAAGTGCTGAGGAAGTCAGACATTCTGTTGAAGAGCTTTATGAGATAGCCATCAAGATTGGCCTCTAAATCCCTTATGAGGAATCACATTATATGGACTCCAGAAGTACAAACCTGAAGCCACGTATGACCAAGTATACCCTTATCAAACATGTTAAACACTTTAAGTACTTAGGGTAAATTATTGGCAACACTGGAACTGTTAAAGAGACCTACAAAACCCGCTCAGAAAAACTGCTAAAAGCATGTAAAGTTACTTGGAATACTCACAATAAGAAATCACTTTCCACCAAAGCCAAACTCCATCACTATCACACCGTCGTTCTTCCAGGAGCACTGTATGCGACGGAGACATCGTCATTATCTGTAAAAGGAATCTAAAAAAATAAAAATTAAGATACTGAGAAAAATATTTGTTGGCAAGATCCAATATGGCATCTGGATACGCAAAAGGTCAGAAGAACTGTATTCACTGACCGAACGATTCACCTCACTCGCACGGAAAAGACGCATGAAATTCTACGGACATATAGCACGAATGGATGACTCGCAACTAACCGAAAAACATTTGCTCATCGTCAACGGACGCCGACAAATCAAAGGACGCTGGCTTAAAGAAACCCAGAAGGTCCTTGCAGAAGTCAACCTAGACCCACTGACATCTAAACTAAGTATATATAGACAGTTAAATCACTACACATAAACTTGCCACTAAGATCCCAACAGCAAAAAAAAATCTGAAACTCACAAATGCGTGGAAACAAGAGAGACGTCAATCTTACAACGAAAGGATGAAAAAGTTTGGAGAAGATAAGAAGAATAGCAAGCAGAAGAAGAAGGATAATGCAAATTAATGGTTCCACGCGCTCCTTAGTAGGCTGACAGAAAAATAAATAAAATAATATTGACACCAAACTAAACTCAACTGGATACATTAAGCAGATAGGCTTAAAAATCCTTCATTTAACCTATTGCAAATGATTACAGAACTATATTACAAAACGTTGGTCTCAACCTTGCTTTAATATGGTGGTGTAGTGTGGGACACCAATTTTGGGTATTAACTACAGGAGTTGGAGATAGTACAACGGAGAGAAGATTTGTTTGCAGAAATTACGCTGAAGAAAGTCAGTAACTAATATCATAAAGAAGAAATTACAACACATGAGGGTAAACATAGTGATGGGGGAAGGAAGGAGGACATATAATGGCGATGAGCTTTGTATGAGCATTGGTACAAGAATACTAGCACATGTAAAGGAAGAGATGGCCATAAAAATTAGCTGACAGTTGCTTTCACGCACAAGGGAATAAACAATTTTTTTTTTTTTTTTTTTTTTTTCTAGTGGGTAAGCTATTGGAAAAAATTAAAATAATACCGAAGAAAACGATGAAACATTTACCAGCAACTCTTGAAGAGTATAAAATTAAAATTCGTAGAGGGCAAAAGAATTTTAAGATAAATATTTTATCCTAGCTGACAAAACAGATTCAGAAGCTGTAGGTTCACGTAAAAAGGAATGTTCTTCTTTTCCAGTCGTTCATATTTTTGCGTAACAATTACAATATATTTCAAGTAATATTCGTGATGCCTTTTCTGGATTCAGTAAAAGAAACTACAATTTTTAACAAGGAAGAATGGATTTTACAGATTTGAGTCTAGCAGCTAATTTTCTATTCACTTTTTGAAACTTTTATCTTACCTCTATAAGTTTTAACGAAACTTGCATTTAGTTATGCGTCATACCTGAAACCTCCATTTACTTCTGTTGCTTAACAATCCTGCCTTCTACTTTATTTAGAGGGTTTTAAAAGCGTCTGAATTATACATTATTCCAGACTACTTTTATCCACTGCGAGAAAATTAACGACCTTTAAAAATGTTTTTAAATTTGCGAGACTAGAGAAAAACAGAAATGACGAATTGTTTCAGCTGAGGAGGCTCTCTGTTGACGTATTGCTAAATGGAATTTGGCCATTTATCATAGCGCCCCAGACATTACACAGGCCGGTCGATTGCTCTTTCGGTAGAAAAGAACCTCAGTAAATGACCATTGTTTTCACTTGCTACTAAAAGGTGTTGTATCCCATTCTTCCTTAAATATTTCTTGAAACAGATATCATAACTAGTTTGGTAAGTTTCTTAATGAGTCATAGAAGTTACATTCTTGACTAGCCCGTTTTGCTGAGTGACCATTTATAAACTTTTTTTTTTACCATTTTTACGTTTTTTTTACCAAAATTTTGGAATCATTGCACTAAAGTAGTGGGTTACTATTAAGGCATTACTGTACAATTTTTGTGGTTAGGTGAAAAAAGCAATTTTTGATGGTTTAATCTGAAGAAATTATTGTAACAAATACCAAGAATTTCTTGTCAGTTATAACTCAAACTGTGAACAGTTTGCGATCGAACAAATTTTGTACTTGTCTAATAAGGTATGTAAGTACATACACCACTGCAATATTTGTCATCTACAGACATTGCAGGGTCTTTAGTTTGGCTTCTCTCGATATAACTCCTCTGAGATTATTTTCGGCCTATAAATTCTATAGTTTCATTATTACAATGCAAGGTTTTATTTTATTTAGTATACTGTTATAAGCATTCTCAAGGCATAGGTTATCAGCTACTGAAGCTATTTATTTTATAGTGGTATTCAAGCCACGGAGCATTATTTACAATGTTCATAGTTGAATCTGTGAAGTAGGTAAACAAACATTGAAGATATTACTTTTTAAGACATGTCCTAAGACATATGGGACGAAAAACGATGTTGGGAAGAGCAAGACAGTGGCTACGAGGATAGGAAAGAGATAGAGAGGGTACTTTTAAGATGATTGCATAAAAATTTGAAGATGCTGCCAGTCAATTATTTATAAACTGAATAAATTCCAGACCCAACATTGTTCAAATGGATCACAAAGAGGCTAAATCATAGGATAGGAATGTATGCTATCAGAGTATAAGAAATCTGATTTATATGTTGCATTTCCGACTGAAGTATTGTAGAATTGTTCAAAAAGTACCATGCGCTGATAATAACGTATACAGAACGTATTTCGGCTATGAGTACACAATACATGCAAATCGTATGGAGTTGTTAACAAGAAATTTCTATGGTTATGTTAGAAAACGGAAGGGAAGGAAGGATGTTGAGGCAATTACAGATAATAATGAAGATGGAGTTACTGAGGATTTGAAAAATGCAGATATTTCAAGTAACTGGTTCCGTGAAATCATTAGGAACAATGATTCAAGAATGGGAACGTGTAAATCGGAGACCGAGCTTATCGACACAATAGAAATGAACGGTTGAAACAAATTAAAATTCATTCTGAGGATATCATGAAGGAAATAAGAAAGCTGAAAAATTATAAAGGGGCTGGTGTAGGTAATATTGCTACGGATTTCTGAAAGATAGAAGCATGTGACATTGTACCTAACCTTGAAACGTTGTTTAAATTGAGCTTGCTTATGGCCCTATGATTCATCGACGTCGAGCCCATTAAAGGCGGGAAAGCAAAAGGGGCAAGGAACGGAAAGGAATTCGGCCATGCCTTAAGAAGCTACCATTCCGATATTCGCCAGCAGTGATTTGGGGAAACCATGAAAAACACAAATCTGGATGGCCGAACGTGGATTTGAACCCGCCTCCGAATGCGAAAATTGAGACAACTTGCTGCTTACCAGAAGTCAAGAAAATTGTCATAGTAGTACCAGTACATAAGGGTAGGGTGAAAAATAAGGTCGAAAATTATAAGCCAGTCAGATTGTCACCAATGGTCAGAAAAATTAATGGAGAATTTGATATGCAACCATATTAGGAATGTATGCGAGTAACGTAAGTGGTTTTCAAGTAGACAACCTTTCTTTAGACAATGATATACGAGCAAATCTCAGTTATTTGGCTTTATGAAAGATATTTCGTATAAAATTGACAAGGGAGTCCAAATGGATAGTGTAGCACAAGATCTTCCAAAGTAATTTAACAGAGTGAGCCATAAAATGGCTGTAAATATGGTAAAAGCTATTGGTGTGATGAAAAAATTGTTTCCTGGGTAGAAGAGTTTTTAAAATATATAAAGCAAAAAGTTAGAGTAGATAATGCGATATAAGTGTAAGTGAAAATGGAAGTTCTACATGGTAGTATTTTGGGAACGTTGCTATTCGTTATTGCAATGAATAATAGTGTTGATGTTTTACTGTCAGAAGATGTTTGCAGATGACATAGTGGTATATAACGGGATCATAATGGTAGAAGACTGTGAACAGCTGCAGAGTGATCTGGCTGGATAGGTCAACATGTAATGAAGATAAATGCAAGAAAGCATCAGCTTATAAGGCACACAGGTCTAAAAAATCCTAAGGTTGGTTATGATTATAAGGTGGTTGAAAGAATTTCTTCTTGAAGACTTGAGATATAACTTGGCATAACATTTGGTAACAAACTCAACTGGCCAGGACACACTGGAGAGGTAGCACGAAAAGGTTTTAAAATCCTGCATTTTTTGGAGAGAGTGATGAGAGGATATATCAGATGTATCAGGAATTGGTCACACCATTGCTTGAATATTCTGGTGTAGCATGGAACCACTGTTTTGGATATCAAGTTCAGGAGTTTGGTGGAGTGCAAAGAAGGACTGCTAGAATAACATCTGGAAATTACCAATGAACACAATCACTAACCAACTTGATAAAGGAGTTGAAATGGGATTCGCTTGCAGACCGCAGAAGGGTGAAGGGAGTTATGGGAGTTACAAGGCGTATATTTGTGATGAAGTATGTAAAGGTATTGGTGTAAGAGTAAGGAAGTTTACGGAAGGGAAATGATGACCATGACCTCAACTGGCACTCGATTTCAAGCACAAGGGTATGGGAAAATCTCCTTTCCTGGGTTAGGAACTGGAATAAGTTACCAAGAAAAATTATGAATAATTTACTAAAAACGCCGAAAGAATTCAAGGTTGAAATTGGGAGAGGGCAAAATAGGCGGGTACAAGAAAGTGGAAAAACGGGAGTGTAGAGAAATTGTTACATGAGCGTTCGCTTCATTGCAATTAAATTAATGTCTACACATCTCTGTCTTTATACAATCACAATAATGGAATAGTAGGAGAAACAATGCGTTATTTTTCTATATAACGAATTGTTTATAGAAAGTTTTAATGTGTAATGCCGCTCATGCAAGTTTACAGAAAACAAACAAAATTCTGAATGAAAGTTCTGTCCTTGGGAATAACAAGAAAAGAAATTTATAACCATCAGAGAAGGGCGTCTAATATCTAGCCTACTTTAATTATTTGTTTAGTCTCTTATGGCTTTGTGCTACGTCCATATAGAGGTCTTTAAATGAACCTGAGTTCTTGGGATAAGAAACGTAAAAGAACACGGCCGTAGGTTTCGTCTCGAGTGTATTCAAAAAGTCATGGAAAATCCAAATCAGGATGGCCCTACTGGCTTCCGCGTGCTCCAGTATGGCAGTCCCGAGCGTTAACGATCACCCCACATCAGATAGTTTATTCTCGGTTTAACTATAAATTTTCTCTTAAGTCGATGATTTTAGTATTGCTCCCATGAATTAGGTCTTCAATAAAGAATTTTTTTGAATTATAGTTTTCTTACGCGTTTTTTTGCATATGTAACGCTTCATATCAGACTGGCATTTAAACTGGTGTAACAAAGTGGAATGTGAGACAACCTGTCAATATTCTAAAATATCAACAAAACGAAATTATCATAATCACAACTATTTACAGTTTTTAATGTACTTTACTTCATGTAAAATAATCGTATCCCAAATCTTTTCCCTTGTTGTTGACTCTCCTCCTGAATATCGTTTATAAAAAAAAAAAAGTTTTAAACACTTTTGAGCAAGTCATTCATTTTCAACTCATCAGCTGCCGAGGGTAGCGGATTTTTGTGTCACCGAGCATCATGTCACTGAACGTTCGACACTGGAGGCTTGTAGTCTATCTGTCTGCTAGATGCATGTCTCAAATGGAGACGTAATAATACTGAATCTCCTCTGAGATGCAACAGTTAGGTTGAGTTTGTCTGTTGTTTAATAACGTTGGCAATCTCGCGATCAATGGCAAAAAAATAACTTTTCCAATTGGATCTCGTACACAGAAAACAAGAATCAAGTCTGTGAGTGGCTGAAAAAAATTGCTATTTTGCAGAGATTTCTCAGCGTCTCTGAATTGCAAATAAATTTAAAAATGTGTTTTAAGCATTTTTCTAAGCTTGCTTCCATCAATTAGCTACCGCTAAACTTACAGAACTGAATTATTTCACATTTTTCCAACTACATAGCACGAAAGATTGGTTTAAAAATGTTCCTGACATTGGTATACAGCCTTTTGTACGTTCACCACCGTCCTTGAAGCACCATCTTCAAAAAAACGTGTCGCTTCAAAAATCAGTTATATGAGGGGCGCTATGTAGTAAATTATCAACCATCAGTGGATTTACTTTCAATCTCCTCTGTACTGAATTATTAAGTATTAGTCCTGTTTACATTTAAGGTAACATCTCAGAGTTTAATCAATAAATGTTTCCGGAGGAAAGGTGCAACATTATAATTACGATACAATTTCTAAGAATATGCTTTAAGTGAGTTTCAATTCCATGTATTATCTTACTGCAATCACTGTTATACATTTTAATTCCAATTAAACACCAAAGTATTGGCGTATTTTTCTTAGAGGGGGTCTGAATTCCATGTGTTATAATTCATTAAAAAATATTCCTAGAAATGGCAGATTATAAGCTACCGAAAATTATGCTCTCAAGCTAAAATTAATTAATAATCGCGTTTCATATATTTGTGCAGACTTATTTGTTCTTGTAAAATTTATCTCATAAATAAGGCTGCAACGTAAGCTGAGAATAGGGCGATATACATTTTAAATCCAAAGTAAACCTGCCCGAAACATATAAAGCTCGAAAGGGGAAGTAAAAGCTCTGGCCCACAAGAGTCATTTGAATATTTAATGAAAAGTTCATTACCTGCAACGAGAAATTACTTCCACTCTTTTCTCGCGCCGAGTTAATCTGGCCCATTTAATTTGCGTGCAGTGTTTGTACTCTGCTCCTCGTTCTTCCGCCCTTTCTTCCTTTGTTTTTCGAGACTTGTGGCGAGAGCCGAGCTGGATGAGCCCGGAGCGAGCTTCTGCCAGCTGTGAATAATGCACACACACAGTGGAGTGCTGCGCGGCCGCTCTTTGCCGCCAACTTCAGTCTCAGCGGTGGCTTCACTCCGCCTGCCCGTAGATCGAAACACTTGCAACATTCATATACAAGAAGATCTGCTTAGTTCCCGTCACTGGAACTGTTTGTCGAACACAATGTTTCGGGCATCTTAGACTGGTCAGACAGTAAACCACCTGGTACGTATCTCGTTATTTACTATTTCTTGCTGTTCAGTTCTATCGCAGAATTCGTGATAGAGAACTCGTTAATTAACCAATTCGCCTTGTCGTTGTAATTATCTCCACAGTTTGCTGTCTTTGGTCGCCGGAGGATTTTACCTGTTCTTACTGAATTAAACAGTTCTAGGAAATTACAACACTAACGATTCGCTTTTGAACTCAGCATTTATTTCTCTGTTTTGCTCTAAGATAACATCAGGATTCTCCAAAGACAATAATACACAAATATACAAATATTCCAGTGAATAAGTCATACAAAAATTTAAAAAAAAAAATAAATTAAATTGCAATCGCGCACGCTCCGGTGGCAATTTCCCTACACACTCATCTTCCCCCTTTCCTGCACCCATCTACATTTGCCCTCTACAAATTTTTAACTTTACATTCTTTCAACGTTCTTGGTAAATTATTCATCATTTCTCTCGGTAACTTATTCCAATCCCTGACACCCCTACCCAAAAAAGATAATCTTTTTACACTCTTGTTCCTGAAATCGAGTAACAGCTTGTGGTATGGTCATCTTTTCCCTTCCATGTAATACTTTTAATTCTTACACCAATATCTTTCCATGCCTCATCACCAATATACGACTTGCAAACTCCAATTACCATCTTTTTTTTACATATGGCTTTACGCCTCGTCGGCGTCGAGGTCATTAGAGGCGCGAGGGGGCCGGGGACAAGGAACGGGAAGGAATTTGGCTATGGCCCTTTTGGAGGAAGTATTCCGGCATTCGCCTGGAGTTATTTGGGGAAACCATGGAAAACACAAATCTGGATGCCCGGACGGGGATTCGAACCGCCGTCCTCCCGAATGCGAGGCCAAAGGGTTAACCGCTCACCCACCACACTCGGTATGACCCTCTTCACCCTCCTCCTGTCTTCCAATGAATCCCATTCCAGCTCTTTTATCATGTCTGTTACTGATTGCATTCTACGGTAATTTCCAGAAACAAATCTAGCAGCCTTTATTCTGAAAACACCTGACAGTTAATTAACTCGTCTCTGCCGATCGTTTATATAGACACTACAAAAAAATCCAGAATAACAGAGAGAAAGCCGATAGACGTTTCTCGAACGGCGACAATGCAACCAACAATCAAAAACACATTAAAACAATCAGAATTAATACAAAATCATTCTCAATTATCATTAAATACACGGAAATAAAAATTAAAGATATTTACACACAAAATTATCTACATAAACCAGTTTAAACCATAGAGAAATGTCCTCCAAACATCGTGGTTCACATCAACATTTACAATTACAATCTTTTAAACAATGCGACACGCCTAATACTGTCCTTGAATATATTACATAGCGTTTGCATTGTTTTTCTCCATAAAATGATGTCCATTTGCATGACTAATATACACAAGATCACAATTAATTACACAAAAATATAGAAATCCAAAATTAATCAACTCCCACCATGCTATACATTATTCGTAAAATACAATTTCATAACAGGTAATTTCTATTCATTTTATAATGTTGTATTGGGAACGCACGATCTCACGAAAGTTGACTTAAATGTGGCCTCGGAAAAAAGCACTGCAAATGGTTAAGTTTTGGTCTAGTACAATTTGATGTTATTCTGGCAGGAAATAAATAAATCTCTGACTGTTGAGATCGTTTCAGAGCTTTCCTAAGTTTCAGAGGAAGGTTGGAAGAGCTCATCGATTTAAGGTAGATCACAAAGTTCTTTACTTACTTTACGCTAACCTAGTAAGATGCACGTGGGATACATACGCACAGTTAAAGAGGTATCTTAGAGTAGAGAGACTGTGGGTATTGTTGTTTTACAGGTTCTGCAATGTGGTAAAGGTATCTGGTTCCATGTACCATGCATCAGGGTTTATATATCTGATTTTTCTACACTGAAATCGCCCACAGTGCTATGCGCTACACTTCATAACGTCTCATGAGCGATCTCTGAAACTTTTGGAATTGACTCCGATTTCAGCAAAGCAGTATGAGTAGGGAGTATCAAATACACCTGGCTTTTGTAGCATTTATCGCCTCAGTGAGCCTTTTACAACGAATGATATTCCATGTATGTGTATTTTCGACACGATAAACTCCTGTTCCCACGTAAAATTTACGAACCGGATGTTTATCTTCCCTACTACAATGGTTCCAGTCCGTTTGCTTACCTAATGTGAGTCCTAAGCACACTATACTCTCCAGTTTGTTATGGTACAAAATCTTTTCCATACAGATAAGATTACACAAAAAATTTAAAATGTTAAAGTTACTCCAATAAAATATTTTCTCAAATTTTTTGGTAAATTTTATATCATATTAACAAAACATAACTAACATAGCCAACTCCAAACAAGTCTTTATTATACTACATGTCACAATTCAATAAATACAGGGTGGTCCAGAATTCATGGTACAAAGTTTAATGGTAGGTACAGGACATTGTAACAATGATTTATTATATAGGAATGTATGGTCGCAAGTGACGCGGTGAGGCGCAAACAGGGGAAATAAAAGGAAAGATGGATTGGGCGTCGTGGACCAGTACCTTGGCCAACACGATCTCCCGATTTATCGAGCATCGATTACTTTTTATGGGGACGTCTAAAGCATCTTGTTTATGAGACTCCAGTTGACTCAGATGAGGATCTCGTTGCTCGCATATCCGTAGCTGCTGCAGGTGTGCGTGAAATACCAGGCATCTTTGAACGAGTACGCCAACCGCTCAACCGACGCTGTCAAGCGTGTATCGCTACTGGTGGACGCAATTTTGAACACTTAATGTAAACATGACACTTGTCAACAACGCTTTCAATAAAAGCTTTGTTTTTCCTTTCGGCTGTTATTTCCCTATTTACGCCACACCGCGTCACTTGCGACTATACATTCGTATACAATAAATCATTGTTACAATGTCCTTTATCTACCATTGAAGTTTGTACCATGAATTCTGGACGACCCTGTATATGTAGCCTATTCTTTTAACCAGTTTTCTAGAAATATGCTACTGTTATATTTGTTGATATATTGATTCTCTGTTCTAAATTCTTAGGAATTTAATGTATGATATGCCGATCTTTAGAGTATCGTATTCTGATTACACATAATTGAAGAATGATTCCGTGAATGGTGTGAAGTGATTACGTTAATGAGTCAGACACTGTGATTAGGTAAAAACACGTTGGAAATTCTTCTAGAAGACAAAGCAGATAGGTACCGGTAGTGGTGTCGTTCTTGTGGTAAACTGCGCAGCAAGCAACTGGAGGACTTTCCCTGGAGCAGGTATCGGCGAAACGATTAGGAATATCCGGCGGTGGCCGACAAGAAAAGACAGTGCGAAGGCAGTGCTAATTTAGGCAACGTGCCGAGCGAGCCTGTGCTGCGGCTAGCATCTGCCCGCACAAGGGGCTCTGTCTGGATGTTAACATCTCCCCGCGGCGCAACTAAAGCCGCCGAGTGAAGCCAGCCAGCCGGCTATTAGCATGTAGCTGTTGTTCTAAATGGATGGTTCAATTAACAGAAGAGGCAGTAAATTGTTTAGGTAATTTCAGCTGGCGGCGCTCAAGCTTGCGAGCTGAGAAACAGTTATGCTGTCTGCTGGGCTGTGATCATATTTCTGCGAATGCGCTGGCGGAATTAACAGTGACTATGTATCTGTGGCAACAGTCAAGTAGGATGAATTCCGCGAAATCAAAAAAGCCGGTTCGAGGTAAAACGAAAAACAATTTTTTGTCGGTCTGTCACTACTCCAGTTACAACCCTGGTCTGAAAGCATTTATTTGCTGTGGATGATGAACGAACTAATTTGTTTAGCGAAAATTAATTGCTCTCAAGTCAATATAATAGCAACTAACCATCAAACGGAGAGATCGCTGAAAGATACCCCGGATTAATAACTTTCTTATAGTCATTTTGGTTGATATCAATGTATTTTATGTCCACATCCCCATATTTAAACAACCTAAAAAAGTCATCACCGTTTTCATTGTCTTTTCCATATTCAAAACGTTCCCACACATTAAAAATTCTTGGAAGTATTATTGTAATAATTTATCAATCACTGTGTTATAATATAACTAAGGAGACGGGTTCTCTTCTTGCTATATGGTACTATGATACAAATGTACTTTAGTTAAAACAGTTTCCCACTTTTCATTGGACTAATTGGATGATTTATTTTGGAGATAAATCTAACCTAATTTATATATATATATATATATATATATCAGGTATGTTTTATGCCTGTAATAGAAAAAGCAAAACTTTTACACTGCGCCTGGTTCTGCCTGTATGTTCATTATTTAATTGTGGGATTTTTTTTATTATCTTAGAGTCATTAGAGGCAACTGGTAAACGTCAAAGAGGAAATCACAATATGGTTATTCGCGAGGTTTAAGAAGCACTCAGTTAAACTACACTTCCTTAAAATAATAATAATAATAAAAAATTGCCTGCAGT
Organism: Vandiemenella viatica; assembly: GCA_031002005.1. Lineage (NCBI taxonomy): Eukaryota > Metazoa > Arthropoda > Insecta > Orthoptera > Morabidae > Vandiemenella > Vandiemenella viatica. The sequence continues at coordinate 226,327,582 of JARYHS010011408.1, read as the reverse complement.
AAAATGTCTCAAGACAAAATTCAGATATGACACTCCTTCCAACCAGATACTAAGAATCTGTTCAGCTAAACGTGAAACTAGTTAACCTCATCATAAGTAATCCACTTTGGGTGCTTAAAGTGCAATGGTAGTTTGATAGGTTATGACTTTGATCAATGATGATAGAGCTGATTATTTTTCGCAATAACGCTGAATGAATTTACTGTAGGTCATAAGAACCTAAAGAGTGAGATGACCAAGAAACGATCGTCACAGCTGCGATTTGTAGAACGAAAAGTTTACTGACTCTTTTCGTTTTTGTGAAGGAAATAGACCAAAGCAACCATAACATCACTGTTTTTATATCAAGGCAAGGAAAGAATTTTTCATGTAACTTAGTGCGCAACGTGATGTTGGTTTGACCTTCCTGAAGGAAGGATATTAATAAGCCTTAAATTTAAGAAAACTAGAGCTTCACTTCTTAGTATTCTTATCAAAACTGTCATTAATATATATTAAAGAACAATGGTCACATTTCTGAAGTTTTATTAACTACAAGTTTTCGAATAAAGGGGTTTAAACAAAGGTTACTGAAACTAAAAGCAAAATCAATAAACTAAAAAGAATGAAACATCATATCTGTGATATTCCTGTATCTTATTGAATATTGAAAAAGTGAAGCTACAGAATGTAAGAATATATGAGTTCATTCACACTAATTAATGTTTTAACAATTTTTTCTGAATCAAAAATCCTACGAATTAAGTATATCTTATTCTTTAACGAAGTTTTAATTTTTCAAAAATATTTTCCTATTTCTTGGCGTTTGCTACAGTAAACTTCGGTGATTTAACATTGTTATTAAAAAGCAAAACTGCTTACGAGAAGAAAAAAATGCGTGGATCGTTCGAAATGCTACAGAAAGATTCCACATAATTTCTCATACGGTAACTGGTTTTTCGAAAACAGTAGCACTATATTTGTAAGACATAAACAAAATGTCATAGACAAATAAATTAAATATAATTCTGGGTCGTAAAACGATTTTCGATAACTTTACAGTTATAAGACATAACCACTTAATATTTAGAAAGTTGCTGTCTGAAAATCCAAGAAAAATAGTTAATAGAACCGTCTGTTAGTTTATTTTTACACAGAGTATTACTGTAAGAATGAAGATATATACGTCCTCGATCGTCGCACTTGAAAATATTTATGGTTTTGGTAACCTTACCACCATCTCCATCGATGCTCAGAGCAACTGTGAATAAAAGAACAAAGTTCATTTACAATCAAAATAAAGTCTTCCGTATTCCACAGACGTAGATTAAACATGCTTCGGTATTCTCTGTATCAGGAACGATTGCTGCTTTCGAAAATTTGTGCTTTCCATATAGCGACCACAATTTCAGACGCAGAGAGTTTCTCTGAGGAGCGATGTTCCACATTACGTGCTGTGATTAATTAGTGATACAAGTCACAGTGAATACGCGTCGATTAAGCAAAACCTAACGAGAACAGCGCTCATAAAATGCGAATGGGAGGCAAAACGTAAATCCTGCACGCTACAGGGAATATCCCCTCCCCTACTAACAAAATTTAACACGAGGACATCGTCCCTAATGGACTTGTGTAATATTAACACGTAGCAGGAATAATTAATTGCAAGTAGAGTGTGTGCCGGTACGAAAGCTAGGCAGCGCCCAGCGCCCAGTCAGACCCGACGCAGGAATAAGCGTCTGACAAGCAAACCGCATTAAATACGACGCGCGTAAACGTAACTCAGCAGCATCTCTACCCGCGCGGAGTTAATTAAACTTGTGCTCGGCTGCGCGGCCAAGACTCGACTACACAGCCAGCTGCGCAGCTTCAAAAACACTCTGACTCTATGCCTAATAGTCCACAGCACACCCACACGTCTTTTTACCCATACCACAGCGCCATAGCTATGAAGTTTTGTGGCAATGAAGTATTTAATTATTCATTATTACTTAATTAGTTGTGACGTCACGCAGCCAGCCCTCATTGCTGAATTAACAATGACCGAAGATGCTACTACATAGCAGAGTTTATGAGCGGCTTTTAGTAACACTGTCATCTAGTAAAACATCCACGAAGAAATAAAATGCCAGAATACTGAAAGTAAAGCATGTATTGCGTTTGATCTAACATATTAATTATGCCCATATGTATGTAAGATAAATACTTTAATTTTCGGGCAGCAATGTATAAAGAAACATCGTACATCTGGTGGCAGCATATTTCATTTTAGAGTAGAAGGCGTATGTAATAAAACTATTCAACTGATTTAAATTAAATATCCGTATCTGATACATTTATATGAGTAGTATAGCGGCTGAATCTCTGTCCAAAGTATAACAGTGATTATCGCGAGAAGTGAAGTCAAAGATTGAATCGCAGAGAAGTTGTCGCAGTGTATGAGTATATGAATCGGACAGCGCCATGATTAAAATGTGAAAATTATTAAAGCAACAAGAAGAAATGTTAATTTGAATGTATAAAAAAGAATTATGTCCATGGTCATTATATCGGTAAAAGGTTAAAAGGAATACAAATAAAAGATAGCTACAATTTCATTTTTTCAAGTTACATATAATTCATTCATGCAAGTAAGTTTGGAATATCGTAACTGTAAAATTAAAACTGTTAACGGAAGTTTTGATTAGATTGAAATATAACTTGGATCTGCAGGACAATTGCCATTTGACCTAAGAGCAGAGGGCATAAGTAATTTAAGTTTTTTTTAAAATAATTTAAGTTGCTTTTTTTAACGTCATGTCACCGATTTTTTTTTTTTTTTTTTTTTTTTTAATTTAAATTTTTTCTACATTGATCGCTTTTTGTGGGTCTTATACCACGATTGAAACTAATATTATTTGGCATAGTTAAAGTGTTAAGATTTAATTTTAAAATTACTGATGTCATTATTTAAAACCCATGTAACTGTGTGAAGCGTTCAAATGTAATATGTGTCTGAATCACAATAAAGTAAGAACTCGTGAAGATTTTGGCTCAAGTTTATATCGCGATTCATGATGTCACTAATTTCCAATGCAGTGAATGTATTAATTTGCATGTGATCGAAGCTGTGGATTTCTAGCGGCACCGTTAGCTGAGTTTGAAATGCTGCTTGGAACAGAATGACAGCTGAAACTTTTAGATACAGCGTAAAACACGAGAAATTGCATTGAGCGTTAATTTATAACAATGCTGTAGAGTTAACCATCTGCGAACAAATGACTTTTTAGAACACCTCTTTCAACCCGTTATTTCCAACGACCTTTAAGGCTAGTGAAATCATAAAATTCATGGCTTATAACTGATGTCTGTGCTGTCACTGTGTATCGTCATGCTCACTACCCAGTAGGCCTGCATCGGGAGATAGTTGCTATAATATCTTTGGTTTGTCAGACAGTAGCAATGAGTTGAAGCTGGCTGACGAAAGAGAGTGGTAGCCATTTTTAGGTGTAGTCTGCTAACATTATTTTCAGTAAACGTATTGTGCGTGGTTTTGTTGGAAACAATTTGCTAGGAAAGTCAACAGCTAGATTTTTTCTAACTGTACTGAAGTGAAATATATTGTTGAGACTGACTTATAGAAAGAAAGATGGCAATTAGTGTAGCGAATATTAATGAAAGTGCTGTGGGCTATAATGAAATAATATAAAGGAATAGCGAAGGCCTAGCCAATTGAGAAGATCTGTTTATTAATTGGTATAGTTAAATAGGACAAGAGAATTTTGTTCACATCTATAGCAATATGTGGCCTATTAATACCTAAACTACTAGCTGTTTTGTTTTCTCAGACATTCACGTTTTTCATTCGTTACCAGGCAAAGATTTTTCAACTTCAAGGTCCTAATTTCTCGTTCCTCCGACTAGATGTTCAACTGTTTCTCTGATCCTTTCTCTAGAAGTCGCTGTGAAATTACACGAAAAATCTTTTTTAACTCTTTCGGTCATCCAGGATGGGTTTACCATCGCTTTTGAAGGAATTTCTCTCTAGGTTCCTTCTTTCCAGATGTGCGTATAAAAACAGCCTCTTCTTCGTAATCATAGGGTGGTGATGTTTCCAGTTTCGTTACAGAATTCGTAGAATAAGAAAAAAGAGTAAGCATTTCCTGGCCTTTTTTTCATAATAAATAAGTCACCTAACTATATAAAAACAAGGGTTTGTGATGTTCTCCACGGCAGATGTAACTAGTGCACTAGAATATACTGTTGTTAAAGGTAATAATTCTTATTCCAATGAAATTTTTTACCTATATAAACATTAATTTCAATTATGTATGTAAGGTGTAATGATAAATAAAAAAGTGAATTTCATAATAACATTTGATAGACTGTCTACTAAGTACCAAACCACTATAACAACTACGCACTGTTGCGTATTACACGGCTGTGTAATAAAAAGTTGGCTCTTCCTTGGTTTCTCGTGCTCTGCTGAAAAGGCTATACCTGCATAATGGACTTCACTTTACATGCAAGAAAACAATCCTTAACTCGTTATACTGTACGCGTGTTTTCATACTAGCGCAGTTTATTAAATGTATCACGGTTTATTAAATTCATAAACAATTTTTGTGTGGCCTCGCGGTGCCATCCTCGTCTGACACCCACTCATCATGCAGGTGAGAAATGGCTAAAATTTACATGCAGTTCCTCACATTTTTTTAAATAAGGACAGTTCAGCCCTCGTTAGTTGTTGCATAAATGCTTTATGTGGTTTTAATAGGAATTTAACGATAATTGCTTACATTATAAGCTAGTAACGAACTCCAATAAATTTTAATGATTCATTAATAACATAAAATTAACGTTTAAATTAGTTAAATAGTTAATAGGAAGATTTTCCACTGGTTTTTCTGTTTCAGTAAATTTTAATTCCGGGATTAATATTATAAATCAACAAGAAGCGTTGTTCACACTGTTTCAAAACAACTGTATACTTTCTGGATAAAGCATTATGATAATAGGTCTTTTTCATATAAAAATTAAATGATTGATCAATAGTATCTCAAACAATGTCCAATCTCCCTTGCGGGAATTCGATAGCAGCCAGCGCAGGAATTTCGTTTAGCGGTCACAACCAATACCAAATCTCTCCGTCCCTTTCTGATTCTATCTGTCCGATAATCGATAAGGCTGTACCTTGCTCAATTAGAACATCACTGTGAGTGCCGGGGTGAAAAAGTGATTTCAACCGCTGGCATGTCAGTATCGACATTCATGTGCAGCGCAGTTCCATCGCTCCCCACATACAGGGTGTTACAAAAAGCTACGACCAAACTTTCAGGAAACATTCCTCACACACAAACAAAGAAAATATGTTATGTGGACATGTGTCCTGAAACGCTTACTTTCCATGTTAGAGCTCATTTTATTACTTCTCTTCAAATCACATTAAACATGGAATGGAAACACACAGCAACAGAACGTACCAGAGTGACTTGAAACACTTTGTTTCAGGAAATGTTCAAAATGTCCTCCGTAAGCGAGGATACATGCATCCACCCTCCGTCGCATGGTATCCCTGATGCGCTGATGTAGCCCTGGAGAATGGCGTATTGTATCACAGCCGTCCACAATACGAGCACGAAGAGTCTCTACCTTCCTGCAATTGGGCCAACTGGCGGTGAATCGAGGAAGTACAGTTCATACTAACGAAACTAAAATGAGCTCTAACATGGAAAGTAAGCGTTTCCGGACACATGTCCACATAACATATTTTCTTTGTTTGTGTGTGAGGAATGTTTCCTGAAAGTTTGGCCGTACCTTTTTTGTAACACCCTGTATATCTGGTTTACTGTTAATATCTTTCTTCTGGGAATTTATCTAACCCTGATAACGCCAGTAACAGCGAAGACGCTGATATGTGATATTCAGAAGATATTTTTTCCTTTGGCTTAAGAATTTTCGCCGTTCAAGTAACTGCAGCCGGTAGAGGATTTGTAAAAAGAAAAGGAAGAAGTTGGTCTAGGAACCAAATCTGCATTCGCTTGAAATGATTTCTGGAACCATAGAAATTATAAATCGGGATAGAAGATCTGGAGATCATATCTGCGATCTCTTGAATTACAAACTCGAGTCTTAACCTTTCACCCACCAGGCTCGGTAAGAATGATATAGTGACAGCTATATCGATCTGTGAAATTTTAAATATTTTCTAACGCGTAACAGGCTCACTGCCGCTTAATCTTACAACAGTCCTAGTTTAAAAAGTTCATAATTTTAGCGCGTTATCTATTTAAGTGGTTAAGGCATTTGCTTTTAAAAGTTCGCTGCTCCCGCTCCGGGTTAAAATCTCGGTAGGTGCAGGAATTTTTAAGAATTGTATTGTAATGAATTATTAAGTACAGTATTACTAGAGACCAAGTGTTCACACGGTCTGTGTGAATCTTGGCGGTGCGGCTTGTCAAACGACAGGTAGAGGTGAGTCAACAAAGGGTTACACGTCCGGTGGGTGAATAAAAACATTCTACCTGACTTTGAACATTCAGTGAATTTATAGCCACCATAAATGACGAAGGCTCGCTTTCTCTTTGGCGCACGTTTTGGAAAAGAGCCGCCGAATTCCGCTAACTATTTCCGGCGATCGAAAATGTACCTTAGTGCCGTTTCCTAGTAAAGAGGCGCTTTCGGAAAGTGGTGGGATACGATCCAGCCAATAGAGAAGAGGCCAACAATTTAGTAATGTTTTAATATTTTTTGTTTGTTCTGTGAGCCAATCAGATGCTGCTACATTGGCGCGAGGCACGGGAATTCGCCAAGGGCAGGACGACACATCGCGGTGCGAGGCGTACAGAGTCTTGCTCGGAGCTGAAGCACGGATTAGGGGACGCTCTGGTTCAGATCCTCATCTGATACAGCCACATGTAACCTGCGCTGCTCTGGACGGTGGAAGAGGGCTCGCATCTGGGC
>JARYHS010011408.1:226288644-226319661 GCA_031002005.1 Vandiemenella viatica | reverse complement strand
CGTGAATCACCGCACTGTTTAACACCTCCGCTGCCCCAACAGTACAGTGGCACAGTATAATGGGACCCTTACATGGTTAAGAACGGTTTCTTTGCATTGTAGCTAGTTTGTGACTTCAGTCTCTTATTAATCAGTGTTGTGAATAAACGTTTCTTTGCGGTTTGGCTGGCTTCATACTCTGACTAATCTGTACCGTGTTTGAGTGTGAGTAAAATTATGGTACGTTACAGTTTGCAACAAAGAATATTTCTCTACGATACATATGTGAAGAAGAAGTCGTTTAAAAAGTGTCGCAGTAAATTTCGTCGCGAATTTCCTGGCGCTTTACTGCCAGCTAAATCAACAATTCTGCGTCTGGTTAAAAAAGTAAGAGAAACGGGTTCATTTTTTAACAAAAAGAGACTGTCGGTCAACCGTATTCTCACAGAGGAGAAAATTGACGATATCGCTTTTCGACTAGAACAGTCACCCAAAAAATCATTAAGTCAGTTAGGGCAGCGTGTGTCTCGAAAAATGTTCAGAAGATGTGAAATGTGCATTACACAAGAGGGTCAACACTTCCAGCATCTTTTATAAGGTAAGCTAATGAATTACGTCACATTTAAATGCTTAGCACATACAAGTTTATGAAATTTATGAAGCGTAATTATTATGAAATAGTCCGCGGCCGACGGTCGAACAATGCCGGAAGATGAGCGCTCGCTCGCCGGGAGCAGTTTCTTCCTTGTAGCGCTAACAGTGGGTTGCGTTTCCCGGCGAACGCCCTGTATAAAAGCATTAACATTTTCAATCAATAGCATTATTTATAAAAAGCTACTGAAAAATAATCATTTATCATTTCTTAAGGCTTTTATAATCTTTCTGTTAAAAATTCCCCTTTTAAATAGAAAGTAAGTTTTTATTATCAGGTCACATACAATGATACAAGGCATAACGTTTGCTCTACGACGCATTATCAATAAAACTCAAGGGGAATACCGATTAAGACAGCGTCTCTCTGCATAATTATCCTGCAGCTGCTGCAACGAAAACTAATTATCACGGAATAAAAGCACCATAAAACGCTAATCTGGGTCAGCAGAAGCTCATTTAAAAGAAGCAGCTGCATGCGACAGCATAACTCCGACGCGAAAATTTTCTCGGCTTAGGGGGGACAAACCTGCATTCCCAGTGGTGCTCTGAAAGTTGTGCAGTGAGCCACTTTGGGAAGAGAAGGTTCCTCTTTAAGGGGAGAGCCTGCCGGCCGCAACTCCACAGAGACGACGCTGAGATGCAAATTAACTGTCGCCACGCCGGACGAGTAATATATCTGTCAGCGAGCGCTTCGCTTGACGTACTTAGCGAGCAACTTGGCGCCGGCGTAGGCGTAGAGACGTCACAAAGCTAGTAGCACCCTAACACATGTCGCTCACTCCATATGAAGACAAGGAGTCTGGATATCTCAAGAAGTGTGTTGTTTCCATTCCATATCGCAGAATGAGTCTTCCTAATTTATTAAACGCTGCACTTTGAACCCATCTTCTTTCATGTGGAAAAGAATACAGTTATCTGATGTTTCCACGACAACCTTAAAATATAGAAGTTAATTTACTATTATTAGAAAAGTTACATAATCCAATTCAAAAGAAAAATAATTTCTTTTAAAAATTAAGCTTAAAAAAATAATCTCATCAGCTATAACAGATTGAAACGCAAAATCGAAATCGGATTACTCAACATCTCAAAGTGAATTTAAACTAGTCGTATAAATAAATTCAAGAGGAAAATTCCGACATGGCGTTTATTTAGACAAAATGTAAGAAAATAGTTAGCAGTATGCCTAATTTAATAAATTCCACATTTTGGTTCATGTGGAAAAAAGGACAATTACCTGACTTTGAAAAGTTACAAAATATAATCCAAAAGCAAAATAAAATTCTGTAAAAAAGAAAGCTTTAAATTGATACTATACAAAAAAATTGAAACGCAAAATCCAAATTCAATAATTCCAGAACATAAGTAACATTTTATCAATTGGATAGATTAATTCTAAAATGGAAGCGAACATCTCGTGACTGATAAAGCAATAATGAATTCAGTCTGTTTGCTGTATTTTTAATATAAAGAATGGCGCGCAACTCAACTGCGAGTTTTTAGCAGTGAAAGGACTGGTACTGTGCAGGTTGGTGTCGAAGCTTGTACTTATTCTGGAACATTTGGAGTGTTTCATGTACCATTTCATTATATTTCGTGCACAAACAAGTTAAAGTCTACAACAAATCTTCTCGGGTTTGCAGCCGGATTTTATTACAAAGCGGCAAGCTTTCGGCAACTAGCTCGATAGGTCGATTATGTATCGGCGATCTTGCCGTTACGAATACCAGGCGTGCCGAAAGCTTATCGCTTTGTAATAAAATCCGGCTGCAAACCCGAGAAGATTTGCTGTCATTTATTCGCCGGGAAAGCCTGCATTCACATATAAGTTAAAGTCGACTTCATTGTCCATTTCCAGTTTCGAGAAAGAAACAATTTCAGATGAAGCCGTTCCGTTCTTTACCTTTGTGTAATACCAACGAGTTACAGTGCCCTTCTAGAGTAGCTAAGATGGTGGCAGTACACCTCCTTCATTCTTTTAATAACATTTGGACGAGTGGTTCAAGACCTTTTGGCACAAGGACGTGGAATTTGTGTGGCCAAAGGAGGATTATAATGCCTTCGTTTTTTTTAGAATCTCTGCATAAGAGCAGTTGTACTGAGTTCACCTACAGTAATAATGAGGCAACCAAAAAGGAAAGGAATATGCCCCAATAATGGAAACAAGGAGAGAGAGTCAATACCCCTTCAGTTGGAAGTGTGATAGAAAATTGTCACTGAGGGTAATCCATTTGTAATTGACGACGTAGTCTATAGAATTGTTCCATGTTCGATACTGGATTGCATCCCAGAAATACGAATGTCCAGTTTGAAACGGTTATTACTCAAAGAGTACTGAACAGAGGCCAACGGTGTAAAAGCATTTGACAGAAAGATCTACAAAGGATCAAGAATTGTATCCGGCATCTCCCCAGCAAGACGAGGGGAAAAGACGCGATAGTTCGGGTAACGAAACGGAGATTTAATGCATACCGGGTGAGCTTAGAGACCGAAATGTACTTCTTTGTCACGTTAATTGATTCAAAATAATATCATTTCGCATGAAATTACGGCGAACAGTTTAAGACCATTTAAAGATCAATAAAAGTAAAATTTAAATTTTTTTGACACTTTGAGAATGTCAAAGCACATGGTGTGAAAGTGGAATCAGAACCAATGGAATGCAGGTGGAATTAAAGTAATATTAAGTGTGGTATAACGGCTCTCAAACCAGCCCTTTATTGAAATTGTGTTTTAATAATTGTGTGTAGCAGGCTGGGAGCTGATTATATATGATTTTGTATTTTTTCTTGTAATTAATTGTGAATTTGTGTTAATGAACATGGAAAGATTTCACTCATATATAGTAACTAACATGGGATAGCATGCACTCAAAAACTGCCGTGAAAAATTATCATACTAACAGTTTTTTAAGTAATTGATTGCTTATGAGTTGTTGGTAATATAATTGATATTGCTAATAGGTGTGTGTACTGTTCCACATAAATAGCAACTAACATAATATAATATGTAGTCACAAATTACAGTGAAACTTATCATGATAACTGATTGGTAAGAAAATAACTGGTTATTAGATGCTGGTAACAAGTGTATACACTGTTCCACATAATAAGTATTAATTAACTCGGGATTGTATTTGTAGATTACAGGAGATATTGGTTACTAATGGTATACTAATGGGTTGTTGCTAACTTGTTGTCAATATATAATAATATAATCAATTATATAGTAATATTGACATTACTAATAAGTGTATGTACTGTTCCACATCCCCGAGATTAATCTCACATGGGATTAAAGTGAACATATCTATCTATCTATCTAAGAAACAATGTAAATACGTACTATTTAATATGTTCAAGGACAGTACTATGCACGAAATATTGATTAAAAGTTTGTAATTCTAAGCACTGATGTGAGTTACAATGTTTGGAGGACACTTTGCGACGGTTTGTACTGGTTTATGTGATAACTTTGTTTGTAAATACCTGTAAATATCTTTAATTTTCAGTTTCGTGTATTTCATGATGAATGTGAATGATTTTGTATTATTTCTGATTGTTTTAATGTGATTTTGATTCTTAGTTCCATTGTCACCGTTCGAAAAACATCATGCGGCTTTCTTTGTATTATTTTGGAAATTTCTGTAGTGCCTATATAAAGCGACCGGCAGGTACGAATTTTTAGGTTTGAAAGCTTTAGTTTGAAGTAGTTGCAAATTAGTTGAAAAGTTATAATCGCTGGACCATTTGTTTATGATCGCACTTATTATCTTTGGATCGACCGATGTCTACGTGTGTTTACGTTATAGTGAAGTGAAGTTTTCAGGAAAATAAACATAAGTGAAATTGATTCTTCGGACTTGTTTTTTAAAGAAACCAAAAACCTAACGTGCCTCCGCGACAGGACAAGAAATCGTAATTAAACCAAATACCTATTAGTGAAGAGGTGTTGACTATATCGACTGAGGAAGAAAGCCGATTGATAGAAAGCCATGAATAGAGGGGGAGGGGTCACATCATCGGTGAGATCAAGCGGTGGAGCGGAAGAAGTTATGAAACTGAAATAAATGGAGGTGGGGTGTTCAGGGGAACACAATGATACGACATTCAATCTGTATGAGCGTTTTTACTTACATCCATCAGCCAAAACGTTTCAACTTCTTGCTTAACAGCGTGTCGGCCTACCCTCAGAAAGCAATACAGCAGTGACTCGGTATGGCATGGTAGTCACCGGTAGGTTTCGTCAGGTATCTGGCACCAGATGTCTGCGCTCAACTCCTGCCAGTGGTTTTTGGGTGTGGAGCTGGCACCCGATAGCGTCCCTGATCTGTTCTGTGAGATAAGCGAATTTGGTGTCCAAGTGATCGAGGTGAGTTTACTACAATGCTTCTCAAACCACTGTACCACGAATCTTGCCTTGTGACACGGACAGACGCCATCGCTGTCGTGGAAGATACCAAGCATGAAGTGTTGCAGGTGGTCAGCAATAATTTCCAGGTAGTCCACGGCTGTCATAGTGGCTAAGATAACTACCACAGGCTGCATGGAAATCCAGGTGAATGTCATCCATTGTATAATGCTGCCACCATAAGCCTGCGCCTGTTGCGCAGTGTAGGTTTCGAACACGAACTGTCGCTGGATTGACTCACCAAGTGTCTTTTCTCCGCTTATACACTTTCCGTACCGCATGAAATACCCGCAACGTCACTATACAACATTCAGTCTCACGGTGACAAGTGGTCATATAATGTTTTGTCTTAATTTTTTTTTTTACCTTATTTACTACCATTTAATGGCTCACTGTCTCAAAACTTTTTGAAAGGTCTAGTGCTACACTATCAATTTCGTCTCCCTTGTCCATTACATCCGAAATATCTCGCATTTATCCCACTAACTGAGTTTCACATGAACATTCTTGCCTAAAACCATCTTACCTACTTGAAAACCACTTATAACTGCATATCAACTTCCTCTGAAAAATGTGTTGTAGTATGTTATAACTGAGTAGAAACTTCACTGCGTACTCAAATAAACCGTTTAGCAGTATTATCTATTGTGTTCCTGTATAAAATGTGAAATTATAAACAATACTAGCAAAACCCGGCAGAGGTTGTCCTGCCTCTGTATATTTATTCAGGGGTATATATATATATGGATAATCTGTATGTAATCTATAATTCGTTGTAGAAAAAAAGTATAATAATGAAAGAGAGCTCATACTTTTGAGATTCCATTATTTTTGTTGTTATAAATTGATGATGAACTACACAATTTTTTATTAATATTTTGACTATTTCGTTCACAATATAATTGAACTAACATAAAATATTTTGAACTAATACTAGCATTTAGTAACATGGTGCCATCTAGAATAATAATAACAATACTACATACGATTTTAAAAGCTTTTAACGTTATCAACCGATTTATATTTCCTGCTTCAAGACTATTAGTGTATCAAGAACATCCATTTTCCACTTGTAAGCCGAACACTCCATTAAAAATGTTGTAACGTTCTTGTTTGATCTCTAAAAAGCAGCGTATGCGACTTAAATAAGAAGCACAGTGTAAACGAGGCAATACCGTCTAGGAAGTAGGATACTCTTTGGTGTTAGACAAATGCGAATTTATGGTGACAGTTCTATTCGTTTTCGTGTCGAGTTACAAAAATGTGGATTGTGTAAAAACCTTTTCCATGGAAAAATACTTATACGACCAACTTCCATGATGATCGGTCAACCGGTGTCGAAATCTATTAATATCAAACACAAATATCAATTTTTATATATGTATAGATTTATTGTTTTCTGGCTATTTGACCAAAGAAAGACTTATTTCCCTCAACACATTCGGTAGCAGCTCTGACAACTACCTAGCCCAAATTTTTTGTATGTGATATCGGATATATTTTGATAGCAACGTTTCAAAATAGATGAACAGTAATGTCCTTTCGATGGCCGATTGAAGCTGCTGTGAAAAGTCCTCTTCGATTATTCCAGTACTTCCGACAATCTGTAACACCCCTCTGTTTGATCTAAATTTCTATTTCTCCTTCTTTGTTTATAATGAATGTTTACTTAAGAATCTTATTCTCTTTGAATCAGCACAGTGGCTTACGTTTTTGTTAAGTACTACCTATTTCACAATTTCCACTTTACCTGCGTTTTTATTTTTTACTATCTCATCAGTTTTTGTTATTTCACTCGTCTGTTCCTGTTTTGACTGGTTACAACTGTTTCTCTGTGGTGGTAGTCCACTGACTTACGCGAGTGTCTAATGAAAGCAACTCCTATTAAGCGACGTGTCTCGTGTCGCAGTCCCTAATTAATGACGTCACCTCCGGCGACAACACTAGTAGTTCTGACATACGCCGCAGGCACGGTGACCCGACTGCTGCATATTTCACGAAGCAGATTTGCATTTATGGTCCTCGACGAGCGAGTGGGTCTCAAACTCGCAGCGACCTAATTAGAAGCCGACGCCTTTCCTTTGTGATGAGGGACACAACACCTGCAGGGGATCAATGCTCTTCGCACACCGTGTCTCCCAGACGTATGAGGTATACAGACTCGATTCGGAATCACTATCAACCGAAAAATAGGATTGATAGGTGGAACGTCTCTGTCGTGTTGATTAAATGTAGATGATAATCAATGGCGATGTTTCTTGTGAGATTTAACTTAGTGATCAATCAGATATGTTTCATCTTCTCATTACTCGTTATAAGATACTTCGATCCAAGCAGAGGTTATTCAATAAAGGCGTTTGGACTAGATGCATAACTAGAAACGAAACATACAGTAATGTAATATAAATCGCTATCAGGCATCAGAGGTACATACTTCGTTTGATTATGCAATAACATATTAACAAGATGCTGACTGGTCTCTCAGTAGCTGTTAGAGCTCAAATAGTGGGGAAGGTCTAGCTCAGGGGTGGCCAACATAAATGATCTTGCGGGCCACTTTGGAAGTGCATCATAACTCCACGGGCCGCATATAAAATTATATATCCCCACTAGAGACATTTTCTTGGAGTGAAAAACTGAAACATGAGTTAATATTGTATTTACTATTATTCTTACATGTATTCATAGATAATATAGTAATAATGATACTAAACGCACATTGTAAAGAAATATGTAAGACTAAACATTGAATATAAAAAATATTTTGTAAAAGTGTTATGAATCTCGCGGGTCGGAAAAATGTTCAAGGCGGGCCGCGGATTGGCCACCCCTGGTCTAGCAAAATTCCATCGAATTTCACCAATCAGGGGATAACGGAAATCTCACGTCAACTTTTTTTTCCGATTGCCGCCCTTCAAATAAGAGTAGATCTAAAATAAAAATACAAAAAATCTCAAAAATTAAAAGGTCGATCTCACGTTTTGGGGGGCGTGGGAGGTGTCCCACCAGATCTCACCAGAAAATGGGGGGGGGGGGGTGCAGATTTACGAAGAAACACCTCCCTTAATTGACAGATGCCCCCTAAGCTCCGTCGGGCTTGACGACATCGTTAATTAAGGTACTCAATAATTAAGTCATTCTTAGACGATTAGCTTTCAATGGAGTCGATAAAATGCATAAAGAAGGTGTTTCTTTTCCAAAGTTAATCAATACACAGATTTCAGGAATAGTACGGTGCACGGAAGTCTGTGTGCGACGAATCTTTTTATGCGATCTCGCGGAATGACTGTAACACCTCGGCAATGTTAACAAAGGAAAATAATAAGCTATGGTCAAAATTCCTTCATAAAAAAAAAAATTTTTTAATAAAGAAATGAAGCTTTTCAAGGTGTTGTCAGTTGATGTATTCTTGGAAGGTAACTAACTGGTTTAAAATGTTGTTTGATCAAAAAAATTCGACGACTGTACACTTCACCTTCATCTTCAGGTTAAGAGTGAACAAGCCGTAAATCCTGAAGCTAAAAGATTCTCAAGGGCGCGTTGATAAAAGACTGGCATGGCAATTGCTGGCGTTATTGCGTTCGTCATTAGCATCCCATAGAGCACAATGTACGGAATGTTGACGACGAGCAGCCTCAATAACCGGTATCCATGCATCACTCATTTGAAAACTACAATCTCGGTTTATAAAATCAGTGGCGAATTTCAACAAGTTCTGTAAGAATGTCCTAAAGCTTCTGGCATGCGTCAACACCCTCGTCGATTCAAAATCGAACTTATTTCCTGACTATTTTATTAATTTTATTTATAAAAATTAAACAATAATACAATTACTTCAGAGGTTCTAGATACTATATTCATCTTCAAAAACGTGAATGGTATAAACAAACATTTCTTAGGAAATACCAACCAAAGTTGACACCGAGAAGCAACAATCCGCTTACTTACTACCAGATTCGTGTCTACTCTTATGGGTTCTATAACAAAAAATTAAGGCACAACAGTCGGACTGATAATGGATAAAACAAATAAACATATTATTATGTATTTCACTTTACTATAGGTAATTTAGCAAGGAATAACAGGCACGAAATTAAAGTTATGAAATGGTATATTTCATTTATTTTGTGTGAGATTCAGTTAGTGAAGTACATGGTGTAAAATATATGCAAAGCAACAGATTTAATAAGTATCCTCACTTATCAAAAGCTATAAGACAGGAAGTATGTCGCTCAATGATGACAAAATGATATGGTCTCCACTGGGATTTCTGGTACTGATGTTGCACATCGCTCCACATTTTGTAATGTGGCTAACTCCTGGTTGTGTCCGCCAAAAATTACTAAACCTCGGAAACCCGTCTCAGAGGAGAGAAAGTAAATTTTATTAACTGGGCTTTAAAAGTATTGTGAACAAAGGTGAGGATGAAGAAAGTAGTACAAAGCACTTCGTAGTGGGCTTGAATCAATAATTAAATAAAATACACGTTGCTGTTTAAAAACATTTGGAGTTACTTTTCCTTTCGCATTGAGTTATGAGAAATTAAAGATTTATGACGAAGGTGTCTTTATTTTTCATTCTTATCTATAGTACAGAAAAGATTTAGAATATAGTTTTCAAGAATCTGCACGATTCGCAATACTGTGACGTCATGGATATTTTGGACATAAACTCTAAATTTATATCTTTCTAAGCGCAGTCTGTGTCAATTAATTAAAAGAGCTCGTATTTCAAATTGTCCTTTTAGAGTAATACTAAAAGAAGATGCAATTGTGATATACCACACTCCATATGTCGATTCGAACGTTTTGAGCAGAACTGAATTTACATCCTGGTTTTTCGGACGATGTGCTGCCGCAATTGAAAGCGTTCGTGACTGCGCCCATAGAAGCCCACCAATCCCTTTAGGATTAACACCCGCGATGCAACACGGTGAAATGAGAGCCCCGCGGCTATATGCAGTCAATTTATTAATCACATTTTGGTTACCGTGCTTCAAGCTTTATGATGCAGTCATTAACTTAATGAGACGGAAAAACATAATTACAATGTCAATTCCCTGGCCGTACTCACACTGTTCTCTCAACGTCATCAACATTCACCCACAATTCAACAATTACAACCTGTATTATGACTTGGAGGTTCAATACTGTAATTTCACAGTTGTCATAACTTTTGAGGATTATTAAAGATTCCTCTTTTTGTAATATTACCACAAAACTATTTGATCCCATTTCGATTGCGGTGTTATTAAATGGTTATCGAATGAAATTCAGAAGTGCGAAGCGTAGTAATTTTCTCCTAAGTACCTTTTCTGTTTGAAATCAAAGTGTTCTGATCTGATCAAGAAATTTTAAAAGTTTCGATAGTGGGTTAATACATTTACAATGCTGGTTTTGGAATGCAAATCATTTAGAATCAGAAGTCACTTAAGGTGAAAGGACTGCATCGACTTCATGTTGTCATAAGGGTAAAGCAGTATTACCGGTTTTAAGTCAAAATGAATATATTAAGTCATTTGTATGATGGACTAAATTCAAATGAACCATCGATAAAAACAAAGTAAATAATTATTTTGAAAACTGAAGAAGCTGAAATTTCGGATACAGTCAAGCGTGGGGTATATCATTTTAAAATAAATTATGTTTGTTTATCTTGGATGAGGTCCTACTGTAGATCAAACATGCAATACCAATATAACGCGCGAGATTTCTCTTGATCACCAGTAGATGCCATACCAGACCTCAAATGTAGCTAGGGGAGACAGTTTCTTTTTTCCATGTGTGAATGACTATGGCTGATATTGTTAAGAGTATTGTTTTTCGTTTGATACGCTTTTCGGTAATTAACTAAATCGGCCTGTCGCCAGTTAATGATGATTACCTTTAATTGCTTCGTCCTCCAATTCACAGGTTACTGTAGTTGGTCGCCAGGGGGTTTTACATTCCTCCAAATGTTAAACAACTACTACTATGAGTGGATTAAATAGTTAAATGAAATGACAACATCAACAAATCACTTTTCACTATATATTTGTTTCTCCGTGAGCTCCTTAGTAGCATTATACGCGGATAAAGCAATAGACCCGTCCAAGGATACTAAAGCAAGAATACACAAATATCCCCGCGATTAAATTCACAAACGACTGTAAAACTGCTTGGTGACCCAGAAAAAAAGTACCAAAACTTCCGAAAACAACAGATTTTAATACTGCACCACTAGTAAATTACAGCGGGCTTAAATAGGCGCTACAGAAATATTCAGTAGACAATAAAGAGTGCCGACAGACGTTTCTCAAGGTAACAATGCTTTGATAACGAAATTTATACAAAATCAATTCCATTTTGTATAAAATCACTCACAATCATTACGAAACACTAAAATTAAAATCTATTTACATATATTTAAACATAAAATTTGAAATATAAATAGTTGAAAATCGTCCTCAAAACATTTACGATTTCAAACTTCTAATTAATATTTCATACATAATACTGTCCTCGATCGTGTTATATATATATTTTACATAGTTTCTCTCGATAAAACAATGTTCATTTGCCTAACTAATATATTCAAATTCACAATTAATCAATTCCTATCTTGCTATACATAATTCTTAAAATAAAATTTCATAATTGGGCTGGGTTTGACGGCTTTCACACTTTGTTCAAGATTGAGGAATGGAAATGGGGGAAACCGGTGTCCATTCATGTCTGTTCTGAAAGACACCAAAGGCCTTCACGTTTAACGTCCCTCTCCTAGGGATGAATCACCATGATTCCCTCTCTCTATAAACAATGTTGAAAGGCTTTGGATTTAATCTGATGTTTAGCAATTGCGTTTTATCATCTTTCATAGATTTCTGAAGCCTGAAAATTTCTTCTACTACTAGTACTCGTGGTGGTTAGCCCCATGGCAGCCACACAACATGAGCAACCTGAGATAACTTGGCCAAGGGGGCAATAACATGCAATTGATGAATGTTCAAATGAAATTTTCTGTCAGAATCCTGAAGAGGCCGTAAGGAACACAGCAAAATATGTATATTGAAACAACAGTATTTGCGCAATTATCGAAGGTATTTCCATTCCAAGGAAATAAGATCACACGATCTGAGTAAAATAATATTTTTTCAATAATCAGCAATCAACAACAATTACCACAACCACCCAGTGTAGCTGTCCGCTAGGAACAATAATCCTGATGTTTCTCAGAGAGACGTAAGTGACATGTATGGTCTACTTGACATTTTTTGACAGTGTTGGACCTTCAGGGAACAGGACAACAGGTGATTGACTCCACTGTCCGTCCGTTACACAAAGGTGCAGCTTCGTCACGTTGCTTCAACAACTTAAAAGCGAGGACATAAGACAGCTATACACCTATTCTTCCAGAGTCTAATTCATTGTTATCACTTTTCAGTTTTTAGAATTATACTGCTTGCCTTGAGCAAACAGCCATTTTCTCTAATGAGGTGACCTTTTATGTGAGGCTTATGTTCTACCCGCAGTAGCCACACCTTTCATTACAACATTGTATCCTATTTTTATCGGAGTTAACGCATAGAATATGATATCTTTGATGATATCATACCACTTCCTTTGACGCCAGGCACTGATCGATTCGAACCTCAATTGTGTATGCGACATCTGAATGTAGGCGACTATAACAACCCTTACGCCCAAAGCTTTTATGAAATTTTATTTGAAGAATTATGTATAGCAAAATTGGAGTTGATTAATCGTGAATTTGTATATTTTTCGTGTAATTAATTGCCAGTTTGTGTACATTTATCATGTAAATTGACATTTTATTGAGAGAAATTGTATAAATGATATATAATACAATCAAGGTCAGTATATTGCATGAAAAATTTACTAAAATTTGTAATTGTAAGTGTTGATGTGAGCTAAGATGTTTGGAGAACAATTTTCAATTACATGGACTGATTTATATTGGTACTTTTGTGTGTAAATGCAAATAAGAAGTATTAAAATTCATTTAGGTGTTTTATAATGATTGTGAGTGATTTTTGCACAAACTATACTTATTTTTGTACGGATTTAATTGTTAATTTATTGTTAACTTCTGTCGGCTCTCTTTGTGGCTTTCTAGATGTTTTCTCCGGCGCTCATATAAACGCACGGAGATGGCTAACAGAGTCAGTTGGAGCTAGTAGTATCCAGCTAGTTGGATCTGCTAATTTTTTACAGTTTCCAGTATATAGTCGCTTTAGTATCTTTGGACGAGTCTATTATGCCTGATCCTTGGGTAATGTATTGTTTAATCTTACGGAAATATAAATATGAAGCGAAATGTGATTCGTGGGTGTTTTCATTTCCTGAAACTCTTTCATCCATTCAGTGTAGTAGTTATTTAACCTTTGGGGGAAGGTAAAAACCCTCTGGCAACCAACAACAGTGAATTGTAAATTGGAGAACAACTGATTAACTGACTACAGAACGGATTAGTTAATTACCGTGGAGCTTATCAATAAATTAGCACCTCACCTGAATCTTAGCGACAGCTTCCAGTGACGACGTACCTGACAATATGAGAAGCAGTTAACGCACAGGCCTGGGCCTGGCAAACTGAACGACGCTACTTCAAATTTCGGTCCGGCGTGCGTAATTCTGTTTTTCCATGCATTACCAAATTAACTTCAGACAAATGGCTGAATTGTTACTTCGAAATGCCATGAGCAAATTCTTTCCCAATCCTTATTACTCTCCAGGGCTCTAATCATTTAGACGTTCTGAAAGAACCATTTATATTTCAAGCAATATATTATAACTGTTACAACTGTCACTCACACACTGGAACCTTACGAAGATTTTGGCCTGTGCACTTAAAAAAACTTTGGAATAGCGGCAAGTGATTTACGAAATATAAGGGACTTAACCTTCAGTCGATAGTCATTTCGAACCTTCGTCTGAAATTCACAATACGTTAGAATGAAATATAAAAACTACTAAATGATAAGTTAGAGATTCAATAATTTCCACTTAAGTCTTTAATGTACAGACGATTCCTTACACTACAGATTTTTCACCGGGTAATACTTTCTCCCTCTCAAATGAAACTCAGTTCTGCTTCGACCACCAATAATAATTTAAAGCTTCTTAATTATTTTCGTTAACAATTCCTAACCACTTCTTTTAATAACACTAAAATTTCGCAACATTGGAAGTTTGCTATTTCCTTTAACTGAAGTTCCTAGCATTTCCTATCAAATACTTCCAAACTTGTTGCACGATTATAAAATATAACACTTTATTCGAAAAATATACAGACGTCAACAAACCACGCTTCTTCTAATGCAATACGAAGGTGTTCTTTCCTCCCGCAGAAGATAGTATCGGAATCTTTATCCCATACGGGTGAATCCTGACAATGCACCATACTCGCAATTCATACATCTTACGATAAAACTAAAAACAATGTCTCAAAATGGGTTCTGTAACGAGCCTGAAAACCCTAAGATAACAATACAGAGACCACGAATGAATTCAGAAGTTCCATCCAGATTACTATATCTAAATTTATAAATATTGATATCTACAAACGGAATGAAACTATTGAACTATAACTAAGAGAGAGAATTCTTTAACACTAATCATGTACATTGATATTAAGTATAGAAATGATAAATATCTCTAGTACTAATAGTAGGAGAGATTGATTAAATTCCATTATTTCAGATCGAAAACATTTAACAAATATATCTTTTTTTCTTTTGTTTTCTTTATCCTAAGTGTTACACTTCTATTTTATTAGTTGTTACGTAATTAGAAAATAATATTAATGCAATTTAAGCAATATAATGACAAATATTGAGCTGAATTTATCTTCCTACCAGAAAACAGACCTGAGCGAACAGTGAAATATTGTGTTGTGATCGGTGAAGCTGCTAATTGAAAATACTTATTGGGAAATGAGGAAAACATATATTTCTGACCCAGTTATTTATTGAAGTGATAGAGAATATGCTACTTCCTACCCTACTCTTTAATAGAGGGTACATTTCTACAAATAGCTTGTAAATCCTATGATAAGAAATGTCCTGCTGATATCAAGATTTGTGTAATTTTATTATACGTTGCAGACATAAGATCTTAATAACCTACACATTATCATTACTGTTGTAGCAAGCCACTTCCCTTCCCTTGTCCTCGTAAGAAGGGACACAAATTGGCCGGTGCTTACCCTGGCCCTTTATACATCTCAGTTAACTGTGCCAATTAGGGCAACTGCCAAACGATAATCAACCACCACAGTATCGAAAAACATGTATAGGCAGGTAGACGAGAATGGTGACTGTATTCGAATAAAGTGCTGCAGTGGGTAAAACCACAATATTGCATTTAATTAATGCATATTTAAGAGACAGGACAGGACAATTACTAATGAACATCATTTTTATTTCGAACAATAATAAGAGTTGTTGTTATATTTATATAAATAAAAGATAGTATGTGTGTCCGATATAGACTAGAAAACTACTGGACCGATTTAAGCACAGATTTATTTTTATTTTATTATTATTATTATTACAAAATGTTCCACTGGGAAAGTTGTGGTTTTTTAAAATTGTTTGTGATTGTATGAGTTACGCTTGGACCGTCGGTTATTCGGATTGCATGTTAAAATGTAAATATCACAAATTTATCAATGCTGTCGATTCACACTTTTTCACGTTATATTGATCCCTCAGGGATTATTACACTCTCTCTCTCTGTGCGTGTGTGTGTGTGTGTGTGTGTGTGATCTGCACTAATAATACTATAAATGCGGAAGTAAATCTCTGTCTTTTAGATACGTCTTGAAGAATAAATGGCTATACCAATATTGATGAAATTTGACAAGGAAATACTCTGTGTCTCTAAGAATGGCACAGGACATTTTTTCTGTATGAATAACAGTTGTGGTCAGGAAATTTTGAGAACTTATCGAATGATGACAGACAGATGGATGTGTGTGTTAGTCTGTAATGTTACATCGGTTGCTCAAGCTGTGGTTCTCGCACATTATGTTAGTGTGTGATTTGATAGTAAATTGACAAAACGTATTGTTTAGTATAGATGACGATTTTCTCTGTACTATTACTTTTTGTCTGCTTAAATGTTTCTGGCACCAGTTTATTATGCCTTCTTTTTTTTACTTGCCTTGCGGGCGTAAACTGGCCTAAGGTACAGCTCTAGCAGAGCAAGAGCAGATAAAGTTATTAAAACCCAAGAATGGATGCTCATGCTGAAGAAAGAAAGAAAGACCAAGCTGAAATAAAGCTGCCCTTAGTTAAGCTCTCTCCCCCTCCCCCCCCTCCCCACATCTTCGCACCTTTGTTTGTTTTTCAATATATTGGAAATTGATTCTCTTCATGAGACAGGTTCGACGGTAGAATGATATAGTGGTGGCTTTCCTGTCATATTATGCCGACTCGGTGTTGTTTGGGACCAATCCTACGTTACCAACAGCTTTCTACATTCAATTCTGGCAACGAAATTCTTAACTCACGCGTATGAAGTCGCGAGTATCTGCTAGTCTAAAACATAAAAATAATAATGTATATGTAAATATCTCATTTTAACAAAGTAATTTCAAAATTTCAGTTGATTTCATTTAATCTATATACAATATAAAGATGAGGACATTTAAAGGTACAGTGAATGATATCTTAAACGCATGCAGACAGTCGAAGACAGCGGTACCCACCGGTCGCAGGTAGCTAAAGGGACCTTCTGTTCCGACCGACCAGTGCGCATTGATATAGAGAGCACTGTTTTCGCCGGCGCACGAAGACAAGGGTAGAGACCACTGAGCAATCCCCAGCGGGCTGTGTGCGAGACGATTTAAGTGAAAGGGATGTTTCGAATGCTGATGCGTAGAGAAACAGCATTTAGACAAAGCGCATTTTTCAGTTTTCATGTGGTGAATATCACTATCCTGATGAATTACCACAGAAATGCATGATGACGAAGGAACTGATGGACAACAAACAAGAAAGGATATCTTTCCCCACTGGACGGCAAAAAAGAGGGACTTGTGGTTAATTGTCTCTCACCATTTTGCTATCGAGTGGGCTTACTTCCTGTTTGTATCTTTGAAATGCCAACTGTTGCATTATTAAAGCACTAGTGTAAGCCTGTGACCGTTCTTGGCGAATCGGTATGGGTCTAGAATAGTTTTGTTTCTATGGTCAAACATTATGATAGGTTCACTTGATCTGACCAAATACGAGTTGGACTGTGTTTCACCCTTATTATGAGTAAAATGTATTGAGCTGGAAGAACTCAGAAGCATTAATAGACATAGGTATTAAACACGGACGGGGACGATAGAGCTATCGTATAATTGTTTCACAGGTCGTAGACTCGAACTTGCAGAAATACAGACTTGATTTTTACCTTTAAAGTTAACTCTACAAAATTTGAAGAATTCCTGTTTGATTCGAAATCATAACGTTGCTTTTAATTGAGGCTGGACAAACATTAATAATATAATTTTTGGTCATAGTGTCTGTAACCGCCAGAGAACTTAATACAGATTTAGTAAATAGTTGAGTAGTTCTGAAGAAATGAATTGCCAGAATACTCGATTCGGTAACATATTTGGTCTGATGTACACTTAAAATAACTTTATAACCAAGTTACAGCGAATAAAACAAAGATCACTAACGAAAGTCATCAGTAAAATACGTAAAAAGCAAAAATCTCGTAATGTGCAAACTTTGGTCAAGCAACAACATAAGCGAAAGTTTTAATTAAAATGAAATTTAGCCTTGGCCGAAATGTCAATTGGCATTCGTAGTTGCAGCAGATACCATGGGTAATTTAAGTTTTTTAAAGTTTTTTATGTTGCTTTCATTAGCAACGTGTTACTGAAAAGCAGTTCCCCAATTTTTCACCCGTAAAGTTGATTGATATTTTTTATCTATGAAATACTACGAAAAGCAAACTTAGTGAATGTATTATGGTAATTAATTTGGTAGCAGCTGCGTAGTTATTACATTGTGGACATAACCACGAATTTCTTCTAACGATATCCCTGATCGCTGTTAATTTGCGAGCGAGGCTGACACGTGACACTGTTATCCAGCCAATAGCTATAGAGGTGAGTGAGTGAATGAGCTTAGGAAATGTAGATCCAGTGTAGTACTGTTTTAATAGTGCAGGGACTGATTTTAGGTGCAGCCTGAAGAATTCGCAACCACGGTAATGTGTAAATTTCCACGAAAGTTACATTGGATTCTGCTGTTAATGGAAACTCAAAGGAGTTTCTCAAGTCTCCAAAAACTTTATATAATAAAAAATAATCCAATGGCAGACAATGTTTTTAAAGTATTCATGTTCTTGCACTTCAATTTTGTCTCATTTAGGGGATGGCACCCATATAAATATTCAATATTGTATTAATAATTTTTTTATATACCTCATATTTTATTTGGGATATGAATAAATGTTCATTTGGGTAAAAAATTTATTTCCCATCCCCATTCAATGATTACAATGCCAAGATGCAGTAATAACAATGCAGACAGCTTCGAAAGTTAAATATTTAAACAAGAAAAAATTATCTAACTACAAAGGTAATATATCCATTATTTACGCAGTATCTACACATTGTACCATTATATTTTGACGCCCAATAGTGTGGCTTATTACATTTCGTACTTTCTTTTCTTTTTGTTTCTAGCTTTATGTGTCATCGACGCCGATGTAATTTGAGAAATAAATCGACTGAGGCAAGAAACTGGAAGAAATTCGACAACGGCCTTTTAAAGGCACCATCCCTGCGATCGCCTGAAGTGATTTCGGATATCCATGGTGAAGCCAAATCTGGAAAGCCAGACGGAGATTCGAACCCGCGTCCAACTCACCCACCAAACCCGGTACATCTCATTATATCCCACTATAGTCCGCTGCATTGTCTAACAAAGGTGCAAACTGAAAGAAAATGTGAAAATAATATTCGCTCCTTGTACTAAACGTACAGAGAGTAGTGTTTACTGAGGAAGTTCTGAGAGCTGCCAAAGACGCACAGTAGCTTTGTGTCCTCCCTCTGGCTGCAGGCGGCAATAACCGTCTGGCTGCGAATTACCGCGAGCTCCCCGCGGCGCGCGACAAACAACGGGACGGGACGGCTGCGTGTGTAATTACGCACTCAAGTTATTACAGCCAAGGTTTACGGCGCCAAGCGGCGCCGTAAATTACAGCGCGGCCTGCGAGTAAAATCAGCGCCGTAATCCACACACGTCAGAACAGTGACGCCACGGTGCTACATAATGAATGCCGGTAGAGATAGGGCTGGCTGGGCTGTCGAGGATTATCCCGCCCTCGCGTCCTAGCCGCGCCGCGGTCTGATTGTGCCTGCCACGCTGAGTGCTAGACTGCCCGCAAGACAGCAACCCGGGCTCGAGTGACGGACACTAGGCCATTACGTGATAACACACGTTAATCATATACAGGGTGTTAACAAACAGTTGCTACAACTGGGGAAGTTTGATAACGTTTTAAACAGGTTGTTTACTGGCCGGCGTACGGTATATCGGATCAGCTTTGTGAATGGATAAAGGATTTTCTAACTGGTCGGTCGCAGTATGTCGTTGTTGAAGGAGAAAGTTCTTCTAATCTAGATGTTACATCGGGGGTACCTCAAGAATAGGACCACTCCTTTTCTTAATTTTTATAAACGATCTCGTTCAAAGTGAAAAGAATTTTTAGATTGTTTGCTGATGACGCAGTTATTTATAGAGAAGTAAGGAATTCGGCAGATTGCTTAGAAATTCAACGTGATCTGGATTTATTTTCGCATGGTACACTGAATGGCAACTGACACTGAATTGTAAAAAGTGGAAGACGATGAGCATAACTAACAAAAAGAATCCGATTGTTCAGAATTACGAGGTAAACTGTTCAGATAATGATATGGTCGATTCTGTGAAATATTTGGGAGTAACAGTACAAAGGAACATGAAATTGGACTTACACATTAATTTGTTAATAGGTAGAGCTAATTCTAGGCTGCGATTCATAGGTCGAAACTCGAAAAATTTTAATGAACAAACAAAGGATATAGCATACAAATCTCTTGTGCGTCCACATTTGTACTACTGTTGTGCCGTTTGGGATCCATTCGTAAGGGGTTGATTGACAGTATAGAGAAAGTACAGAAAAGAGCCTCTAGATTCGTGAACGCTTGCTATAGTCCCTATGAAAGCGTCATAGAATTGATTAGTAGACTGGACTGGGAGTCTCTGGTAGAAAGACGACGCACGTTTCGTTTAAACTTATTGGTAAACATGCGTACTCCCACTTTCACTTACGAGTGTAGTGAAATACTTCGTCCACCAACCTATTTGAGTCGGAAGGACGGGAAAGATAAGATTAGAGAAATAAGGTGCCGGACTGATTCTTATATGAATTCTTTTTCCCTCGTACCATTCGGGATTGGAATGCACAGCAAAGACATTAGCTTTGGTGCTGAGCACCCTCTGCCACCCACAATTTTGTGAATTGCAGAGTATATATGTAGATGTAGATGCTAACTTTTATTTACAGTGAACACAATTCCCATTTTTGTACATTACATGATGGATCGTGTAAGATTTGTGGTCCTTACTAGAAATTATGTTTCTGATGGAAAATACATTTGAATAAAAGAAAGGTCATACAGTGTATTACTAATTCATATGTCAAATAAATCGATAGTGATAGTCATGTGTATCTTTGGCAGACAAATGAAGAGTAGATATGAAAGAGAATGGTCTGTTGGAAGCTTGAACATGATTTATATGAAGAGAAGGATTTAAGAAAAACAAGCTTAAAATGAAATTGTATCTTCCCCTGTAGTTGTGATGTTTGTGAATAATTGTTAATAAAATGTATACAACCCGAGAGCAAAAGAAAAAGAATTTCTATATGACCTGGCAGTAGGAAATGATGTATCGATAAATGTACCGAAGATAAGTATTTATTTTGTACTATAAAATTAATTTAAGACTCACAAATAGATTGTATGTTTGATGATTCAAGGAAGATTGACTTAAATAATTGAGACAATATTTATTTGAATATCTGATGTATTAAGATTAGGGTTTTTCAGATGATAAAATACTGAAAGCCAGAAAGAAGAAAATCAGGTTATGGCAAGTGTTTGAAAGTGTAAAAGGAAAAGTTGAAACAAAAAAAAAGAAAAAAAAACTACGCGTGAGTTTGTCTGAATAACCGTCACGCACACTGAAAAGTGAAAACCCTTGCAAGCGCATTATAAGAATCAGAATTTTTTAAATGAAAGCAAATATCGTCGAGACTAAAATAATGTAAGGCACTGTAAATATATTGTTGGACGGGCAGATACAGGAAAAGTAGTTGAAATATCTGAGAAGTTGAGTGAATGGGAATATAACCAAGAAGCACAATTTACATTACAAAGAAAGCTTTTAGAAAGCGAAAGGGCAAAATAAGTAAGGAATGTGATTGAATTTTTTTGGAAGCTGATTTGAAAATATATGAAAGTAAAAAAGTTAGCAATAATATATAGTAAGTAAATTAAAAGTAAGGATAAAACAAAAAGAAACGAAATTGAGGCTGCGTATTCGTTTACTCACAAAGGAAGTATATTTCCGATTTCTTTGACTAGATAGAAATAAATGTGTCGTATTACACATCTTTCAAGTATTTAGCAGAGAATATTTGCAACATGTACTGTGGAAATAGTCCTTGGCAAATATCCCCAACAGCAAAAATTAATTGCAATTACATAGCAGTAAGAACCGGAATATTGCAAGTTACTGTGGAGCGAAAATCGTATTAACCCCCAATGATAAATGAGATGACAGAAAACTATACATTGCCTAATTATAAAACTAAATGACCCATGAACCATTTATACTATGCAAGAACATAACCGCCCTGATGTTCACACGGTAACTTTCGGCAGAGAAATGATTCACCGGTCTATTGGTTTTCCCTACTTCTAATTAATATCCTAACATTTGAGCGAAACGTAACCGGCCAATACAAAGGCTGTTGGACACAAGGGTTTACAATCGATTTTAGGGAAGGATTATTAAAGTAATTCAGTCTTTCATTCGTTTTGCGTGTGTAGCATATCGCAACAATTTCAAATTCCATTTCGGCATGGCAACTTTCCAAAATATTGCTTTTTTTCGGCACTTCGTGTACGGCGAGATAATAATAATTCCATGCGGTCGTAATGACCTGGTGACGGTTTCTATTACCTACGGATTCCGCCACTGTTGTAGCCACATTAATCTAACTCGGTAGTCCTACCGGGTGCCGGGGACCTACAGCTTCACGCGGAATCCGAATCACGGAAGCGTTCTGGCGTACTTCACATTATACAGCAAACTGTATCACAGTGAAGGAAGGGTTAAGAGCCTATGAAAATCCCCGTTTAGACAGGGATTCGAACTGAGGACTTCTAGATTACTAGTCAAACACCTTAACCGCTTAGCCACCAGGCCACTCTACGACGAGATATGTACCTACAAACCTAACTCTTTCGTTCAGAAAGCGAAAACGATTTACGACTACAATAGCTCTAACGTCTTATATTTATATCAATGCGACTTGTTATGGATAACATATACAATGCTCACAGCTCTGAAAATTTTATTTGGAACTCAATAACCACTAATTTTGTTCTACTGGTGCGAAACACTGCAAGTTTTGCGAGGCGCTAGACCAGCAAGTAAGGTGAAAATACAATTACTTTTAAGGAACCTGTCTTTTGAGTGAGTTAATGTATTCTTCAGACTCACAAGTATGTCAAACATCAGCATACAACTAGCCATTTACGTCTGTTTTAACACACGTTTAGCAAGAGGTTGTTTTTAAGCATAGAAACATTACTGATACTTTTTAATAATAATAATTCCGTGTGGTCTTAACGACCTGGAGATAGGGTTTTTATTGGCTGCGCATTCCGCCCCTATTGTAGCCGTCTTA
This sequence comes from Vandiemenella viatica, assembly GCA_031002005.1. Classification (NCBI taxonomy): domain Eukaryota; kingdom Metazoa; phylum Arthropoda; class Insecta; order Orthoptera; family Morabidae; genus Vandiemenella; species Vandiemenella viatica. The sequence continues at coordinate 226,296,649 of JARYHS010011408.1, read as the reverse complement.
ACCTAACCCGACAATCCTGCCGGTTACAGGGGAACTACAGTTTAACGTAAAATCCGAACCACCGAAGTGTTCTGGTGTTCTTCACTTTACACAGCAAGCTGTGCCAGAGGTGAAGGTCGGGTTAAGCGCCTTTGAAAATCCCCGCCGAGACAGTGATTCGAACCGGGAACCTTTCGATCTCCAGACAGACGCTTAACCACTGAGCCACCAGACCACTCATATTTTTTAATGATACAACAGTTAACCCACAGGACTGTAACGTTACTTTGGGAGATAACGATTGTAAATGGAACATATTATCGTGGAACGGTATAAAATGTTTTAAATAACTGTAAAACCTAATTCACTTGGAAGCAGTTTCTCACAGTTCTTTCTTTCTAGATTCCTTGAGTCTTCAGTGCTAGGATTTGTTATTCATTTAGCAGCAAAGCAAAATTTAATTATGTATTTGTATATAAATGTAACAGTACATTTATTGGCGTCGTATGAATTTTCATCAAGTTTTTTACACACACGTTAACAAAAGCTGCTTAGCAGTCACAGAGTTTTCAATTCTGTAATTTGCTTTAGATCTGTATATTCGTAAAAATTTATGGGAACTGACTAGAAGGGATACAAAGTTACTTCTCTATACAGCGACTGCTAATCACACGCCGCTACATACAGAAGCAAACAGAAGATCGAAATCTCCTGCGTGAATCTCAAGTCTTCACATAACTTCAGAATACTCCTCTGTTTGGCAAACCGTATTCTCAGCTCTCAACTTGACTGAAGTAAAACCTCGGGGCGTCCGATACATCAAATATTAATTCCTAAAAATACTTTTCTGTCGCTACTCAAGTCGAGTGCGAGACGCGGAGTAAAGTTTTGTGCCGCCGGCCGCAGCGGCGGGTAACGAAGCGGTCCCTCATTAATAATTGAGCAGAATTTTTGCGGCGGCGGTGGCGGCGGAGTGGCAGACGATGTTGGCTCTGGATCGGCTGGCGGCGACGCTCTTGTTATTCTGGAGACTGTGTCAACACTCGAGACAGCCAATATCTGCGAGTGGGCCCACGAAGAGACGCAACCACGCCGGCTCCCTCCGCAGAACTTATCAAGCTTTCATCACTTCTGCGTCCAAGGAATCCACTCTGGTCAAGATACCACGGCGGTCCAAGTTCTTTCCGAATTAGCATTTTGATCACCGTAAACTGGGGTGACGCTGTGACAGAATTTGAGGTTTTCTGCTGTTGCAGCAATACTTTTCGTGCGGGTCTCGAAATAGTCCACTGCTTTCGTTACCCTATCTTTCCACTACAAAACTATATGTTTACAAACCTCAACGGCATAGCGATTTCTAAGGAATGAGTTTGAGAAGTTGACACAATATCACCCCAGACTCTGAGGTGATTTTGTGACAAGGTGTTTAAACATTAAAAATGTACGAAAAAATGGAATCTCACAAAGATATTATTTATTTATTTAACTGTACATTCAGATGGTTCGTTCTCTAGAGCCTACAACGAACCGTTATTTCTTAATACTGTATTAAAATTTATAATAAACAAAATTTTGTAAAATAAACACAAATCCTATATACTACGAAAATGGCACTAACAATTAACTATTATTACTACACACTGTAATTTATCAACCTGTTAGTAAAAACTGTTACCCACTAATACTAAATAACTGAACATCTTGAATTTTCAAAAGTTCGTTTAACGCTGGCGTCCATTGAAGAAATAAGCTTCGGTAAATTCCAGAAGCCATACTTCCGGCATCAGCGTTGTTTGTATCTCGTCCGTTTAAAGTATCTTGTCTCATTCCTTAAATGGTTTGCTGTGTTCCGGCAGGTTGCTGGATATGCTGAAGCCGATACCGCTCCCTGGCTGCATCTGACACAGCATCTGCCAGCTTGTCGAGTTCATTCTGGAGGAGGTTGTCTTTCATAGTTTCCTTGATAGTTTTCCCCATGACTTCATTCTGTACTGTTTGATTTGATCATCAACTAGAGCACATTCAAACAGTTTATGTTCAGGTTTTCCTGGAGATCCGCACGCGTATTGATCATTCTCTGTCCTATTGATCCTATGAAGATATGTTTCATACGGTCCATGACCGGTGAGGAAATGTATTAACCCTCGGGATGGATTGAAGTGCTTCATACGTATCCTCTCTCTGATGTCAGGAAGAATTTCAAATACTCTCCTTCCTGTTTCCGAATTGTTCCACTGCTGTTTCCATTCATTCAAAATACAATTTTTGATGTCTATCTTCTTGGTTGCCACTTGACCCAGGATTTCTGTTATCTTGTCTAAGTTACCTTTTCGTAGCCAGTAACATGCTGCTCTTTTTCTTATTTCCAGATCTAAAGGACATATTCCGAGAATGACTGTAAGTGGATCAGTTGGGGTGCTTCCGAATGCGCCTGTAAGACGCAAGAGAATTCCTCGTTGCATACGTCTGATATCCCTTGCAGGTTTAACCAATCTTAACCTATGCGCCCATGTGCTCGCTCCATAACTTGCAATAGCTGTGATAATGGCACCATGATACAGCCTTATAGTCGGCAGTGGGATTAGAAATCTTCTTTGCACAATGCTAATTATTTTGTTCATTGCTGCAGTCGTTCTTTGGCATATATAGTAAATGTGATCTTTAATATGAAATATAAGTCTTTCCCGGCGTATTATTGATACATATTCTTCGCGGGTTTGCCGCCGGATCACATTTTCTAACCACAAGTTTTCGGCGACTTGCAAGTCGCCGAAAGCTTGTGGTTAGAAAATGTGATCCGGTGGTAAACCCGCGAAGAATATGTATCAATGTGATCTTTGAAATTCATATGTTCATCCAGAACAACTCCTAAGTATCTTACTGTTTTACGTCTTTTAATGGAATTTTCTCCAAGCTTCACAGTGGGGTTGCGTTTCACTGTTCTTTTCATCAAAATGTATTGGGTTTTTGTTGGTGCTAGCTGGAGCTTAACTTGTTTACACCAGCATTCCATTACTTTCATTATTTCTTTGGCGTTTGTCTCGATCTCTCTTCTATTATTTCCTCCAACCAGCAGCAAGATATCATCTGCGAAGGCAACGATTCCTTCAAGCTCTGCCAGACCCATGAGTCTGTTAAGGACATGTTCTAGAGCAATATCCCAGAATTTTGGGCCACATACTGAACCTTGTGGACATCCTTTTGTGAGATGCTTTGTCAGTTTCTGACCAGAGCTCTGAAGTGTTGCAGTTCTTCCGCGACAGTAGTCTTTGAAGCTCTCATACAACACTCGTGGGCATCCTAACTCCCTTAGTCGGGCGAACATACTCGGCCTCCATAAGTTATCAAAGGCACCGGAAATGTCGATACATATGCTAATGACATATTTTTGTTTGCCGAGTTGACTATCCTCTGAACTTCATTTATCGCATCCTCTGTTGACCTGCCTTTCCGGAAGCCGAACTGCTGCTGATTCATACCTTTCAATAATCTGAATTCTTTAATTCTTTTACATAGTAATTTTTCTTGAATTTTCCCAAGTGTATTTAGCAGGAAAATTGGTCTGTAAGACTTTGATAGTGTAGGGTCCTTATCTTCTCCTTTCCTTATCATTTTTATGCTTGATGTTTTCCAACTATGAGGTATCCTTCCCTGCAGCAGGCAGGCGTTCAGAAATTCGGTAAGGTAAGGAACTATTTGCTGACTTAAGGCTTGCAAGACTTCTGCTGTTATCACAAACTTACACAATAAATTTCTTATTCAAAGCCTTTTTCAATATTTAACACATAAACATTACAATGGATACAAAATTACAACTGGTTTTGTAGGTCATATTCAATTATAATTCTTACCACTCTTTACCTTGGCACCCACCTCAATCCATCCAAATTTTCTGTTTGTTTGTTTTTTCACGAACAATATCAAGGGATTGATTGTGGCTTCATGAATCGAACTTCTTGTATTTCCTGTCTTTATTTTAACAGTACTTCTCCTACACAACTAAAAAAATAATTGCTAGAGAATTAATACTTTTAATAATTCTATTTCCAAAACACGTGAATAAGTACTTCTTAATCTCATATTTTATTTCGCTTTAAATTTTCTTCAATTTTTATTTACTAATTCCTCATGAGGCAACTTGATTCATTATGTAAGAACGGAGACTATACCGGCGTATGCTTCCAATTAAATCTTCACGGGTGTACCGCAGGATTGTGTTTTTAAATCACGATATTTCGACGACTAGCTCCGGCTTCTTCATCAGGTGGGGAGACATCAGCACTGCGGAGAGAGCCGTCGGCTATATAAGCAGGTGCAAGCACCTGAGCTGCCTCAGTATCTGACGGTCAGCCGACCAATGCAGCAGATATCTCCACACCTGATGAAGACGACGGAGGTAGTCGTCGAAATATCGTGTTTTGAAAACACAATCCAGTGGTACAAACGTGAAGACTTCATTGATTGATTATCTTCCACAAAATCTTTCTGATCCACATTTACGCCACAGAAACAGATACTTCCATAATTCTGAAACGTTATATTTACTAACACATTTTACTAATAATATATATATATACAAAACTAGCTTTGACTTATACGTAACTGAGCTTTAAATTGATACTAGTTTGCGGAAACTTATCTTAATTTCTCAGCTTGCCGAAATCACACAAAAATACGCTATTGCACTGCTGGGACATGGGACGTGAATTGCTCGAAACTCCGAAAATAGTTTTAGTGTGAGCTGCGTCAACCATACATACACGTTGTTCATTATTTCTGAGCTCCCGATTCAGCATCAAGAAAAAATATATCTCAAGTTAGCGCTTGGATACTAGTTTGAAGAATGTTTGAAATGCTTCGGAAATCTGTCCAGCAATTTTTGAGTGGATCGCGATTATCATCATCATCCCCAACAGTTTCCAGCCTCTGACCGGGTCTGCTTCATGCACAAGTCTCTCAATTTCCTTCTTTCTTCCCACCATCTCTCTGTCACCATCTTGTTCCAGTCCTCTCCTCTCTTCCGTACACACTCCTCCATTCCTTTCAGCCATCCAACTCTTGATCTTCCTTTAGGTCGTTTACCATGTATTTTAGTTTCGTGGATTTTTCTTGGGATTCTCTGAACCTCCATTCTCTTTACAAGTCCATACCATCTCAGTCTGGTCCTCTCTACCCTTTCCTGCAGGGGTTCCTCTTTTATGGTGCATCTAATCACTTCATTCCTTATTCTGTCCATTTTACTAACTCCCATTCCTTCATTTCACTTGCTGGTACTCTGCTGATGTGCCGCTTCTTCATTGTCCATATTTCAGCAGCATTAGTCAAGATAGACACATAGTATGCGCGATAAATTACTCTCTTGCTTCTCTGTGGCACATCTTTATTCTATATCAGGCTTCTAATGCTCCTTAGAAAAGCCTCTGCTTGTCTTCCTCTTTCACTCATCTCGTTATAATTTCTTCCACATTCCTCAAATACACTCCCCAAGTACTTGAACCTGCATACCTTCTTTAGTTGTTCACCTGTCATCAAAAATTCATGGGTTATCCTATTGTTCCTTCTAGTAGTTACCATGTGCATACATTTCTTTATTGTATTAAATTTCAGGCCATATTCCTCCACACTGTCTATCCATACATCCAACTGCCGCTGCACTTCCTCTTCATCACCTCCCCAGATCATCAGATCGTCCGCAAAAGCCATCACCTTCGTTTTTCCTCTCCCATCCTCACTGCCACCTTCTGCATTACATCATCCATGGTTACAATGAAGAGTAGTGGTGATAGAGCACTTCCTTCTTTTAGTCTGTTCCTTTGTTTCAGCCGATCTGTTCTTCCTTCCCCTATTTTCACAAAGATTACAGTTCCTTGGTACAGTTCTGTCACTCTCCTGATGGTTTCTACGGGAACTCCTCTGTTCTCCAAGGAATTCCATTCCTCACTCTTGTGTGCACAATCATATGCTTTTTAATATCGAGAAATACAAAAACTAGATCCTTTCCATACTCGTAATGTTTTTCCTGCAGCTGCCTCATAGCAAATGTCAGGTCTACGTTGGTCTCCCTGATATGACGCCTTACTGCTCTTCCCATAACCCTTTTTCCACCACGTATCCCTTTTTTCAATGATCTTCTCATATACTTTGGCACAGTGGCAAATCAGTATAATCCCTCTATAGTTTTTAAACTCCTTCCTGCTCCCTTTTTTTAATATAGGTATAATTATTGCGACCTGATACCATACCTTTCTCATCACACGGTATAGCCACTGATTTCCTACTACTCCTGCAGCCCTTATCATTTCCACGCTCACTTCATAGGTGCCTGGTGCCTTTCCAACCTTCTTCTTACCCAGAGCTGTTTCCACTTCTTCCCAAGTTAAGTCCTTCTCTTTCTCTCCTACGTGGCTGTTATTTTCCTGCTTCTCCTGAACACCTGTACCATCCTGTGACGAATTTGGGTTCAGTAAGGCTTCAAAATGCTCCTTTCCACATCCTTTTTAGTATTTCTGAGCTGTTTATTTCCTTTCCATCTTTATCCAGCATGTTGGAATTTTCTATCTGCTCCTTCCCCTCCATTTTACCATTCCATATAGTACTTTCTTATTTCCTTTGCTGTCCTCTTCCATCACGTTGGTCCATTTCTCCAGCCACTTCCTCCTTTCCTCCATTACTATTTGTTTGGCTTCCTTCTTTTTCTTCAGATATTAATTCCTTGTCTCCTCTGTCCTCTGCTTAAACCATTCCCTAAAAGCCCTACTCTTGAGATCCACTGCTTGTTTTACTCCATCATTCCACCATGCTGTTTCTTTCCAACTTATGGTGTTACCAGTCCTTCCACACACTGTTTCTGCTACTTGAACTAACGTCGTTTTAAAACATTCCCACTCCTCTTCCATTGTTCCCATTTCCACTGTGGGTATCTTACTCCTTACTATTCTCTGGTATTCCTCTTCATTACTCTTCTCTTTCAGTTTACATACCCTTAATCTCCTATTCTGTCTTCCTGATTTTCTCCTCTCTGTTGCAATCCTTAGCTCCATTACCAATAGCCGGCGATCACTATCCAATGTCTCTGATGGTATTACCTTCACATTTGCCACATTCTTCTTCAATTCACCACTAATATAAAGTATCCCACAACTGACATACTCTGGCAACCACTACTATACCATGTTACCTTGTGACTCTCTTGTTTATTGTAACAGGAATTTCCTATTTTCAATCCATTTCATTTGCAGAAATCCAGCAGCCTTTCCCCTTCTTCATTTCTGCCACCCCATCCTTCTATCCCTATTACTTCTTCATACCCCTGCCTTTCTGTGCCTACATGAGCATTCAGGTCTCCCATAATTATATTTTTTTTACCCGTTTAACTGTCTCTGCAACTCCTGCTCAAACTCCTCCTTCTCTTGAATTGGACATCCTACGCCTACTTGTGGGGCGTATACTTGAAGTACGTCCAGGCTTCTTCCTTTGACCGCTTTCTTAATCTTCATCATTCCGTCACTAATCTCTTCCACTTCCTCTTTCAGCCCCTATCTCACAACTACCACTATTCCATTTCTTCTCCCTTCCTCATTTCCATTCCAATACAGTTGGAAACCATTTCTCCGTTCTCTCCTACCCTTTCCTTTCCACTTTGTCTCACCCAACCCCAAAAATCCAACTTCCTTCTTTCCATAAGGTGCACAATTTCCTCCACTTTCCCAGTTAATTTCCATACATTCAAGGATCCAAATCTTAAACTGTTTCCATAGCCATTTCTTCTGTCAATTGCCCCGTCCTTTCAGAGGATTGTTTTTGTTTAGTAAGCAGGTTCTATCCACTACCGGCTTCCTAGGCCTGTCGTAGCTTCACCAGAGCCCCGTTGGCCGCCATTTTTCAGGGTTCCTGTAGGACCTTCAAAGCTACCATATCAGTCCCCACTGTACCTCACCCCCACAGGCAATCCCCTACTTCACGCCATTGCCCTTCTCCCACCACCTAGAGGAAGGGTTGAACTTTGGGAAGTCGCGATCAACAAAAC
>JARYHS010011408.1:226216074-226287644 GCA_031002005.1 Vandiemenella viatica | reverse complement strand
AGAAATGAAAGATCTTTCATATACATTTAATTTATTTTATATAAATAACACCTGTTATCAAATCATTAATGGTAGTTACTAACATTTTGAAACATTACCAAAATGACTAATAAAAATATGAAATAAAATAATTTGATATTCGACTATTAAAATTTAATCTCTTGAACTAAATATGTCCTGGCTATTGGTAAGCGTGAAATTGTTCTTAAACTCAGGGCGCTTATAGGTCATGCAAATGCTGATCAGCCCATTTGCCGATTACTCGACTTGGAGTGTACTTGCACTGTGGATAACTGACCTCAGCAATATTGTGGGGCGTCTCGTTGTTCACTATGTGGAAAAGGTTTTGCTTACTATAATCAGTTGTCGTAGCACAGTGATATCCATTATGTGGCAGGCGTCCCGCTGGTGTACTGGCAGTGACCAAACACTAATCACTCTCACTTGCGACGTTCGCTTAGACCTTTTCACCACACACTTGTCTATACAACACTCCTCTCTTCCGCACTGTCTTTTCGCGACCGTCCTCCCGTCCGCCAGCACCTGACCCACCCCCACCCTGCATGCATTCCATCAGGGGTGTCCCGGACTGTTATTTACATATCACGCCATCTCTCACCATGACTCAGAGTGTTCAGTAGCCTGTTACCATAAGACTTCACACCAAGATAGCCAGGAACCAAATAGCCAGGTCGTGCTAGTTCAGCCAGTCGTACCCAAAATTAAATACATGAACATGTACAAAAGATGGAAAACAAAACATAAACATGAAATAAAATACATGAACATGTACAAAAGATGGAAAACAAAACATAAACATGAAAATGTAATTTGGACCATTACATATATCGGATATACCGTATAACACTATCACATAAACTACCAATGGACTTCAATTGTAGTCCGTCGCTAGATCTTCGGTAATGCTTACTGCGATGCTGAAAATGTTCTTCGTAATCTTTTACGAAAAGTTACATTGAAATATATATCCCCAAAATGCTAACATGGAGCAGTTAATGCAATATCAAGCGATTTCTTCTCTTAGCATAGAAAAGTATTTCATTATATCACTATAGACAGCTAGAGGTTTAAGAGTACATGACAATAATTACTTTATCAACATTGGCTATACTAGAAGGTAGCTACTACAATTTATTACACTGTGCCATAAATTGTTTCGACAGTAATCCTAAAGTTACTGCCAAGCATGACAACCCAGTCTTCAACAAGGAATATGCGCAACTATTTAAATTCCGCTGGAAAATTTTGGAAACTATAATATTTCTCCTGAACTTCCCTAGTACGGATTGTTTTTTATTACGTGCATGACTGTGAAAATTGTATTTTCGCTGAATTTTGTTTTTTATGTGTGCATTATGTTAAATACTTAACTCAGTATTGGACCTTTAACACCTGCTATTTCGAAAATAACAAAGACCGGGCCACTGTAATTAACGAATCACTATTAACATTGTTGTATACCATTACTCTACGCGCAATACGGAGAGGTTTTAACGTCTACGCTAAGTACTGGATGATAAAAATTAGTTTCACCACCCGGGCTCAAACCAGTTAAATTCGTAACAAGTTCCAGGTACGGTGATTGCGCCTTACCGATCTAGCTCACGAGATAATTTGTAAGTCAAACTTGGAGAAGGCCCACTACACGAACAGTGAGCATGGCTACTGACAAGTTTTTTTAAAAGTGCATATCGATAATCACCTCATCAAGCAGCCTTTATCTTTAAAATTATTTATTTAAGGTGGGCCTCCACCAATCTGTTCAATGATGGTAAAAAAAATTAATTCAAACAGATTAAAACTTTTCGGATTTTGGTTTGAAGTTGTGATGGTAAAAATAACGTTCTTACATAGTTAAACCATACTCTGTCACTGCTTTTTTTTTCTTACTATTTCATCCTGTGCAGTTACTTTCCCTGAATGCAATCAGTTAGACTCGCAGCGAGAAAACGAACACCGCATCTCCACCTTGCATGCTAACTTTTTATATTTCTTGTATCCTGTTTTTGTTTTTAGCAATTATCTCCACAAAACTCGTAAAAATTTACAGAAACTTTTATTGATCTGGAAGATATTTTTAAGTACAGTATAGTATCAAACACAAGCAATACTTTATCAATCTTCCATATTTCTTATCTCCTATCAAAAATATTTATTGTTATTTTGCGACCTGATTCTATTAATTGCTACAGAGAATGAATGGAGCGTAATTTTCGAACGCTCCTCTTCTTGCATCTAATTGTCGTCATAAATAATCAAACGGAAGATTTGAAACAAATACATACTTCTTATCTATGGAGATTGATGCACAGAAAGAGAAGCATCTCCGGCCATTGTTAGCTTTCCAAGGAATGCCGTCACAGATCTGTATAGTTGACGTCCAGTTGTCAGGCATAACGCATTTTATTAAAGTGGGTTTTACTAGTGGTTTATATTTTATACGGATAATCCTCCTACCGTGTGTATTTGTAACATTGACTTCTCTACCATAGCTCTTTATAACATCACATCACGAAAATAGGCGAGAGGAGTTTTCTGTTTGTAATGCACAAGATTTATGGACTAGCGTTTGCGGTAATTAACGATTAGTGACAATCCCTGGAGCTGGACTTGAAGTAAAATAATTTTACCACCATCATGCTTATTTTCAAGTTTAGATTACATAGTTCGGGTCGCCGGTAGAAATAAATTTGACGATTTGTTACTTTTTCTGGAGGATATGAGAGGTGATACTTCACAATTCACATTCAGTAGACGATGCACCAAATGTCTAATTTGAATCCCAAAAACTATCGTACTGAGTATGGAGTTATGCCAAACTACAGCATACTGCAACAACGGCATCTGTAGTATTATAAAGTTGGTCATTACTCGGCCCCACGTGTCTGTTAATTTAAGTTATCTGGCTTGTATAGAAGCGTGTTAGAATTGGAACTTCTCTTCTGCCAGTTCAACTGCACCACAAGGTATTATCAAACTACAGTAATATCGCCAAGCCTGGTAGGTGAGTTGTAACGTTCGGGTCTTGCATTTAGGAGTTTCCCGTCCGCCCATCCAGATTTCGATTTTCAGTATTTCCGCGGAATAAATCTACGGCAAAATTCTTTCCCGTTGCTTGTCCCCAGTTCTTTCCACCCTCTAATGATCTCGATGTCTACGAGGAGTAAAGCCACAAGAAAAAAGTTCGGAGAAAGTATAATTTATCTACTTGACATCAATGGCTTGCAGGCAGTAATTTGCAACAGAGCAAGCTGTTAATTTATTGAACTGAATTGCGATGGAGTGCATTCTCTTGTGGCTATTTCCATAGTCATCAAATTATCATCTTCTTACATATATATATATATATATATATATATATATATATATATATATATATATATATATTCAAATATACTAACGTATAAGCTTTGTGTGTTATTTCCTCAACCCACCTACTTTTGCCATTTTCTAAGTTTGACCTTAAATTCTTTCAACGTATTTGAAGTATTATACATCACTTTCCTTGGTAATAATCACTGACACCCTTACCCATAGAGGAGCATTTTCTCACTCTCTTATACATGAAATCGAGTGCCAGCTTGTGCCCATGATCATGTCTTCCTTTCCATGCACTACTCCTAATTCTCCGCCAATATCCGTCCAAGTACCATCACCAACATACGCTTTGAACACTCTCAGCACTCTCCTCCTGTCTTCCAGTGATTTAGAATCCAGCTCGTTTATCATATCAGTTACTGACCGGGTCCCTCTGTAAATTCCACAAACAAATCTAGCTGCTCTCCTCTGCACGTGAAAATGAAGATTCCATACTACACCATTGTATTTAAGGAATGGTCTGACAAAAGGTTTGTAACACATTTCCCGGACGTCTCTGGTGTACCTTCTCATCACCCTGGTGATGGATTTGTGAAAGATTTTGTAACCTTTTTCTACCACAAGCCCAGTTAAATTTATGCCAAGATATTTACACAACAAGCTGTAACACCACAGTGAGAATTACGGTGTTAGAACAGTATTAATGTATAAGAAGTAGAACGTAGATGGAAAGATCGATATTTTCTGTTGTAATATCGCGGACATGCGGGGGATTATCTCAGAAGTAAGAAGAGAAAAAAGAAGAAGGTTGTTGAAAAAGAAGTTACGGAAAGCGAGAAGGTTGATTACGGAAAGCGAGTAATATGATAATGTGTGACAAATTTATATAAACTGTGAAGGAAGTGTAAGAAGTCAGAAATAGGATACCGTGAAGAACAGTACGTGTGGGAAGATTGAACTGTGTTTAAGTAATTATAAGGACTCACAATTATCACCACTATCTTTACGAACCTAATCTTCTGAGAAGAATGTCTGATTTCTCTAATCTTTTGTCTGGTGGTTAGCGTTGGTGGAAACAGTCTCGTGTTAATAAAACTATTGCTGCGCAAGTTAAACTCCGTGTGTGTTGGTGCATTTGTTTGATGGTGTGTAGTTATTTCCTTAATAGTGGCAGAATTATTATTCCACCAAGCAGGAGTACCAGACTGGAGGCCGAAAAGTACTTTAAACAGAAAAAAGTGTGTAAATATAGTCACAACTACGATAACGTTTAGGAACTTCCATATAACGAAGTCAAACAAAAATCTTCGTTTCAAAGCCTTCAGCGACCAATTCTGTCCACACCCTATTATCATAAACAATCCTTTTTTTGTGTTCCCAGTAAGCTGACTCTTCTTGGCATTTATCTTCATTACATGTTGACCTATTCGTTACAAAAGTTGAATTGCTATCATTGAGTATATAATGTTAATTTGTATATAACTTTTATATTGTCTTCATTCACTTTTTAGTTATTAATTGATATAAAAGCATTAACATTTTCAATCAATAGCATGATTTATAAAAAGTAACTGAAAAATAATCATTTATCATTTCTTAAGGCTTTTATAATCTTTCTGTTAAAAATTCCCCTTTTAAATAGATAGTAAGTTTTTACTATCAGGTCACATACAATGATACAAGACATAACGTTTGCTCTACGACCAGGGCCGGCGCTAGGATTCTCGGGCACCGGGTAAGTGTTCTCGGGGCCCCCTACGCAATAATTTTTCCTTTTTTTTTTTTACTTTAAACATTGATATTTTTGATAAAGTCAGAAACCTTAAATAAAAAAAAATCAAACACCTTTTTTTTAGAAAAGTTTTTTGGTTTATTTCTATTTAGCTGGGCACACTGGACGGAGGGCCCCTTTCGGGGGCCCGGGCCCGCGGTACTTTTGCCCCGCTTATCCCTCCATGACGCCGGCCATGTCTACGACGCATTATCAATAAAACTCAAAGGGGTATACCGATTAAGACAGCGTCTCTCTGCATAATTATCCTACAGCTGCTGCAACGAAAACTAATTATCAAGGAATAAAAGCACCATAAAACGCTAATCTGGGTCAGCAGAAGCTCATTTAAAAGAAGCAGCTGCATGCGACAGCATAACTCCGACGCGAAAATTTTCTCGGCTTAGGGGGGACAAACCTGCATTCCCAGTGGTGCTCTGAAAGTTGTGCAGTGAGCCACTTTGGGAAGAGAAGGTTCCTCTTTAAAGGGAGAGTCTGCCGGCCGCAACTCCACAGAGACGACGCTGAGATGCAAATTAACTGTCGCCACGCCGGACGAGTAATATATCTGTCAGCGAGCGCTTCGCTTGACGTACTTAGCGAGCAACTTGGCGCCAGCGTAGGCGTGGAGACGTCACAAAGCTAGTAGCACCCTAACACATGTCGCTCACTCCATATGAAGACAAGGAGTCTGGATATCTCAAGAAGTGTGTTGTTTCCAAGCCATATCGCAGAATGAGTCCTCCTAATTTATTAAACGCTGCACTTTGAACCCATCTTCTTTCATGTGGAAAAGAATACAGTTATCTGATGTTTCCACGACAACCTTAAAATATAGAAGTTAATTTACTATTATTAGAAAAGTTACATAATCCAATTCAAAAGAAAAATAATTTCTTTTAAAAATTAAGCTTAAAAAAATAATCTCATCAGCTATAACAGATTGAAACGCAAAATCGAATTCCGATTACTCAGCATCTCAAAGTGAATTTAAACTAGTCGTATAAATAAATTCAAGAGTAAAATTTCGACATGGCGTTTATTTAGACAAAATGTAAGAAAATAGTTCGCAGTATGCCTAATTTAATAAATTCCCCATTTTGGTTCATGTGGAAAAAAGGACAATTACCTGACTTTGAAAAGTTACAAAATATAATCCAAAAGCAAAATAAAATTCTGTAAAAAAGAAAGCTTTAAATTGATACTATAACAAAAAATTGAAACGCAAAATCCAAATTCAATAATTCCAGAACATAAATAACATTTTATCAATTGGATTACATTAATTCTAAAATGGAAGCGAACATCTCGTGACTGATAAAGCAATAATGAATTCAGTCTGTTTGCTGTATTTTAAATATAAAGGATGGCGCGCAACTCAACTGCGAGTTTTTAGCAGTGAAAGGACTGGTACTGTGCAGGTTGGTGTCGAAGCTTGTACTTATTCTGGAACATTTGGAGTGTTTCATGTACCATTTCATTATATTTCGTGCACAAACAAGTTAAAGTCGACAACAAATCTTCTCTGGTTTGCAGCCGGATTTTATTACAAAGCGGCAAGCTTTCGGCAACTAGCTCGATAGGTCGATTATGTATCGGCGATCTTGCCGTTACGAATACCAGGCGTGCCGAAAGCTTATCGCTTTGTAATAAAATCCAGCTGCAAACCCGAGAAGATTTGCTGTTATTTATTCGCCAGGAAAGCCTGGATTCACATATAAGTTAAAGTCAACTTCATAGTCCATTTCCAGTTTCGAGAAAGAAACAATTTCAGACGAAGTCGTTCAGTTCTTTACCTTTGTGTAATACCAACGAGTTACAGTGTCCTTCTAGAGTAGCTAAGATGGTGGCAGTACACCTCCTTCATTCTTTTAATAACATTTGGACGAGTGGTTGAAGACCTTTTCGCACAAGGACGTGGAATTTGTGTGGCCAAAGGAGGATTATAATGCCTTCGTTTTTATAGAATTTCCGCATAAGAGCAGTTGTACTGAGTTCACCTACAGTAATAATGCGGCAACCAAAAAGGAAAGGAATATGCCCCAATAATGGAAACAAGGAGAGAGAGTCAATACCCTTTCCGTTGGAAGTGTGATAGAAAATTGTCACTGAGGGTAATCCAGTTGTAATTGACGACGTAGTTTATAGAATTGTTCCATGGTCGATACTGAATGGCATCCCAGAAATACGAATGTCCAGTTTGAAACGGTTATTACTCAAAGAGTACTGAACAGAGGCCAACGGGATAAAATCATTCGACAGAAAGAGCTCCCAAGAACTCTATGCGGCATCTCCCCAGCACGACACGGGGAAAGAACGCGATTGTTCCGGTTACGAAACGGAGATTTAATGCATACCGGGTGAGCTTAACGACCGAAATGAACTTCTTTGTCACGTTAACTGATTCAAAATAATATCATTTCGCATGAAATACACTGCGGCGAACAGTCTAAAACCATTTAAAGATCAAAATAAGTAAATTTTAAATTTTTTTGACACTTTGAGTTTGAGAATGTCAAAGCACATGGCGTGAAAGAGGATTAAGAACCAATGGATTGCAGGTGGAATTAAAGTAATATTAAGTGTGGTATAATGGCTCTCAACCCAGCCCTTTATTGAAATTGTGTTTTAATAATTATGTGCTGTGAGCTGATTATATATGATTTTGTATTTTTTCTTGTAATTAATTGTGAATTTGTGTTAATGAACATGGAAAGAAAATATGTAAATACTATTTAATACGTTCAAGGACAGTACTACTCACGAAATATTGATTAAAAGTTTGTAATTCTAAGCACTGATGTGGGCTACGATGTTTGGAGGACACTTTGCGACGGTTTGGACTGGTTTATTCTGATAATTTTGTTTGTGAATACCTGTAAATATCTATAATTTTCATTTTCGTGTGTTTCATGATGAATGTGAATGATTTTGTATTAATTCTGATTGTTTTAATGTGATTTTGATTCTTAGTTCCATTGTCCCCGTTCGAAAAACATCATGCGGCTTTCTTTGTATTATTTTGGAAATTTCTGTAGCGCCTATATAAAGCGACCGGCAGGTACGAATTTTTAGGTTTGAAAGCTTTAGTTTGAAGTAGTTGCAAATTAGTTGAAAAGTTATAATCGCTGGAGCATTTGTTTATGATCGCACTTAGTATCTTTGGATCGACCGATGTCTATGTGTGATTACGTTACAGTGAAGTGAAGTTTTCAGAAAAATAAACATAAGTGAAATTGATTCTTCGCACTTGTTTTTTAAAGAAACCAAAAACCTAACGTGCCTCCGCGACAGGACAAGAAATCGTAATTAAACCAAATACCTATTAGTAAAGAGGTGTTGACTATATCGACTGAGGAAGAAAGCCGATTGATAGAAAGCCATGAGTAGAGGGGGAGGGGTCACATCATCGGTGAGATCAAGCGGTGGAGCGGAAGAAGTTATGAAACTGAAATAAATGGAGGTGGGGTGTTCAGGGGAACACAATGATACGACATACAATCTGTATGAGCGTTTTTACTTACATCCATAAGCCAAAACAGTTCAACTTCTTGCTTAACAGCGTGTCGGCCCACTCTCAGAAAGCAATACAGCAGTGACTCGGTATGGCATGGTAGTCACCGGTAGGTTTCGTCAGGTATCTGGCACCAGATGTCTGCGCTCAACTCCTTTAAATTAATGGCCAGTGGTTTTTGGGTGCGGAGCTGGCACCCGATAGCGTCCCTGATCTGTTCTGTGAGATAAGCGAATTTGGTGTCCAAGTGATCGAGGTGAGTTCACTACAATGCTTCTCAAACCACTGTAGCACGAATCTTGCCTTGTGACACGGACAGACGCCATCGCTGTCGAGGAAGATATTGTAGCTATTTTTAAAATTTATTATCTTCTTGTATCATGTATTCTTGAATCTCGACGAAGAAATTAACTACCAGACATTTGGTAGATCCGAAGATTGCAGGTTTATTTATTTAATAAGGTAGGAAAATTGTTTATAATAACAATACATTTAATAAAGATTAACACTTAAGAAATCACGTCTAAAGCGGATCAACATTTTAACTACAATCAACACGCCATGCATCATCAGCGATAATCCTACTATATCTGTACTTCAGAGAGCTTACATAACCAACGTATCCATAGATGTAAATTCTATTACCTTAAATAAAATTACTATAAAGGCATTATGCCTGTTCTGTTACACTCCCACCGATGGAACCAGGCGGAAGTTGGCATTGACAAAGCCCCGACTTCCGTCGCCAGGTAACCCTTAAACTATGATTGACATGATTATATATATCAGACAATATTAAATAACTCATGAAATACAAAAGTTTTGTCTGGCAGCCGCTCGACTATTCTTATGTTAATAACAACAATTTTTTTAACATTATTGCACAAACCTTGAAGTCACATACAAATGGAGAAAGAAATACAATGGAACATTAAAACAAACAAAGAAGAAGACAATCAAATACCACTCCTTGAACAAAGGTTGATATTGATCTTCGTAGTCTTTTTTTTTTTTTCACTGTCCCCCAAAACCGAAATGCACACCTTGCCACAGGGCTACAACGGTTAACACTTCACTTACGAAACACAACATGACATGAGTTATTGTTATTATTTTATTCCAATTGGTCCTATTACTTTTGCCTATGTCGAATCTTAACTTCTGTTTGTAAGTTAAAAAAAAAAAAAAATACCACCATTTGGACTCTAATGAGCTCGGAAAAGTGAGAAACGTGGAGGATTTGACTGTGTACAAATGCACTTTAAACCAGTGCTTGACCCCACACACCCATTCAATTTTACACTTTTATAAGATTTCCGAGAAACCACCTTGAAAACTCCTCTTATTCCATCATTCGGGTACTCTTCTACAACATCCTCTTCTTTCACACCTACTGGCGTTCCCCTCGAATTCCCGGTGTGGTTCTCACACACACTAGTCATTCCTTCCTATGTCGCACAGTTCTTGCGTCTCCCCATGATATCACTCTTATCTTTTTATGCTCTGGCACTTCACTCCAATCGAGGTATTTGCATGAGACCGCACACATCATGAAAAAGTCTTTCTGCGTCCCCTTAGCGGCCACATAAGTTTCTTCCCTTAACAATTCTCTATGTACGGCTATCTGCCTATCCACCGACCAATAATGTTGTAGAAACTCCCTCTTGAATTCATTAAATGTGTTACAATTGCCAGCAAACCAGTCGGCCCATCGCCTCGCTCCTCCGGCCAAGTACCAACGAACCATCTCGATCCGCTGTTTTTCAGAAGCAACGGAGAAAGGTGCAAAGTCCTCAAAGTCCCGAATGAATTCAATGGGGTGCATATGCCCATCACCATCAAATTGTTCCCATTCAATTTTCTCTTCGACCCACGCTGCTGTTGAAGTCGAATGATGGCCCCTGACATTGGATACATCCTCCCTTTCTACTGCCGGAACTTTCACTCTAGTAACATCTTCTATCAACGCTGCTGTGGATAATTGGTACTTACCCAAGTTCTGTGAAATCAACTCGACATTTGCGACCACACTGTTTACCTTTTCTTTATCTTCTTTGATGTGTTTCCCCAAAAGGTACAGTGATCCTCTACCGCTTCCAGTCGCCTCCCGTGACTTACATTGACTTCTTCCCCGACAACTAACTGTTACTGAGTACTTCGTTATTCTGTCGTAACAGTATTGTCTCCCTACTCACACTATGCTCTAACCTAGTTAGCCGTTCCGCTAGCCGTTCAGCTTGTTCCTTACAATCAACATTATGTTGCCTTAATTCTAATTGGACATTCCCTAATTGTCTAACATTGTCTTCTACCAACATATTTAAATTCCCCACTGTACTCTCAAGTGATTGCAATCGACCCCCAAGCTCAGCCTTCAAATTACTTTCTACTGATTTCAAATTACTTTCTACTAATTTCAAATTACTTTCTACTGATTTTAAATCAGCCCTCAAGTTGTAATTCATTGACTGCATACTATTTTGGAACGATTGCAACTGTACCAAGATAGCACGAACTGACCCATCTGTGAACTCAGGACCTGAGTCATTCAAGGACTCACTTCCTATTGCTGCCATCCCCTCCACCATTTCACTCTCTTCTGTAGCCATGTTTTCAACACTCTCAATACAATCGCACAATATTTTGATTGCAAAGAAAAAAATATCCACCGAACCAGCAAGCAAACAAAAAATTAAAACAGATAAATTCTGCTCCAACACTAATCACAGTTATTGTTAAACAAGGTGTACGCTATTGCATGCAATGAAATGCAAACAAGGTAACAACTATTAATTAATAAAATTCCCCAGGAAAGTTGAAACTAATTTTTTTTTTTCAATATTAACTCAAACTGACTTTTACTCGGGAAGAAAATATATTTTTTTTTCTTTATGAAATTAATTTTTTTTTCAATGCAAATGATCATATGAAAATTCTCTCATGTCAGCTTGTGTTTGTTACAAAGATAAAAAATTTGGCACTTTCCTTTTGAAGAGAACTGCTAGCTTCTAGGACTGCGTCCCGCTCTGCAATGCCGCCCCTTGCAGTCTCCCGTAAATGAAGGTGATTCTCCGCTCCGGTCGAGATGTTGCCTGATTGTAGTTCTTATTAATACTGAGCGGATCGGCTCTCCTCGGGAATCGTCGGCTCACTTCGGTTGTCGCGTTCCGGTGGTAATGGCTGCTCTCTTGTTAATTATCGTTACTTTATGTACCTAATTCACTTTTCCTACCTTTTCTTTCAGTATGTGTCCGTGGTTAATTATGCCAATAATTAATCCCACTTCAAAACACACTGTCCTGTCACGGTCGCCATGTAGCTATTTTAAAATTTATTATCTTCTTGTATCATGTATTCTTGAATCTCGACGAAGAAATTAACTACCAGACATTTGGTAGATCCGAAGATTGCAGGTTTATTTATTTAATAAGGTAGGAAAATTGTTTATAATAACAATACATTTAATAAAGATTAACACTTAAGAAATCACGTCTAAAGCGGATCAACATTTTAACTACAATCAACACGCCATGCATCATCAGCGATAATCCTACTATATCTGTACTTCAGAGAGCTTACATAACTAACGTATCCATAGATGTAAATTCTGTTACCTTAAATAAAATTACTATAAAGGCATTATGCCTGTTCTGTTACAATATCAAGCATGAAGTGTTGCAGGTGGTCAGCAATAATTTCCAGGTAGTCCACGGCTGTCATAGTGGCTAAGATAACTACCACAGGCTGCATGGAAATCCAGGTGAATGTCATCCATTGTATAATGCTGCCACCATAAGCCTGCGCCTGTTGCGCAGTGTAGGTTTCGAACACGAACTGTCGCTGGATTGACTCACCAAGTGTCTTTTCTCCGCTTATACACTTTCCGTACCGCATGAAATACCCGCAACGTCACTATACAACATTCAGTCTCACGGTGACAAGTGGTCATATAATGTTTTGGCTTAATTTTTTTTTACCTTATTTACTACCATTTAATGGCTCACTCTCTCAAAACTTTTTGAAAGGTCTAGTGCTACACTATCAATTTCGTCTCCCTTGTCCATTACATCCGAAATATCTCGCATATAACTGAGTTTCACATGAACATTCTTGCCTAAAACCATCTTACCTACTAGAAAATCAACTTCCTCTGCAAAATGTGTTGTAGTATGTTATAACTGAGTAGAAACTTCACTGCGTACTCAAATAAACCGTTTAGCAGTATTATCTATTGTTTTCCTGTATAAAATGTGAAATTATAAACAATACTAGCAAAACCCGGCAGAGGTTGTCCTGCCTCTGTATATTTATTCAGGGGTATATATATATATATGGATAATCTGTATGTAATCTATAATTCGTTGTAGAAAAAAAGTATAATAATGAAAGAGAGCTCATACTTTTGAGATTCCATTATTTTTATTGTTATAAATTGATGATGAACTACACAATTTTTTATTAATATTTTGACTATTTCGTTCACAATATAATTTAACTAACATAAAATATTTTGAACTAATACTAGCATTTAGTAACGTGGTGCCATCTAGAATAATAATAACAATACTACATACGATTTTAAAAGCTTTTAACGTTATCAACCGATTTATATTTCCTGCTTCAAGACTATTAGTGTATCAAGAACATCCATTTTCCACTTGTAAGCCGAACACTCCATTAAAAATGTTGTAACGATCTTGTTTGATCTCTAAAAAGCAGCGTATGCGACTTAAATAAGAAGCACAGTGTAAACGAGGCAATACCGTCTAGGAAGTAGGATACTCTTTGGTGTTAGACAAATGCGAATTTATGGTGACAGTTCTATTCGTTTTCGTGTCGAGTTACAAAAATGTGGATAGTGTAAAAACCTTTTCCATGGAAAAATACTTATACGACCAACTTCCATGATGATCGGTCAACCGGTGTCGAAATCTATTAATATCAAACACATACACAAATATCAATTTTTATATATGTAAAGATTTATTGTTTTACTGGCTATTTGACCAAAGAAAGACTTATTTCCCTCAACACATTCGGTAGCAGCTCTGACAACTACCTAGCCCAAATTTTTTGGTTATATTTTGATAGCAACGTTTCAAAATAGATGAACAGTAATGTCATTTCGCTGGCCGATTGAAGCTGCTGTGAAAAGTCCTCTTCGATTATTCCAGTACTTCCGACAATCTGTAACACCCCTCTGTTTGATCTACATCTCTATTTCTCCTTCTTTGTTTGTTTATAATGCATGCTTGCGTAAGAATCTTATTCTCTTTGAATTCGCACAGTGGCTTACTCTTTTGTTGAGAACTACCTATTTCACAATTTCCACTTTACCTGCGATTTTATTTTTTACTATCTCATCAGTTCTTGTTATTTGACCCGTCTGTTCCTCTTTTGACTGGTTACAACTGTTTCTCTGTGGTAGTAGTCCACTGACTTACGCGAGTGTCTAATGAAAGCAACTCCTATTAAGCGACGTGTCTCGTGTCGCAGTCCCTAATTAATGACGTCACCTCCGGCGACAACACTAGTAGTTCTGACATACGCCGCAGGCACGGTGACCCGACTGCTGCATATTTCACGAAGCAGATTTGCATTTATGGTCCTCGACGAGCGAGTGGGTCTCAAACTCGCAGCGACCTAATTAGAAGCCGACGCCTTTCCTTTGTGATGCGGGACACAACACCTGCAGGGGATCAATGCTCTTCGCACACCGTGTCTCCCAGACGTATAAGGTACACAGACTTCATTCTGGAATCACTATCAAATAGACGGAATCGAAAAATAGGATTAATAGGTGGAACGTATCTCTCGTGTTGATTAAATGTAGATGATAATCAATCGCGGTGTTGCTTGAGAGATTTAACTAGATGATCAATCAGATATAATTACTCGTTATATGATACTTCGTTCCAAGCAAAGGTTTTTCAATAAAGGCGTTTGGAGTAGATGTACAACTAGAAATGAAACATACAGTAATATAATGTAACTCGCTGTCAGACATCGGAGCTACATACATCATTTGATTATTCAAAAACATATTAACAAGTTGCAAACTGGTCTCCCAGTAGATGTAAGAGCTCAAATAATGGGGAAGGTCTAGCGCAGGGGTGGCCAACACAAATGATCTTGCGGGCCACTTTGGAAGTGCATCATAACTCCGCGGGCCGCATATAAAATTATATATCCCCACTAGAGACATTTTCTTGGAGTGAAAAATTGAAACATGAGTTATTATTGTGTTTACTATTATTCTTAAATGTATACATAGATAATATAATTATAGTAATACTAAACATACATTGGAAAAAATATGTAGACTAAAAATGGAATATAAAAAATATTTTGTAAAAGTGTAATGAATATCGCGGGCCGGAAAAATTTTCATGGCGGGCCGCATGCGGCGGGTTGGCCACCCCTAGTGTAGCGAAATTCACCAATAGGGACTAGGGGAGGGGGATGACGGAAATCTCACGTAAACTTTCATTTCCCATTGCTGCCTTTCAAATAAGAGTAGAAGTGAAATAAAAAAACAAAAAATCTCCAAAATTAAGAGGTCGAACTGATGTTTGGGGAGACGGGGGTGGATTCCCACAAGATCTCACCAGAAAATGGGGTGGGTTGCAGATTTACGAAGAAACACCTCACTTAATGAACGGATGCCCCCTAAACTCCGTCGGGCTTGAAGACATCTTTAATTAAGGTACTTAATAATTAGGTCATTCTTAGACGATTAGCTTTCAATGGAGTGGATAAAATGCATAACGAAGATGTGTCTTTTCCAAAGTTAATCAATACACAGATTTCAACAATAGTACGGTGTACGGAAGTCTTTGTGCGACGAATCTTTTTATACGAGCTCGCTGTAACACCTCGGAAATGTTAACAAAAGAGAATAATAATAAGGTATGGTCAAAATTCCCTTGTTACAAACTAAATTGTATTACAAATGAATGAAGTTTTTCACGGAGTTGTGAGTTGATATATTCTTGAAAGGTAACTAACAAGTAGTAAATCCTGATGCTAAAAGCTTCCCAAGGGCGCGTTGATCAAAGACTGACATGGCAATTGCGGGCGTTATTGCGTTCGTCATTAGCATCCCTTGGAGCACAATGTACGGAATGTTGACGACGATCAGCCTCAATAACCGCAACACTCATTTGAAAACTACAATCTCGGTTTTTAAAATCAGAGTCGAAGAGAATTTCAACCAGTTCTTAAGAATATTCCAAAGCATCTGGCATGCGCCAGCACCCTCGTCGATTCGAGATCGAAGTTATGTCCTGACTATTTTATTAATTTTATTTATTAAAATTTAACAATAATGCAAATACATCAGAGGTTCTAGAAACTATATTCAGCTTCAAAAACCTGAATGGTGTGAACAAACTTTTCTCAGGAAATACCAGCCAAAGTTGACACCGAGAAGCAACAATCTGCATAGGTACTACCAGATTTGGGTCTACTGTTAATGGGTTCTATAACAAATAATTAAGGCATAACAGTCGGACTGATAATGGATAAAACAAATAAAACATTATTTTGTATTTCACTTTACTATAGCTAATTTAGCAAGGAAGAACAGACACGAAATTAAAGTTATGAAATGGTATATTTCATTTATTTTATGTGAGATTCAGTTAGTGAAGTATATGGTGTAAAATACATGCACAGCAACAGGTTTACTCTTCTCACTTATCAAAAGCTATAAGACAGGAAGTATGTCGCTCAGTGATGACAAAATGATATGGTCTCCACTGTGATTTCCGATAGTGATGTTGCACATCGCTCCAAATTTTGTAATACGGTTAACTCCTGGTCCCCTCCGCCAAAAATTATTAAACCTCGGAAACCCATCTCAGAGGAGAGAAAGTAAATTTTATTAACTGGGTTTTAAAAGTATTGTGAACAAAGGTGAGGATGAAGAAAGAAGTACAAAGCACTTCGTAGTGGGCTTGAATCAATAATTAAATAAAATACACGTTGCTGTCGCATTAGGTTATGAAAAATTAACAGATTTATGACGAAAGTGTGTTTGTTTTTCATTCCTATCTATAGTGCAGAAAAAAATTAGAATATAGTTTTCAAGAATCTGCACGATTCGCAGTACTGTGAAGTCATTGATATTTTGGACATAAATTCTAAATTTATATCTTTCTAAGCGCAGTATGTTTCAATTAATTACGAGAACTTGTATTTCAAGTTACGCTTTTAAAGTAACCGTAAAAGAAGATGCAATTGTGATATACCACACTCCATATGTCAATTCTAACGTTTAGACCAGAACGGAATTTACATCCTGGTTTATCGGACGATGTGCTGCTACAGTTGAAAGCGTTCGTGACTGCGCCCATAGAAGCCCACCAATCCCTTTAGGATTAACACCAGGGATGCAACACGGTGAAATGAGAGCCCCGCGGCTATATGCAGTCAATTTATTAATCACATTTTGGTTCCCGTGCTTCAAGCTTTATGATGCAGTCATTAACTTAATGAGACGGAAAAACATAATTACAATGTCAATTCCCTGGCGGTACTCACACTGTTCTCTCAACGTCATCAACATTCACCCACAATTCAACAATTACAACCTGTATTATGACTTGGAGGTTCAATACTGTAATTTCGCAATTGTCATAAATGTTTAGGATTATTAAAGAGTCCCTTTTTTGTAATATTACCACAAAACTATTTGATCGCATTTCAATTGAAGTATTATTAAATGGTTATCGAACGAAATTCAGAAGTGCGAAGCGTAGTAATTTTTTCCTAAGTACCTTTTCTGTTTTAAATCAAAGTGTTCTGATCTGATCAAGAAATTTTAAAAGTTTCAATTGTGGGTTAATACATTTACAATGCTGGTTTTGGAATGCAAATCATTTTGAATCAAAAGTCATTTAAGGTGAAAGGACCGCATCGACTTGATGTTGTCACAAGGGTAAAGCAGTATTACCGGCTTTAAGTCAAAATGAATATTAAATCACTTGTATGATGGACTAAATTCAAATGAACCATCCATAAAAGAAAGTAAAAAATTATTTTGAAAACATTCGTAAACACAATTAATAATTTGCTATGGTTAGTTCAGAAGCTGAAATTTAGAATACAATCACGCGTGGAGTGCAACATTTTAAAATAAATTACGTTTTTATCATAGCTCAAGTCCAATGACTACTGCAATCGAACATGTAATACCAATATAACGTGCTAGATTTCATTTTATCATCTACTAGCTGATACCCGCGACTTTGTACGCGTGGATTAAGAATTTCTTTGCCAGAATTGATTATAAAAAGTTGTTGGTAGCGAAGGATTGGTCCCAAACAACACCGAGTCGGCACAATATGACCGGAAACCCTCACTATATCATTCTATCATCGAACCTGTCTCTTGAAGAGAATCAATTTCCAACATATTTAAAAACAGAAAAACAAACGAATGTGAGGGGATGTGGGGTGGGGAGGGGGGAGGGTGTTAACTAAGGACAGCTTTATTTCAGCTTCGACTTTTCTTCTTTCTTCAGCATGAGCATCCGATTCTTGGGTTCTAATAACTTAAGCTGCTCGTGCTCTGCTAGAGCTACAACTTAGGCCAGTTTATATCCGCAAGGCATGTAAAAAAAGAAAGCAAAATAAATTGGTGCCAGAAACATTTAATCAGACACAAAGTAATAGGACAGAGAAAATCGACATCTATACTAAATAATACGTTTTTTCTCTAAAAGAAAATTATTAACAAATTATACACTAACATAATGCAAGAGAAGCATAGCTTGAGCAAGCGACGTAACATTACAGACTAACACACCCATCCGTCTCTCCGTCACTATTCGATATTTCGTGACTACAACTGTTAATCATCCCAAAAAAAAAAAAAATGTCCTGTGCCCTCCCTACAGATTTTCTCGTCAAATTCCGTCAATATCGGTATAGGCATTGTCAAAACGTAACAAAAGACAGAGACTTACTTCCGCATTTATAGTATTATTACTGTAGATCAAACACACACTGACAGCGAATCACCCCTGAGGGATCAATATAACGTAAGAAAGTGTACATCTACAGCATTGCAAGACTACCTACGAATTGCCTCGCATTGCACCACTAACTTTATAATATCTGTTTAACATTCAATCCGAATAGCCAACGGCCCAAGCGTGAATCTTACGACCAAAACAATTTTTAAAAATCGTATTCTCCACGGGGATTTGAACCCGTGACCACGACCCAAACATTAGTAAGCAAGCGCTTTAACCACTGAGCTGTCTGACCGATACACGGAAAAAAAGCAGTATACAGACGTCCATATCCAACACGTCTGTCTATCGCCATTTAGTAGTATTTCGAAATTATGACACAACATGTATTATTTATAGAGATAATTGTTCAACCAAATGTAGACAGTATTTATCTCCTTGTTACAAAGGATAAGTGTGCAAAGTTTCATCGAGATCGGATGAAAACTGTAGATTTGTATGAAGAACAAACAAACAAACATACATACATACATTCATCTTTATATATATAGATAGATATTACTGCAGATCAGACATACACTGACTGCGAATCACGTAAAAAAGTGTACATATACAGCATTGTAAGACTACCTACGAATTGCCTCGCATCGCACCCCTAACTTTGTGATATCTACAGTTTAACATTCAATCCGAATAACCGACGGCCCAGTCGTGACTCTTACGACCAAAACAATTTTTAAAAATCTTAGTCTCTACGGGGATTTGAACCCGAGACCACGACACAAACATTAGAATGCAAGCGCTTTAACCACTGAGCTGTCTGACCGATACACGAAAAAAAAGCAGTATACAGACGTCCATATCCAACGCGTCTGTCTATCGCCATTCAGAAGTATTTCGAAATTACGAGACAACATGTATTATTTATACTGATAATTTTTCATCGAAATGTAGACAGTATTTTTCTCCTTGTTTCAAAGGATAAGAGTGCAAAGTTTCATCAAGATCGGATGAAAACTGTGGATTTGTATGAAGAACAAACAAACCAACAAAGATACATACATACATTCATCTTTATACCAGACCTCAAATTTAGGTAGGGGAGACAGTTTCTTTTTTCCATGTGTCAATGACTATGGCTGAAATTGTTAAATGTTTGATACGCTTTTCGATAGTTAACTAATTCGTCCTGTCGCCAGTTAATGATGATTATCTTTACTTGCTTCATCCTCCAATTCACAGGTTATTGTTGTTGGTCGTCAGGGTGTTTTACATTTCTCCAAATGTTAAACAACTACTGCTTTAAATGGATTAAATAGTTATATGAAATGACAACACCGACATATCACTTTTCACTATTTATTTATTTCTCCGTGAGCTCCAAAGTAGCATTACATGCGGATAAAGCAATTGACTCATCCAACGATATTAAAGCAAGAATACACAAATATTCCTGCGATTAAATTCACAAACGACTGTAAAACTGCTTGGTGACTCCATTGTCCATCCGTATCGCAAAGGTGCAGCTTCGTCACGTTGCTTCAACAACTTAAAGGCGAGGAGATAAGACAGCTATACAACTAATCTTCGAGAATCTAATTCATGGTTATCACTTTCGACTTTTTATAATTATTCTGTTTGCCTTGAGCAAACAGCCATTTTCTCTAATGCGGTGATCTTTTCTGTGAGGCTTTATGTTCTACCAGCAGTAGCCACATCTTTCATTACGACATTGTATCCTAATTCTCTCAGAGTTCACGCCCACTTCATTTACCGCCAGGCAATGATCGATTCGAACATCAATTGTATATGTGATATCTGAATTTAGGCGACTATAACAGCCCCTACACACAAACCTTTCATGAAATTTTATTCGAAGAAATATGTATAACAAAATTGGAGTTGGTTAATCGTGAATTTGTATATTTTTCGTGTGATTAACCGTCAGTTTGTGTACTTAGTAACGAGACTCGTACAATGTTTCAAAATTTTAATGGTATTGACTAGTTTATATAGGTAATTTTTTGTGTAAATGCGTATAAAAAGTATTAAAATTCAGTTTAGGTGTTTTCTAATGATTGTGAGTGATTTTGCAAAAACTATACTTATTTGTGTATGGATTTAATTATTAATGTATCGTAACGTCTGTCGTCTCTCTTTGTGGCTTTATGGATGTTTCTCCGACACTCATATAAACGCGCGGAGATGGCTAATAGAGTCAGTTGGAGTTAGTTGTCTCTAGTTAATTGGAGCTGCCAATTATTTAAAGTTTCTAGCATACAGTTGCTTTAGTATCTTTGGACGAATCTATTACGCCTTATCCTCGAGTAATGTATTATTAGCTCACGGAGATATAAATATGAAACGAACTGTGAATCGTGGGTGTTTTCATTTCATGAAACTCTTTCATCCATTCAAAAGCAGTAGTTATTTAACCTTTGGGGGAAGGTAGACCCCTCTGGCAACCAACAACAGTGAACTGTAAATTGGAGAACAAAGTGGTTGAAGGAAGTCATGATTAATTGACGACAGAAGATATTAGTTAATTACCGACGAGCGTATGAAGAAATTAGCACCTCACCTATATCTTAACCACAGCCTACAAAAACGACGTTCTTGACAATATGAGAAGCAGTTAACGCATAGGCCTGGGCCTGGCAATCTGAACGCTACTTCAAATTTCGGTTCGGCGAGCCTAATTCTGGTTTTCCACGCATTACCAAAATTACTTCAGACAAATGCCTGATTGTTACTTCGAAATGCCATGAGCAAATTCATTTCCAATCCTTATTACTCTCCAGGGCTCTAATCATTTAGACGTTCTGAAAAAACCACTTATATTTCAAGTATATAATATAACTGTCACTCACACACTGGAACCTTACGAAGCTTTTGGCCGGTGCATTTTTTTTTTAAATTATCTTCTCCCTTGATTTTTTTTTTATGTGAGCTTACCTGCGCTTTACCTGGAACAACGGCAAGTGATTTACGAAATATAAAACGACTTTCCTTCAATCGATAGTCATTTCAAACCTCCTCTGAAATTCACAATACGTTAGAATGAAATATAAAAATTACTAAATGGTAACAGATAGAGATTCAACAATTACCACTTAAGTCTTTAATGTACAGCTTTCTTTAAAATTTCTTAGACTCACCGACTTGTATATTATTTAAATTACTATCAGAAGATTCCTTATACTACAGATTTTTCACCAGGTAAAACTTTCTCCCTATCAAAAAAACCTCAGTTCTCCTACTACGATCAAAAATACTTTAAAGCTTCTTAATTATTTTCGCTAACAATTCCTAACCACTTCTTTCAATAACACTAAAATTTCGCAAATTGGAAGTTTACTATTTCCATTAACTAAAGTTCCTAGCATTTCCTATCAAATGCTTCCAAACTTGTTGCACGATTATAAAATACAACACTTTATTCGAAAAATACTTGATGGCTGATTCACAACTTCTAAATTGGAGCAAATTTATGAATATAAGCAGCAGGATAGAAGTGGCGATTTTTTTAACATTTGTGCAGCCGCTAAATGTCGACTAATAATTTCGTTGGTATTTTATTGTTTCCTTAACGTGACACACTTCTGGTCATACTTATATAAACTTAGCTCTTGCTAGTTTCGTCGAAAAACCCTTAACTGGCGTGAATAATGCTAAAATACTCACTTTCGGTGAACAATAATAACAAAATATACCAACCAAACTCACTCCGCGTACATGATAATAGACCAACTACGACGGTAACGGCAAATAATTAGATGCAAACGCTAATCTCAGACAATGTAACAAAATTAAAACTTTGCACTGGACTGGACATTCTACTTCCAACGATGAATGGTGATGAAAGAGCCGTGCTAAGTTGTTGCACTACTATATACAGACGTCGACATACCACGCTTCTTCTGATGCAATGCGAAGGTGTTCTTTCCTCCCGTGGATGATAGTATCGGAATCTTTATCCCATACGGGTGACTCCTAACATTGCATCATACTCTAAATTCATATCTCTTTCGATAAAACTCAGAATAATGTCCCAAAATGGGCTCTGCATAACGTCTCTTAACAGCGAGGTCTTTAGAGACGGGAATGTTTGGGGGGCAAGGAATGGGAGGGAATTCGGCCATGGCATTATGAAGGAAGCATCACGGCATTCACCTGGAGTGATTTGGAGAAACCATGGAAAACCCAAATCTGGATGCGCGGACGGGGATTCAAACCGCCGTCCTCCCGAATGCGAGGCCAGAACGCTAACCGTTACACCACTACGATCGGTAACAATACAGAGACCACGAATGAACTGAGAAGTTCCATCCAGATTACCGTATCAAAATTTATAATTATTGATATCTACAAAGGGAATAAAACTGTTGAACTATAACTAAAAGAGAGAGAAACCTTTGACTGCAATTATTTAATTGATATTAAGTATAGAAGTGATAAATATCTATAGTCCTACTCCTAATAATAAGAGAGAGTGAGTGAATTCCATTATTTCAGATCGAAAATCAGTTAAAAATATTTTTTTTTCTTTGGTTTTGTTTTGCCTAAGGTTTACACTTCTTTTTTATTGGTTGTTACGTAGTAAGAAAATGGTGTTAATGCAATTTACGCAATATAATGAAAAATGTTGAACTGGATGTATCTTCCTACCAGAAACAGACCTGGGCAAACAGCGAAATATTGTGTTGCGACCGGGCATGCTGTTTATTGAAAATACTTATGGGAAAATGAGGAAAACATATATTTCTGACCCAGTTATTTACTGAAGTCATAGAGAATATGCTACTTCCTACCCTACTCTTTAATAGAGGGTACATTTATACAAATAGCTTGTAAGAAATGTTTTTCTGATATCAAGATTTGTGTAATTTTATTATACGTTGCAGACAGAAGATCTTAACAACCTACACATTATCATTACTGTTGTAGCAAGCCACTTCCCTTCCCATTTCCTCGTAAAAAGGGACACAAATTGGCCGGGGCTTACCCTGGCCCTTTATACATCTCAGTTAATTGTGCCAATTAGGGCAACTGCCAAACAATAATCCATCACCACAGTATCGAAAAATCTGTATAGGCAGGTAGCCGAGAATGCTGACTGCATTCGAATAAAGTGCTGCAGTGGGTAAAACCACATTATTGCATTTAATTAATGCAATATTTAACAAGACGGGACAGGACTTTTATTTCGAAAAAAGAATAAGAGTTATTGCTATATTTATATAAATAAAAGATAATGTTAGTATGTGTGTCCGATATAGACTAGAAAACTACTGGACCGATTTAAGCACAGATTTATTTTAATTTTATTATTATTATTTTTACAAAATGTTCCACTGGAAAAGTCATGGGTTGTATTCTACTGCGTAGGAAAACCGAGGTATTTCTTTGTATATATGTCAAATGGAATCCCCAAAACATCTTTTTCCAAAAGACATGCAATGAATTTTTAAATTGAATGAAACCTTAATTACAATTTATGTAATCTATGTATATAAAGATGAATGTGTGCATGTTTGTTTGTTTCTTTGTTCTTCATAGAAATCCACAGTTTTCTTGATGAAAGTTTGCACATTTATCCTTTAAAACAAGGAGAAAAATACTGTCTACATTTGGTTGAAAAATTTCCAGTCGAATATAAGTTGTCCGGTTCAAAATTTTCTGAACGGCGATAGACTGATGAGTAGGATGTGTAAGTCTCTTTACTACCATAGAAGTATGGTAGCTCAGTGGTTAATGCACTTGCTTACTGATGTTTGGAGAGTGGTCTGCGGTTCAAATCCAGGTGGAACTAAAGGTTTTCTAAAATTGTTTGTGATTGTATGAGTTATGCCTAGACCGTCGGTTGTTCGGATTGCATGTTAAAATGTAGATATCACAAATATTTATTCTAGTCTAGTAATGCTGTCGGTTCACACTTTTTCACGTTATATTGATCCCTCAGGGGTTATTACTCTCATAGTCTCTCTTTCTCTCTCTCTCTCTGTGTGTCTGTGTGTGTGTGTGTGTGTGTGTGTGTGTGTGAGTGTGATCTGCACTAATAATAATATAAATGCGGAAGTAAGTCTCTGTCTTTTAGTTACGTTTTGACGACTAATTGGCTATACCAATATTGATGAAATTTGAGAAGGAAATGCATTATATCTCTAAGAAGGGCACAGGACATTTTTTCTGTATGAATAACAGTTGTGGTCAGGAAATGTTGTGAACTTATCGAATGATGACAGACAGATGGATGTGTTTGTTAGTCTGTAATGTTACAACGGTTGCTCAAGCTGTGGTTCTCGCACATTATGTTAGTGTGTGATTTGTTAATAAATTTAATTTAGACCTAACGTATTGTTTAGTATAGATGTCGATTTTCTCTGTACTGTTACTTTGTGTCTGCTTAAATGTTTCTGGCACCAGTTTATTTTGCCTTCTTTTTTTTTTACTTGCCTTGCGGGCGTTAACTTGCCTAAGGTATAGCTCTACCAGAGCAAGAGCAGTTAAAGTTAATAGAACCCAAGAATTGGATGCTCATGCTGAAGAAAGAAGAAAAGTCCAAGCTGAAATAAAGCTGCCCTTAGTTAAGCCCTCCTCCCCTCCCCACAACTCTGCACCTTCCTTTGTTTTTCTGTTTTTAAATATATTGGAAATTGATTCTCTTCATGAGATAAGTTTGACGGTAGAATGATATAGTAGTGGATTTCCTGTCATATTATGCCGACTCGGTGTTGTTTGGGACCAATCGTACGTTACCAACAGCTTTCTATATTCAATTTTGGCAACGAAATTCTTAACTCACGCATACGTTGTCGCGGGTATCTGCTAGTCTAAAACATAAAAATAATGTATATGTAAATATCTCATTTTAACAAAGTTAATATCAAAATTTCAGTTGAGTTCGTTTAATCTATATACAACATAAAGATGAGAACATTTAACGGTATAGTGAATGACTATCTTAAACGCATGCAAACAGTCAAAGACAGTGGTACCCGCCGGTCTCAGGTATCTAAAGGGACCTTCTCTTCCGACCGACCATTGCGCATTGATATAGAGAGCACTGTTTTCGCCGGCGCACGAAGACAAGAGTAGAGACCACTGAGCAATCCCCAGCGGGCTGTGTGCGAGACGATTTAAGTGAGAGGGATGTTTAGAATGCTGATGCGTAGAGGAACAGCATTTAGGCAAAGCGCATTTTTTCAGTTTCCGTGTGGTGACTATCACTATCCTGATATTTTTCCACAGACTTAGGTCAATAAATGCATGAAGACGAAGGAACAGATGGACAACAAACAAGAAAGGCCATCTTTCTCCACTGGACGACAAAAAAGAGGGACTGGTGGTTAATTGTCTCTCACCATTTTGCTATCGAGCGGGCTTACTTCCTGTTTGTCTGTTTGAAATGTTAACTGTTGCATTATTAAAGCTCTAGTGTAGGTCTGTGACCGTTCTTGGCGTATAGGTACGGGTGTAGAATAGTTTTGTTTCTGTGGTCAAACATTATGATAGGTTGACTTGATCTGACCAAATACGAGTTAGACTCTGTTTCACCCTTATTATGAGTAGAATCTCTTGAGCTTGAAGAACTCAGAAATATTAATAGACGTAGGTATTAAACACGAACAGGGACGATAGCACTATCGTATAATTGCTTTACAGTTCGTAGACACGAACTTGCTGAAATACAAACTTGAATTTGACCTTTAAAGTTAACTCTAAAAAATTTGAAGAATTCCTGTTTGATTCTAAATCATAACGTTGTTTTTAATTGAGGATGGACAAACATTAATAACATAATTTTTGGTCATACTGTCTGTAATCGCCAGAGAACTTAATACAGGTTTATTAAACAGTTGAGCATCTCTGAATAAATGAATTGCCAGAATACTCGATTCAGTAACATATTTGGCCTGATTTCCACTTCAAATAAGTTAACAACTCACGTACAGTGAACAAAATAAAGATAACTAACGAAAGTCGTTAGTAAAGTACGTAAAAAGCAAAAAAATCGTAATGCACAAACTTTGGTCAGGCAATGACATAAGCGAAAGTTTTAATTAAATTGAAATTTAGCCTAGGCCGAAATGACAATTGGCATTCGTAGTTGCAGCAGAGACCATGGATAATTTAATATGTTAAAAGTTTTTTTTATGTTGCTTTCATTAGCAACGTGTTTCTGAAAAGCAGTTCCCCTGTTTTTCAGTCGTAAAGTTTATTGATATTTTTTAACTATGAAATGATACGAAAAGCAAACTTAGTGAATGTATCATGGCAATTAATTTGGTAGCAGCTGCTTAGCTATTAAATTGTGGACATAACCACGAATTTCTTTTAACGATATCCCTGATCGCTGTTAATTAGCGAGCGAGGTTGACACGTGACACTGTTATCCAGCCAATAGCTATCGAAGTGAGCGAGTGAGTGAGCTTAGGAAATTATATATTAGATTGATCGCGTAGATCCAGTGTATTACTGTTTTAATAGTGCAGGGACTGATTTTAGGTGCATCCTGAAGACTTCGCAACAACAGTAATGTGTAAATTTCCACGAAAGTTACATTGGATTCTGCTATTAATTGAAACTCAAGGAGTTTCTCAAGTCTCCAGAAACTTTATATAATAAAAAATAAGCCAGTGGCAGACAATGTTTTTCAAGTATTCATTTTCTTGCACTTCAATTTTGTCACATTTAGGGTATGGCACCGACATAAATATTCAATATTGCATTAATAATTTGTTTATACAACTCATATTTTATTTGGTATATGAATAAATGTTCATTTGGGTAACAAATTCATTTCCCATCCCCACTCAATGATTACAATGCCAAGATGCAGTAATAAAAATGCAGACAGCTTCGAAAGTTAAATATTTAGACAAGAAAAAAATATGTAACTACAAAGGTAATATATCCATTATTTACGTAGTAGCTACACATTGTACCATTATATTTTGACGCCCAATAGTGTGGTTTATTACATTTCATAATATTATTTTCTTTTTGCTTCTAGCTTTATGTGTCGTCGACGCCGATGTAATTTGAGGAATAAATCGACTGAGGCAAGAAACTGGAAGAAATTCGACAATGGCCTTTTGAAGGCACCATCCCTGCTATCGCCTGAAGTTATTTCGGATATCCATGGACAAGCCAAATCTGGAAAGCCAGACGGAGATTCGAACCCGCGTCCAACTCACCCACCAAACCCAGTACATCTCATTATATCCCACTATAGTCCGCTGCATTGTCTAACAAAGGTGCAAACTGAAAGAAAATGTGAAAATAATATTCGCTCCTTGTATTAAACGTACAGAGAGTAGTGTTTACTGAGGAAGTTCTGAGAGCTGCCGAAGACGCACAGTAGCTTTGTGTCCTCCCTCTGGCTGCAGGCGGCAATAACCGTCTGGCTGCGAATTACCGCGAGTTCCCCGCGGCGCGCGACAAACAACGGGACGGGACGGCTGCGTGTGTAATTACGCACTCAAGTTATTACAGCCAAGGTTTACGGCGCCAAGCGGCGCCGTAAATTACAGCGCGGCCTGCGAGTAAAATCAGCGCCGTAATCCACACACGTCAGAACAGTGACGCCACGGTGCTACATAATGAATGCCGGTAGAGATAGGGCTGGCTGGGCTGTCGAGGATTATCCCGCCCTCGCGTCCTAGCCGCGCCGCGGTCTGATTGCGCCTGCCACGCTGAGTGCTAGACTGCCCGCAAGACAGCAACCAGGGCTCGAGTGACGGACACGAGGCCATTACGTGATAACACACGTTAATCATATACAGGGTGTTAACAAACAGTTGCTACAACTGGGTAAATTTGATAACGTTTTAAACAGGTTGTTTAATAGCCGGCGTACGGTATATCGGATCAGCTTTGTGAATGGATAAAGGATTTTCTAACTGGTCGGTCACAGTATGTCGTGTTGAAGGAGAAAGTTCTTCTAATCTAGATGTTACATCGGGTGTACCTCAAGAATAGGACCACTTCTTTTCTGAATTTTTATAAACGATCTCGTTCAAAATGAAAAGAATTTTTAGATTGTTTGCTGATGATGCGTTTATTTATAGGAAAGTAAGAAATTCGGCCGATTGCTTAGAAATTCAGCGTGATCTGGATTTATTTTGGCATGGTGCGCTGAATGGCAACTGACACTGAATTGTAAAAAGTGGAAGACGATGAGCATAACTAACAAAAAGAATCCGATTGTTCAGAATTACGAGGTAAACTGTTCAGATAATGATATGGTCGATTCTGTGAAATATTTGGGAGTAACAGTACAAAGGAACATGAAATTGGACTTACACATTAATTCTTTAATAGGTAGAGCTAATTCTAGGCTGCGATTACTAGGTCGAGTCTTGAAAAATTGTAATGAACAAACAAAGGAGATAGCGTACAAATCTCTTGTGCGTCCACATTTGGACTACTGTTGTGCCGTTTGGGATCCGTTTCGTAAGGGGTTGATTGACAGTATAGAGAGAGTACAGAAAAGAGCCGCTCTATTCGTGAACGCTTGTTATAGTCCTTATGAAAGCGTCACAGAACTGATTAGTAGACTGGACTGGGAGTCTCTGGTAGATAGACGACGCACGTTTCGTTTAAACTTAATGGTAAAAATACGTACTCCCACTTTCACATATGAGTGAAGTGAAATACTTCGTCCACCAACCTATTTGAGTCGGAAGGACAGGAAAGATAAGATTAGAGAAATAAGGTGCCGCACTGATTCTTATATGAATTCTTTTTTCCCTCGTACCATTCGGGATTGGAATGCACAGCAAAGAGATTAACTTTGGTGCCGAGCACCCTCTGCCACCCACAATTCTGTGAATTGCAGAATATAAATGTAGATGTTAACTTTTATTTACAGTGAATACAATTCCCATTTGTATACATTACATGATGGAACATGTAAGGTTTGTGGTCCTTACTAGAAATTATATTTCTGTTTGAAAATATATAAAAGAAAGGTCATAGAGTGTATTACTGGTTGATATGTCAAATAAATCGATATCGATAGTCTAGAGTATCTTTGGCATACAAATGACGAGAAGATACGAAAGAGAATGGTCTGCTGGAAGCTAGAACATGAGATGATTTATATGAAAGAGAAGGCTTTAAGAAAAAGAAGCTTAAAATGAAATTGTATCTTCCCCAGTAGTTGAGAAGTTTGTGAATAATTGTTAATAAAATGTATACATGCCGAGAGCAAAAGAAAAAGAATTTGTATATGACCTGTGAATATTGTATGGCAGTACAAAGTGATGTATCGATAAATGTACCGTAGATAAGTATTTATTTGTACTACAAAATTAATTTAGGGCTCAAAAATAAATTGTATGTTTGATGATTCAAGGAAGATTGACTGAATCAATCGAGAAAATATTTATTTAAGTACCTAACGTGTTAAGATTAGGGTGTTTCATATGATAAAATACTGAAAGCCAGAAAGAAGAAAATCAGGTTATGGTAAACATATGGTAAGTGTAAAAGGAAAATGTGAAACAAACAAAAAACTCCACGTGATCCTGTGTATGCATAACCGTCACGCACACTAAAAAGGGAAAACTCTTCCAAGCGCTTTAAAAAATCCAATGTATGTTTTTTTTAAAAAATAAAATAAATATCGTCAAGACTAAAATAATGTAAGGCACTGTAATACATATTGTTGGAAGGGAAGATACAGGAAAAGTTGTTCAAATGTCTGAGAAGTTGAGTAAATGGGAATATAACCAAGGAGCACAATTTACATTCCAAACAAAGCTATTAGAAACCGAAAGGACAAAATAATTAAGGAATATGATTGAATTTTTCCGGAAGCTGATTTTGCAAATATAAGGAAAGTAAAAAAGTCAGCAATAATATATCGAAAGTAAATTGAAAAGCATTTGTTTAAGTACGAATAAAAGGAAAAGAAACGAAAATGGGGTTGCGTATTCATTTACTCACAAAGGAAGTATATTTCAGATTTCTTTGACTAGAAAGAAATTAATGTGTCGTATTACACACCTTTCCAGTATTTAGCAGAGATTGTTTGCAACATGTACTGTGGAAATAGTCCTTGGCAAATATTCCAGACAAAAAATTAATTGAAACTACAGAGCAGGAAACCCCGGAATATTGCAAGTTACAGTGGAGCAAAAATGGTGTTAGCCCCCAATGATAAATGAGATGACCGGAAACTAGATATTACCTAATTATAAAATTAAATGACCCATCAACCATTTATACCACACAAGAACATAACCGCCATGATGTTCACACGGTAACATTCGGCAGCGAAATGATGCACCACTCTATAGGTTTTCCCTTCTTCTGTTTAATATTTGAAGGGAACGTAAGGGGCCAATAGAAAGGCTGTTGGACACAAGGGCTTACAATCGATTTTAGGGAAGAATTATTAAATTAATTCAGTCTTTCATTCGTTTTGCGTGTGTAGCATATCGCAACAATTTAAAATTCCATTTCGGCATGGCAACTTTCCAAAATATTGCTCGTTCTCGTCACTTCGAGATTATAATAATTCCATGCGGTCGTAATGACCTGGTGACGGTTTCTATTAGTTGCGGATTCCGCCGCTATTGTAGCCACATTAATCTAACTCGGTAGTCCTACCGGGTGCCGGAGACCTTCAACTTCACGTGGAATCCGAACCACGGAAGCGTTCTGACGTAATTCACATTATACAGCAAACTGTATCACAGTGAAGGAAGAGTTAAGAGCCTACAAAAATCCCCGCTTCGATAGGGATTCGAACTGAGGACTTCTAGATTACGAGTCAAACACCTTAACCACTTAGCCACCAGGTCATTCTACGACGAGATATGTACCTATAAACATGACTCTTTCGTTCAGAAAGCGAAAACGATTTACGTCTACGATAGCTCTAACGTCTTATATTTATATCAATGCGGCTTGTTAGGGATAACATATACAATGCTCACAGTTTGAAAACTTTATTTGGAACTCAATAGTAACTAATTTTCTTCTACTGGTGCGAAACACGGCAAGTTTTGCGAGGCACTAGACCAGCAAGTATGGTGAAAATACAATCACTTTTAAGGAACCTGTCTTTTGAGTGAGTTCATGTATTCTTCAGACTTCGCAAGTATGTCAAACATCAGCAGCCAACAAGCAATTTACGTCTGTTTTAACACATGTTTAGCAAGAGGTTGTTCATAAGCATAGAAACATGACTGATACTTTTAAATGATACAACAGTTAACCCACAGAACTGTTACGTTATTTAGGTAGAACATATTATCGTAGAACAGTATAAAATGCTTTAAAAAACTTCTCACAGTGCTTTGTTTCTAGATTCCTTGAGGCTTCAGTGTTGGGAATTGTTACTCATTTAGCAGCATAGCAAAATCTTTATGTATTTGTATATAAATGTAGCAGTAGCTACATTTCTTGGCGTCGTATAAATTTTGCTCAAGGTTTTTACATATACGATAACAGGATTCGAAAAAGCAGCTTAGCAGTCACAGCGTTTTCAATTCATCGATTTGTTCGCAAAATTTATGGGAACTGACTAGAAGGGTTTCAAAATTACTTCTCTATACAGCGACTGCTAAGCACACGCCGCTACATTCAGAAGCAAACAGAAGATCGAAATCTCCTCCGTGAATCTCAAGTCTTCACATAACTTCAGAATACTCCTCTGTTTGGCAAACCGTATTCTCAGCACTCAACTTCACTGAAGTAAAACCTCGGGGCGTCCGATACATCAAATATTAATTCCTAAAAATACTTTTCTGTCGCTACTCAAGTCGAGTGCGAGACGCGGAGTAAAGTTTTGTGCTGCCGGCCGCAGCGGCGGGTAACGAAGCGGTCCCTCATTAATAATTGAGCAGAATTTTTGCGGCGGCGGTGGCGGCGGAGTGGCAGACGATGTTGGCTCTGGATCGGCTGGCGGCGACGCTCTTGTTATTCTGGAGACTGTGTCAACACTCGAGACAGCCAATATCTGCGAGTGGGCCCACGCAGAGACGCAACCACGCCGGCTCCCTCCGCAGAACTTATCAAGCTTTCATCACTTCTGCGGCCAAGGAATCCACTCTGGTCAAGATACCACGGCGGTCCAAGTTCTTTCCGAATTAGCATTTGGATCACCGTATACTGGAGTGACGCTGTCACAGAATTTGAGGTTTTTCTGCTGTTGCAGCAATAAGTTTCGTGTGGGTCTCGAAATAGTCCACTTCTTTGGTTACCCTATC
This sequence comes from Vandiemenella viatica, assembly GCA_031002005.1. Taxonomy (NCBI): domain Eukaryota; kingdom Metazoa; phylum Arthropoda; class Insecta; order Orthoptera; family Morabidae; genus Vandiemenella; species Vandiemenella viatica. The sequence continues at coordinate 226,254,816 of JARYHS010011408.1, read as the reverse complement.
ATTCCGCTACAAAACTATATGTTTATAAACATCAGTGGCATAGCGATGTCTAAGGAATGAGTTTGAGAAGTTGACACAATCTCACCCAAGGCTCTGCGGTGATTTTGTGGCACACTGTTTTATCATTAAAAATGTACGAGATAATGGAACCTCACAAAGTTACCAAATAAATTTTTTATTCAAAACCTTTTTCAATATTTAACACATAAACATTACAATGAATACAAAATTACAAATGGTTTTGTAGGCCATATTTAATTCTAATTCTTACCACTCTTTTCCTTGACACCAACCTCAAGAGATCCAATTTTTTTGTTTGTTTGGTTTTTCACTAACAATATCAAGGGATTGAATGTTGCTTTATGAATCGAACTTCTTGTATTTCCTGTCTTTATTTTAACAGTACTTCTCCTACACAACAACAACAAAAATTACTAGAGAATTAATATTTTTAATAATACTATTTCCAGCACACGTGAATAAGTACTTCTTAATCTCTTATTTTATTTCCCTTTCAATTTTCTTCAAATTTTATTTACTAATTCCTGATGTGGCAACTTGATTCATTATGTAAGAACGGAGACTATACCGGCGTATGCTTGCAATTAAGTCTTCACGGGTGTACCGCAGGATTGTGTTTTGAAATCACGATATTTCGACGACTAGCTCCGGCGTCTTCATCAGGTGGGGAAACATCAGCACTGCGGAGAGAGCCGTCGGCTATATAAGCAGGTGCAACACCTGAGCTGCCTCAGTATCTGACGGTCAGCCGACCAATGCAGCAGATGTCTCCACACCTGATGAAGACGACGGAGGTAGTCGTCGAAATATCGTGTTTTCAAAACACAATCCGGCGGTACAAACGTGAAGATTTCATTGATTGATTATCTTCCACAAAATCTTTCTGATTCACATTTACGCCACAGAAACAGATTCTTCCATAATTCTGAAACGTTACATTTACTAACACTTTTTACTAATGATATATATATATTCAAAACTAGCTGTAAATTAGACGTAACTTAGCTTTTAATAGATACTAGTTTGCGGACACTTATCTTAATTTCTCAGCTTGCCGACATCACACAAAAATACGCTATTGCACTGCTGGGACCATGGGATGTGAATTGCTCGAAACTCCGAACAGTAGTTATAGCGTGAGCTGCATCAGCCATGCAGACACGTTGTTCTTTATTTCTGAGTTCTTGATGTTGCAACAAGAAAAGATATACCTCATTTTAGCGCTTGGATACTAGTTTGAAGAATGTTTGAAATGCTTCGGAAATCTATCCAGTAACATTTGAGGGGATAGTGAATATCATCATCCTCAATAGTTGCCACTGGCCGCGTCTGCTTCATACACAAGTCTCTCAATTTCCTTCTTCCTTCCCACCACCTCTCTGTCAACACCTTGTTCCAGTCCTCTCCTCTCATCCGTACACACTCCTCCACTCCTTTCAGCCATCCATCTCTTGGTCTTCCTATCGGTCGTTTACCATGGATCTTAATTTGGTGGATTTTTCTTGTGATTCTCTGAACCTCCATTCTCTTTACATGTCCATACCATTTCAGTCTGGTCCTCTCTACCCTTTCCTGTAGGGGTTCCTCTTTTATGGTGCATCTAATCACTTCATTCTTTATTCTGTCCATTTTAGTAACTCCCATTCTACCTCTTAAAAACTTCATTTCGCTTGTTTGTACTCTGCTGATGTCCCACTTCTTCATTGTCCACGTTTCAGCAGCATACGTCAAGATAGGCACATAGTATGCGTGATAGATTACTCTCTTGCTTCTATGTTGCACATCTTTATTCGATATCAGGCTTCTAATGCTCCTTCGGAACGCTTCTGCTTGTCTTCCACTTTCACTTATCTCGCTATCATTTCCTCCACATTCCTCTAATACGCTCCCCAAGTACTTGAACTTGCTTACCTTCTTTAGTTGTTGCCCTGCCATTACAATTCCCTGGGTTAACCTTTTCTTCTATATAGTTTTTGCCATGTACTCACATTTCTTTATATAAAATTTCAGGCCATATTCCTCCACACTGTCTGTCCTCACATTCAACTGCCGCTGCACTTCCTCTTCATCACCTCCCCAGATCATCAGATCGTCCGCAAAAGCCATCACCTTCATGATTTCCTCTTCCATCCTCAATGCCACCTACCTTCTGCATTATATCATCCATGGTTACAATAAAGAGTAGTTGTGATAGAGCACTTCCTTATTTTAGTTCATTCTTTGTTTCAGCCGATCTGTTATTCCTTCCCCTATTTTCACATAGCTTACAGTTCCTTGGTAAAGTGTTGTCCCTCTCCTGATGGTTTCTTTTGGAACTCCTCTCTTCTCCAAGGCCTTCAATACCTTGCTGTGTGTAAAATCATATTCTTTCTTAATATCGAGAAATACCAACAGTAGATCCTTTACATACTCATAATGTTTTTCCTGCAGCTGTCTCGTAGCAAATATCTGTACTACCGTCGATCTCGCTGATCTGACGCCTTATTGCTCTTCCTTTAGCCCTTTTTCCACCTTGTCACGTATCCTTTCTTCAATGATCTTCTCACACACTTTGGCACAGTGGCACATCTGTGTAATCCCTCTATAGTTTTTAAACTCCTTCCTGCTCCCTTCCCTTTTGTGAATATAGGTATAATTATTGCGCCCTGATACCATAACTTTCTCATCACACGGTATTGCCACTGCTTCCCTACTACTCCTGCTGCCCTTCATCGATGCGCTTATCATTTCCACGCTCACTTTATCCATGCCTGGTGCCTTTACACCCTTCATCTTACCCAGAGCTGTTTCCACTTCTTCCCAAGTTAAATCCTCCTCTTTCTCTCCTACGTGACTTCTATTTTCCTACTTCTCCTGAACAACTGTATTATCCTGTGATCAATCTGGGTTCAGTAAGGCTTCAAAATACTCCTTCCATATTCTTTTTAGTCCTTCTGAGCTGTTTATTTCCTTTCCATCTTTATCCAGCATGTTGACATTTTCTATCCGCTCGTTCCTCTTCCTTTTTACCACTCCATATAGTACTTTCTTATTTCCTTTGCAATCTTCTTTCATCATGTTGGTCCATTTCTCCAGCCACTTCCTCTTTTCCTCCGTTACTATGTGTTTGGCCTCCTTATTTTTCTTCGCATATTCATCCCTTGTCTCCTGTGTCCTCTACTTGAACAATTCCCTAAATGCCCTTTTCTTGAATTCAACTGCTTGTTTTACTCTATCATTCCACCATGTTGTTTCTTTCCAACTTTTGGTGTTACCAGTAATTCGACACACTGTTTCTGCTCCTTGAACTAAAGTCGTTTTAAAATGTTTCCATTCCTCTTCCACTGTGGGTACCTTGCTCCTTACTATTCTCTGGTATTCCTCTTCATTACTCTTCTCTTTCAATTTCCATACCATTAATCTCCTATCGTGTCTTCCTGATTTTCTCCTCTCTGTCGCAATCCTTAGCTCCAATACCAATAGCCGGCGATCACTATCCAATGTCTCTGATGGTATTACCTTCACATTTGCCACATTCTTCTTCAATTCACCACTAATATAAAGTATCCCACAACTGACATACTCTGGCAACCACTACTATACCATATTACCTTGTGACTCTCTTGCTTTTTGTACCAGGAATTTCCTATTTTCAATCCATTTCGTTTGCAGAAATCCAACAGCCTTTCCCCTTCTTCATTTCTGCCACCCCATCCTTCTATCCCTATTACTTCTTCTTACCCCTGCCTTTTTGTGCCTACATGAGCATTCAGGTCTCCCATAATTATATTATTTTGGTCATTTAACTGTCTCTGCAACTCCTGCTCAAACTCCTCCTTCTCTTGAATTGGACATCCTACGCCTACTTGTGGGGCGTATACTTGAAGTACGTCCAGGCTTCTTCCTTTGACCGCTATCTTAATCTTCATCAATCTGTCACTAATCTCTTCTACTTTCTCTTTCAGCCCCTCTCTCACCACTACCCCTACTCCATTTCTGCTCCCTTCCTCATTTCCATTCAAATACAGTTGGAAACCATTTCTCAGTTCTCTCCTACCCTTTCCTTTCCACCTTGTCTCACCCAACCCCAAAATATCCAACTTCTTTCTCTCCATAAGGTGCAAAATTTCCTCCACTTTCCCAGTTAATGTCCGTACATTCAAGGATCCAAATCTTAAACCGTTTCCATAGCCATGTCTTCTGTCCATTGCTCCGTTCTTTCCGAGGCTTGTTTTTTGTTTTGTAAGCAGTCTCTATCCACTGCCGGCTTGCTAGGCCTGTTGTAGCTTTTCGGGGTTTCTGTAGGCCCTTCACAGCTACCGTATCAATCCCGGGGCACACTAGGGCCCCACTGCACCTCAACCCCACAGGAAATCCACTACATTATGCCGTTGCCCATCTCCCACCAGGGTTGGACTTTGGGAAATCGCGATCAAAAAAACTGAATTTCTTTCTTGCAGTCGTAATGTAACAATTAAATAGATATAACAAATCTTTCATAATAGTGTGACGATAATGATGTAAGTCCTTAATCCTTGATGGTTGCTTCTCTTTGCGCTTTAATTTAAAGATCAGGAGTAAAGTGTAATTAATTTGGTTGATATTGTTCATGGCATGTTTTTTAAGACTAACGTATACATCCGTTTGTCAATCTTTGGTACAAATTTACCACGTTCGATTTATTAAACTACTTGCTATCTGAAATAAAATACTTATTCTCACAATTTTTAATATCTTCCATCTCTTTATTCTTTTAAAGCTATTAAAAGAGCGGAATCACTTTTAGTTAACGCATTTATTAATTCGTTTTGTATTTTCCGAATCACATTTCATAAACACGTAAACGTACACTTTAAAATAAAAACCGGTCAGCTAAAATGTAGTTGAGTTCTGAATTGTGTAATAGTTAAACATTACCAAGCATAAAACATTCGGGTGAGGACCTCAACCCCGACCCGGCGCGTCCCATATGGCTTATAGGAGAAGTTCCTGTAGATATACAGTACATGTGTGAATGAGTCTTTGCCAAATAAGCACTGGCGGATGAACTGAGGTCAAGGGGCAAATGGTCAACGGCATCGAAGGCGGAAAAAGAATCTCATTTTCCAACGACTAAGAGAACGGAAGAATCTAGTATAGTCAATTACGAAGAAGAAGAAATAAAAAAAGAAATCCTTTCGGACTAACAATTCGATCATACTTTTGAATCTAATTCCATCCCTTGAAATTTACAATTTCATTCGCAGAATGGAAAAACCTCTAAAAGAAATCGATACCCCAGATGGTAACTCGAAAGAGGAATCCACCTTTCGATTATGCAGTGCATCAGGACCTAGGGTTCTTGGAAGTTTGCGATAAGCATGAGACGGAGATTTTGAAACAAAATAAGATAAGATTAAATTATGGAATGATTTATCTTTAGAAAGACGGTATTAAGTATGGAAGGATTCCAAGTCAGAAGAAGAAGGAAATCTCCTTAGAAGTGGTCTGAGGAAGAAACATAATAATATGATGAAGGATTATTGGATTGAAAGGATGAATAAACAACAGAGGTTGAGTAGTAGAAATTGGCACGTGATGCTAGCAGACTTTATCGAAAACAAGAAGAAGCGTCGGTCTCAGCATAAAATTACATATGATTATAATCCATCACTCTGTAAATACTTTATTATCCACGAGTATCACCACTCGTCCATTTCATTCAGTCCATCATACTGTAACAGCCCCCAAACCAAAACTTAAATGGAATCTTATTTTATGAAGCATTTGTAGTAAGCTAGAGTTTGGTTGGATATGATCTTGTATGTTTGTTTTGCAATGTACTGTAAATCAATGTATATAGACTTTCTTTTCTAAAAATAAATTATTTAGAGGCCATTTAATATGGTTAAGAACAGAATTGTGAAATAAAATTGCTTAAATGTTTGTAATTCCTAGTATTAATGCAAGTTTCGGTGTCTAAAGGACATTTTTCTACAGTTTAAAATGATTTCTGTGGATAATTTTGTGTTTAAGTATCTTTAATTCCCATTTATGACCATTTTTTAATGATGGTAAATGATTATGTATTAATTCTGATTGTTTTTAAATATGTTCCCATTGTCTAAGTATTGTTAATGTTCGAGAAATATCTGGTGGAAGCTTTTGAAGTGTTCTAGAAATTTCGATGGAGTTTATATAAAGCCTACATCCGAGACAGAGAAACATTTTATACAGGCTCAATATACGACGGCGAAGGACTGAATTGTCTGTGGAAGAAGTGTTGTATACAATCGCTGGATTGTATGTATGAATGTAAGCAGTATATTTGACATCGTGTTTATGAAAATAAAAGCATGTTTAAGCTGAACAGTATCGTGAACTAGTTATTCATCATATTAATTAAACCACGAGCAATCTAATAATACCCAACTATGCTGGGAATCTCTCTTTGTGTGTATTTTGCAGGTCACTCCGTTTTGCTCTCGTTACTCTTTGACAGTTACCTTTACTCAAATATATTCTAATATTAGTTACCATTACACAAATATTATGTTACTACAGACTATACGTCAACTACATCGATATTTTCATTCTGTTACAAAAAAACTTTAGGTTATAGTCTTGTTTGGTGGCATTTCAATGCGCGCAGACACATTGGTGGGTCGCATTAATATTATTCACTTTTATTGTACTTTCAGATAACTTCAATTTTTATTTATACAATGAATTGCCTTTGTCTATTGCGGCACCATTATTTATTGTATTCTATACAGTTTAAAGTTCTGAATTTGTGGTACAGTAACAGATGTTTTCATAACTACGCAACGATACAGTGATTAATACATTTACCACTAGTTTATGTTCCAATATTATTTATTCGTAAAAATGTTATTTTAAAAATGAGTCTTCGTAAAAATCTGTATACCCTTGCAACAATCTTACGAGGGTTGAGGTCAAAATATGGGGGGTGGGGGAGTCAGGCGAAATCTTACCAGCGGGAGGGGACGAGAATAGAAAGAAATCTCATGTTTTCTTTTTACTTCCTGGAAGAACAGAAGAGGGTCTCCTCGAGATCTCACCAAACCTCATAAAAAGAGGTGGGAGGTCAGGATTTCCGTAAAAACACCTCACGTAATTAATGGGCGCTCCCTTATTGTTCCTCTTCACTCATGACCCTGCCAAAAATAGCATGCGTAATTATCCCAATCAAATAAACAAGATACTGATGTTTCTGAAAAACTACCTGTATTGAAAAATTACCATTATTCATTGTGTTTCACATATAACTTAAGGTGATTCTGTCACTTATACTAGGAACGTGAGATAGTCCAGGGCTCGCCTATACCCTGTTCACTCTTAACTGTTGGCTCAAGATGATGTTCCCTGTTCCTGCTACTCACCTCTGCACCCTCCCTTTCCTCCCTCTCCTACCTGATCGCTGTATCCAAGTAAGTGAATGACAAATTTTCCTTGCGCTTGTAGGGATATGACAGCGGAGTGGGGACAGAGTATAATGACCTTGAGCCGCTTCTGTTTAATGAACTGACTATAGCTGACGACGTAAAAAGCACAAACGCCATAATTATCGAGTCCACTATTTAAGCCACGGTGTATATAGTATGTCGAATGAAGTACCGTTTACAGTCTATCTGGTAAGTACTGTATATATAGAATAAATAGTATTAAATCTTTAAGAAATTTATTTTTTACCATAGCGTCTCGCCTATATGACGTGACTAATTAAGCTACAACGCCTAGAAATAAAGTTCTAGGTCAAATATAATCACAATGCTATTGTCAGGATGCTTATTGCCAGGCTAGTGGTCGTGTGATGATGTATACTGTGAGCTTAAGAATTCCAGCTCTGCTCGAAACGTTCTCTTCTTCCGACAGCTCCGCTAGAAACTTACCGTTGTGCCGTTCGGGCTAATGCTTGACAGCATTGTGGACTGACAGCTACAGACCGAAGGTTAGAAATTTTAAGTTCTAACTGCATGAAGGAAGGTGAGACTTGCACTGGAACAAGTTTATTGGCCCAGAAAACTGGGTAATATAGTTCATAACGTGCCGCGAAGTGGATTCCAACTTGCGCCGATTAAGTGATTCTCTTAGTGCAAACTGTAATTTTTAACTATTAGGCAGATGGTCGCCCCGGATGAAAGTTGAATGGGAGGGTGGCAGGCTCCTAGCGAGTGGCTATCAATGAGTGGTCAAGTTCTCTTGGCGACTATCCGACGGGTAAAAGACACTACTTCATGGCGTGTACTTCCCCGACCGCCTATCGACAATAAAGTGCTGACTGCAAGCTGAGCGAATTCCTACATGTTTCTAGCTCAGCGTGTCAATAATAGACGATTTCCAGTAGCTCGACGATCGAATATTTCCGTAATTCCTCAAATAGTAATGGCATTCAAAGAGACGTCTCACAGTATGTATTGAAATAATCATATTGATCCCACTGTTATGTTAATTTGGAAGCAGTTTCATTGCTTTTCAGTTGCAGTATCACTGAATTAAAACCTCACTTATGCCCTATTAAACTCTAAAACGTTCACAAGTCCAGGTACAAAATCCTATGACATTTCGGTGTACCTGAGGATGTCAGCTCATTTAATTCGATTACTTTGTTTAATGCAATTATGTTTCGTAATTAAATTCATTATTTACGTGGAGAAAATGATTTTCTTAACGTACAAGGGGAGCAAGGGGGGAAGAGTAATTTCTTAGGCATATGTGATTTCTTTAATTGAATCGGCTATTTGGAAAAGGCTATAAATCCACATTTCAAAATTTTACAGGAAAGCATAAAAACTAAATAGCACAAAAGCTTTAAATGAAGTTAATTAGTGAAATGAGGTCTTCATTTCAAGCATACGCCGAGAACGTCTGCGTTCTTACATCAAGTTAATTAGTGCTTAAAAATTAGTTTAGTGTTCAGAATACATGTTAAAATTTTTATATATATATAAATATACATGACCAGAAGACCACATAACTGGAATTATATCCCGATTTTGCATAAATTAAGATCAAAGTCTTAGAAATCCTCTTCTACTGGAGAGCTTTCATCTGTTGTTGCCCTCTGACAGAGGTTATTGTAGAAATATATTTCCTCCTCAGTTATATACTGCAGCAGTTTTTTTGATGTCATTCATTTTCTTGATATGGATTGGAAGTTTACCATTATAAGTGCAAGTACTTGTTTCAGGTAGTAGTGGAGTATTACGAGCAAGTTCACCTATTAAGAACTAATATTTTACAAGTCCATCGATATAATTTGAAACTATCACAATTCCAGATTATACAGTATTCAGTATTACAATATTGAGAAATATGGAAGGAAATTTTATGATTTGTGCTCATTTTGTGCCCCAGACCTAACTGACAGCATTCTTTTTGTAATTATTCCGCCACCGGCATCTTCAGTAGTTCTTTTTAAATTTTGATGCTGTGATATTCATCATGTGTATAGATTCGGTCGTATTTCCCAAAAAAATCAGTTTTCCAACACCAAAGTCTCTATCTGATTATAAAAATAATGTCCTGGTACTGGAAAATAGTAATTAATCTGATTGAATTTACCACTTGCACTAACTTCCAACAGAAAACTTACTACCCTGTGGTTATGATTTTTACCACCAGAACTATTAGAAGGTCCTCATTAGGCCCTTTAGGTGCCCGATGTTCATGATGAGAATGAAATCCAGATTTACCTATGTTAAATTAATGCACGCAAAATTCATACACCCAAAGATATCGGCAGTTGAACACTACCTGCAAAGACAAATGAGATAATGGTAGGTTTTGCATGTAGTCAAGGGCTATTGCAAGAACTTCTTCATTGTTTTTGCACAAATATTTCATTTTATGCCATATTTTTGTAACATGTTGTCTCTAGTCTCGTGGGCAATAAGTTTAACTGTTGCTTTTCGTTTGACACTGCCGTTGAAATGATGGCTTTTAATCTTTTGATTTAGCTACTCACACAGTGAGCAAACATCAATTTGGGCTAGACTTAAAGAGATTGTAGTTTTCTTTGTAATATTTCCATTAGTAGTTGTAATTAACTTTCACTTTAGTATGTAAATATACATTTCTGATACCTTCCCTTCTTTTACATGAAATATTAATCACGAAATTGTCACTCGTCTTCGACATTTACGCCCCACATAACAGTAACAGAAAGTACTACAAAAGTAGTAGGAAAAGGCATTATGTCCGGAGATATGGCCTTCTCGAACTACACAAAGAAAATAGTACCCAGTTTTAATGCATATAGGAGGCTCGGAGAAATGGCTCCTTCACAGCAAACGTGCAACTCCACTAAGATAACTTATTTCTTCAATAAAACCCATTTTGGAAAAATGTGGATTATGGTCTTTTCCAAATAACAGATTCAATTTGTCTATACTGATGAACGTTATGATAGGAATTTCCTCTTGTACAAACACTAGGCAATACAAATAATTAGTGTGCTGTCATCTTCATACATATGAATTTGTGAATAAAATAATCAGAACAGCTAAATCAAACAATTCTCTTATCATTGAGTTTCACTACAATTTTTTTGTCAATTAAATATAAAACATATCGCATTTTATTCTTTCTTTTCGTTCTCCATTTGGTTTTATCCAACATTTATTTTGCAATATACTAATGAGGGGTATTTGATTAGCTGTTGACAATTACAGTCATTATTCGCAATAGCAAGAATACTCTGACTCCGATCAAGGAAGATTAAGAGACCATAACTCACAGACTATAAACAGCAATAACAACGTAAAATAACTCCTATATCATTTATTTAAGTTTTACGTCTTTCAGAACATGATCGCGAAACGCAGATAAGAGTATTTGCAAGAATCCGTTCAATATTTTGTGTCTTTCAGATCGTCGTATATCGTCACCGATAAATGCAAACACTTCAGCGTTTATTCAGTTTAAAGAGACTCCCTTACATAAACATGAAACAGGTAATAATGTTTCTGAAGTAAGCAACGAAACAGAAAACGTTTTCTGTGACTTACAGTCATTGAATAGCTGCCGACGAAAAAAAAATTCAATATGGTTTTTATGCAAATATTTGCACTGATAAAAAAGTGATTATAAAATGAATTTTAGGTTTTGTGGAAGCAAATGATTATGTACACTGTAACAACCCTAAGCGTACTGTTAATTACAATCCTCCAAATTAATTAAATCTATGTGTAGAGAGATATGCGTCAATTAATTTATATATTTTGTCTACGAATTTTATGCTTTTGTTCGATGAAAAAGGTTTAAATGAATTATAATTTGACTAAAAGCAGTAAAGTGTCTGAAATGTTAGCAAAAAACTATAATAATGAACATCGTGTGAGTTAAAGTGTTTTGAATGTGATTTTGGCTATTCGGAATTGCTTAATATTATCAGTTCAATATTTAAGTGCCTTTAAACATTTTATATTTTCAATTTAATTTTTTTTATTATTTATTTATTTGACCTTAGGTCTTGAATAGACCATACAGTCAGTATGGTGAAGTTACAAGGTAATAATATTAATAGTATGTAAAAATATACAGATATATAGATACAATAATTATGTAGGTCACTGTCCTTATTATAATCCTTGATGATACTATAGATTCTGTTGTTATTTGTTGCGAGTAGTACTCTAAAGTTAGTTGGAAGTGGCTGCTGTGCTATTTAAAATGTTTCTTCATGATTTCGGAACTTTTCTGTAAGTTTTAATTGTTTTTCTATTGTTAGAGCGATTGTCAGCATTCCAGAAGCGTCGGTCGGTGCTTCTGACGTTCTATCGAGATTTCTACGTCGCGTAATAAGCTCCCGAGATCGCGAGCGGACAAACTCTTTCGGAACGGTGTTAACATGACGCTATGTTATTTATTTAATAGTATTGTGCTTTAAATCTTCGGTAAGAAGTCTGATATCTTATTCCTGCACTAGAATAAGGCCTACACGGCCAACCTGAGTGAATCCAGAAATGTTTTTTAAAGTGCATGCTTGGAACCATTTTATATGTTGTAAAAGCCCGTTCTACCCTTCGTTTTTTCGCTACATCTTCCATAACAGCAATTGGAGGTAAACAATTATTAAAGCATACTCGCAGTTAGAAAATGAACATCGCTTCTCTGCCTGACATTACATATTAAAAAAATTATCCCCCTTTTCGTGTTACTTGCAGTTAGTTCCATAAAACCTGCCAAAAATTACCGAAATTTTTGTTGTTGTGAAAAAGTTTCTAAGGAAATCTTGATTTCAATAACCAGTAACGATTGTTTTATTTATTAATTTTTCCCTGCAAACGAACCAATTTAAATTGTTATCTAAATACAATATTTCGGCGACACTGGTCTCTTTCGACATCTTCAGGGTGTAGGTTGAAGTTTCACCTTGCCTAGCGCGCGTTGTTGAAAGACTGACATGGCAATGGCAGGAAGTTATGTTGCCCAGCAGACTTCGTTAGATCCCCCCCCCTCCCCCCCAGCCTCGATAACCGATATACGCACAGCACTCAGTTCGAAATAAACAGTTTTATTTGTTTTTATATATTTCTTGTTTGTAACGTTTCGTGTAAACTTTCTCTGAGTTTTGAATAAACTTTCCTGTTTACTATATTCTGTCAAAAAATTCTTAGATTATATTGTCATCTGCTTCTAATAAGTGCCACACAGAATAGATAGGTTTTTATTTATTTATTTTATTTATTTAAATGGCTTTCGGCCTTATCAGCCACACAGCCAAGTTCTTTGCGTTTTATGACAATTCACATTTCATTACTTTACAGTTCTGTTTACATAGTTTCATAATTTACATTTCATTTCGTTTACAATTTTAAATATACATGATTTACATTACAGTCCTATACACTACAGTTTACATTGTATGACCTTTTACATTTAAATTTCTTTACAGTTCTTTATCTATCTGTTTACTTCTTGGTGTTACACTATGATGAGTCGACATATAATCACTTACTTTATTATATTTCTTATCTGTGTCGTAGAGGGTTTATTATACAATTTGTGGGTTCAAGTGGTGTACGATTGTAAATGTACTAACTTTGTTCCCGTCGTTACCTGTTGGATTTTCTACTTGTCTAAAATTTATAGTTGGATGTTTACCACCTTAAAGAAGGTCATTGTGATTTTTATAATTTCTTTTTCATTGAGGCTAGCAGGATGGAAGCGTTGGTTAGGAGAGGAATGTTACATTTTGTGAGGTCTTTTAGCATTCTGTCCTTATCATCTTATGCTCTTCGTCTCAGATGAGTTTGTGCATTTAACCGTCGTAAATAAACAGCAGATTTTGTGCTGTCTGGAATTATAGTTTTTTTCACTGCCCTTTGTATTTATGTGCAGTTACTTCAACAGACAATTTGCTCTTAGCTGGCATCATTGTTTTTTTTTCGGCTTTACGCCTCGTCGACGGCTAAGGTAATTATAGGCGGGATGGGACTGGGGACAAGAAACGGGAAGGAATTAGACCATGGCCTTTTTGAAGGAAGCATCCCGGCATTCGCCTGGAGTGATTTGAGGAAACCATGGAACACCCAAATCTGGATGCCCGGACGGGGATTCAAACCGCCGTCCTACCGAATGCGAGGCCAAAACGAATCATTGTTAAATTTCCTTTTAATAATATAACTATAAAAACGTAATTAAAATGAAATGCAGTTATTTATTTGAAATTTCCTGGTTTGCGAACAGCCGGGCGTCACTAACACTTTGTGTACTATCGACACTCGCCTAATGTTTCGGGTCTTCAGTTTACATTCAGTCTGCAGATTCAATGCATTTTATTAAAGTGGATGTTTTGCGTAGTATTTCGACAGAATAATGTACAAGTAAAATATTTATCGACCATGTTTTCATTCAAGGAACTACCTGTCATCGAAAAGTTCAAGATGTTTAGAAGATACATTGGTGAATGTTAAAATCACCCGGCGACCATACAAAATTACCCGTAAATTTTGCAAACCACTTTATAAAATACCAACTTCCGAGTTGTTTAGTAATACGCTATTTTCGCCAGTAATAATACAATTAACTGAGACGATTGTAACCGGTTCTCATTGAAACTACGTATCGTCTATGCATTTCTTTCCTGTTTCTTGGCTTCATAAATGATAGTGGCATGCTGATGTATACGGAAGGAGAAAATTTGACGTTGTTCTGTCGACCCAACACTACGTCTAGTTTGTCACGCCGTGCGCCTTTTGATCCAGTCAAAGACAGGTGTCGGGGGGTTAAGGGGGGGGGGGGGGACTGGCCATGTTTTTTGGCCGTCGCTGTCTGCAGGGACCATCGTCTGACAGATGAGAAATTGCTTCTGGAGAGGAGAGCAGAGCAGCCGACTCGACTATTTTGTTTGAAGTTGTCCGCGAGATATCTTCCCCGAGGCAGACAGGAATCACTCTGCACAGCAGAGAGCTGAGCACAGCCTCTGATAAACCGACTCTGCCTTGGGTGTGAGAAAAAAGCTGCGCGTTCCATCGCTCTGTCAATTTCTCTCGCCGCCTCGCCTTCCGCTTTTCTCTTCTTTTTTTACTTGTGCTAAAAGTGGGAGATTGCGCACGAGGTGGTAGCGGCTCCTCGCCACAGTCTTACCCATCCAGTGAACAGCGGCAATCAACTTCAGAGGGCCTGCGAGACCTTACTTCGTTAAAGTTGCCACAATTATACAGTGCTGCGCTCTCGGCGTTTACCGATAGGCGCTACCGCTTACTGAAACAGGTTACAACGCCAATGGGACAGTGAACGTCAAATTGTTTTAAAACGAGTGGTCTTGTGGCTCAATGATTAAGGAGGTACCCGAAGTCAGCTGCGATTTTCGAAGGCCCTATCTCGTGATTGACAGAGCTAAGATGGCACATCTTACCACGAGGTGACTCACTGTCGCCTCAGATTGTAAGAATTCCAATTCACATTTGTAAGTCTTTAGATCAACGGGCTGGTAGCTCTGTGGTTCAGGCGCTTGCTTTCAAAATGTCGCAGCTGCGGTCCCGAGTTCAAATCGCGGCTGTTTCAGGAATTTTTAAGAGTTGTTATAATGTCCCTCAGACCAAGCCCTGTATGTAATTGTATTTTAAGAATGGTGTTTATCAAGCTGCGAATTGATTAAATATGGTTTTGTATATTTTTGGTATAAATTACTGTAAATTTGTGTAAATGATCATTGTTTTATGGAAATAATCAATGTAAAATGCTATGTGATATGTTCAAGGACTGTACTATACATAAAACAGTAATTAGAAGTTTGTAATTGTAAGTATTAATGTGAGCTACGATATTTGAATGACAATTTGCAACGGTTTGGATTGATTTATGTTGATAATTATTTTGTTTGTAAATACGCGTAAATATCTTTAATTCTCATTTCCGTGTGTTTCATGATGATTGTGAATGAATTTGTATTAATTCTAATTGGTTTAATGTGATTTTAATTGTTTACGTATTGTTAGAATTCGAGATACATCTTCGCCTTTGTTTACGTTATTATGAAAATTTCTGTAGAAACTACATAAAGCGAACGACAGAGAAAGGTTTTAGTTATAAAAGTTAGGATGAAAGTTGTTGTCAGTCAACAGTTCTAAGAAGTGTGTGAGTTTATTCGCTGGAACACTTGTTTATGTTTGTACTTAGTATCTTGGGATCGAACCGACACCTGTTTGTATAATGTTATTAAGGTGAGAACAGGAGAATAAACAATGTGAAAATTGATTCTTCGGACTAGTTATTTCAAGAAACCAAATACCTAAGATTGTGTTTCATCGTACGAGCTACGCCTGGATGTTCCGTGGTTCGGATTCCACGGTAAACTGTAGGTGTGAGAGGACAGGAACTGACCATCTTACCTCTGTCACAATGGCTTAGTACACCTCCTTCGGTAGGATCCAACCAATCTTCGGGTTTTTGAAAAAGTTTTTAAGCCTATAGGTACGGAAAAATAGAGACGTATTGATAACTTAACAACAATTACATTGGTAACTCCTTGGAATTAACTCAGGAAATGTAGTTAAGTTGGATTTATTGTGTGGGATGAAGGAATACATTACAGAATTGATACACTTCTAATCTATAGAAACTATTACGTATCCGATTTTGGTAAAATAGTATATCATTCGAACCAAAGTGCAGGGCGTTGTGTTTCTGAATCAGCGATGGGTGGAGGAGTTACAGAATTCGCCTAATATGGTAGTTACTTCATAACTATATAAATACTCGTCAAAATCGCCCATCACCAACTTCTCGCCAAAATCCTGCATCACGAACTGCCTTCGATACCTTCATATTGGCTTCACTTAGAATAGTGGAGAGGAAAGACGTTAGCCATTGGCTAGACACACACATGAGGGTCGCATGAATAAGGCTTGGACTTTACGTGCACTTCACGTCCTGCATTTCCAACAAGAAACTGTACAGGCAGGCTTGTCCTTGAAGTAACAAGTCACGTTGCCAACAAATATGGGCATGACTTTTGCACTGGGCTCGGTTCAGAAACAGCCTCTCTTAATGTTAACGTTTACTACATAAATATATGTTCGCAACAGCTCTTAACCCTACCTTCAATTTTCCACAGCTTGCTGTGTAATGTGAAGTACAGTAAAACACTTCCGTGGTTCCGTAGTTCCGTTATATCCGGGAGGATATAACCCACTGCACGACGAAGAACAATCCTTCAGTATCTCCCAGATAGGGTTGCAACGATATATCGGTCAACCGCTAATATCGGTCCAAAAATATCGATATTTTTAAATGGTCGATATGATGAATAGAATATCGAAAATTACAAACCCCTTCACGCTTTAAAAAAAAATGTAAATAAATGTATGGGCGAAAGGGACCAAAATTGACTATGCTAAACTCTGATTTAGCTCAATACCATCGTTTACTACTCTGTGGTTCCATTCCGTTTCGTGCACGTTTTTCGTTCCCCATTCATTTACGTTCACCGTTTTATTATTTAATATGTTGCGTTACGTTTGCGTTCGTTAGATCTTGTTTCTGTCTTGGACGTATGTTCGAAAGGGGGTAAAAAATATGATCGCCTGACCGATACAATTGGTCATTTTATCATTATTGATAATACACCTTTTAATACAGTTGAAGGCAAAGATTTTAAGTTTTAATGAAGCACCAATTTCGTGGAACTATCAAAACAAAAATTGATGAAAAATATGAAATAGTTTCAAAATTTTTGCTGTAAAATTAAATTGAAATCAATTATAATTGGTATACTAGTTGGAATAAGATATTCTCAAAATTGCAATTAATGCGGCCAATAATATAGATATCTGCCTAGCATTGATATAAATATCGATACGCATTGAAAAAAAAAAGAAAGAAACAGGAACTTAATTACTTATTTTAAAGATGTAAATACATGTATTTGAGTTTTCCTTGCACATATTTTAAAATCGATTACTCATAAGCATTTTGAACCATTCTCTTTTAAAGAATTTGCATTCCATTCCATTTTGTAATGTTTAATTGTTAACGCAAGATTGTATCTACATGTATGTTCATCCATTTCAATTGTATAATGATTAATTGTAACGCATAACTGATTGTAAGTCAGTCCATAAGTATTTTAACTGTCCCATTATAATGCATATTTTTAAACTATTAATTTATTTGTTTAAAACGCTATTGTACACATCGATGGAAAATTTTGTAAGAGGCTTGCTACATGGCTGATAAGGCTAATAGCTGTAAAATAAATAAGTAAAGTTTAAAATGTTATAAAAATTGGAATATTAAAAAAGATTGGTAAATTAAGGTCGTCTTTTCCTTTAGCGGTGTATAAAGTTGAAAATGTCATTTTATTTAGCCGTTTTGAACTATTAGGTTAATAGAAAAAAAAACTAAAGGTTGATTATAATTATAAGGTGGGCAAGGAATTGCTTGTTGAAGATTTGAAATGGCATAGCATTTGATAAGCTCAGCTGGGCAGGACACATCGTACAGGTAGTAGAAAAAGGTTTCAAAATTCTGCACATGTTGGATGAAGTGGTGAGCGGGTTGTACCAGAGAAGCAAAGGATCTGGGTTACAAGACTTTGGTCAGACCATTCCTTGAATATGGTGGTGTTCAATGTGACCCACATTTTTTACATCAAATGCTGGAGTTGGAGGAAGTGCAAAGAAGGGCTGCTACATTTATCTCTGTAAATTATCGCAGAACACAATCAGTAACCAATGTGATAAAACACCGAGCGTGGTGGGTGAGCGGTTAACTTTCTGGCCTCGCATTCGGGAGGACGAGGGTTCGAAACCCCGTCCAGGCATCCAGATTTGGGTCTTCCATGGTTTCCCAAAATCACTCCAGGCGAATGCCGGGATGCTTCCTTCGAAAAGTCCATGGACGAATTCCTTCCCGTTCCTTGACCCCAGTCCCATCCCGCCTCGAATGACCTTAGCCGTCGACGAGGAACAAAAAAAAAAAAATATAAAAAAAATGTGATAAAAGAGCTGGAATAGGATTCACCGGAGGTCATGAGGAGGCTGAAAGAGTCATAGGAGTGTACATACAAGGCATAGATTGGTGATGAGGCGTGGAAAGATATTGGAATTAGAATTAAATGTATTGCATTGAAGAGAAAAGATAACCATGACCAGAAGCAGGCACATGTATTCAAGTACAAGGGTGCGGGAAGATTTTCTTTCGTAGTTAAAGCGGTCAGGGATTAAAATAAGTAACCAAGAGAAATGAAAAATTTACCAAAAACGCTGAAAGAACTTAAAAGTTAAAATTTGTAGAGGGAAAAAGGTAGGTGTGTGCAGGAAATCAGAGAAATGGGTGTGCAGGGAAATTGTCACCGTAGCATGTGTTCCATCGCATTAATTTAAATTAAAACTGATTTTTTTACCGTCTCCGGATACATTAGTTGAGGAATTTAACATTGAGGAAGAGAACACAGAAACTGAATGCTTGATAACATGTTTTCCCCCCTTTTAGATGTTCAATGTAACTGCAACCCAATGAAATCAAATAATAATTTGAAAACGCTATTGTACACATCAATCGAAACTTTTGTACCTACATGACTAAGAAGGCTGAAAGCCATTAAAATAAATAAATAAAATTTCAGGAATTTAAGAAATGTATTGTTAATAAATATCAATAAATTAATATCGTCATTTCCGTTTTTAGTGTATAAAAATTTAAAGTATCATTTAATTGTGAGTTTTTGCAGTTTAGTATTTTTTTACTCCAGATACATCACCTGTGGGATTCTATCTTGAAGAAGAGAGACTCGAAACTAAATGTTTTTTAACATATTCTTACGCTTTTCAGGTGTTCCTTGTAACTGTCATTGCGCTCGAGTCTCTGCTTTCGGAGTTCTTATTCGGTATCACGTGCCAGAGCCGCTCCTTCTCCCGTATCTGGTCGTGGCCAGGTGGCGCTCCCCCAGCCCTTGAGCCATCGTCTCGCCTCGCCTTTTGTGCGTCCCGTGAGCCGAGACCACTTAACCTCGCCCCCGTCTCTTCACACTGAGTGGGAAATCCTGTCACCCTCCGCCAAATTCAATTACGGAATATTTTGAGTCTCCTCGGCTCCACTTTCCTGCTAGAAGACATTTAAGATTTTAATGACGTCTAACGTACTGTGAACGGAGTGTCCCAGAGTGGAGAAAGATATTAGATGGTAGCACTGGCTTTTAGCAGTGAAACTTTGGGACGAAATTGTACGTGATACTAGACACTGATCAATAACAGTATCTTATAATACGTCCTGATTATCAATCATTTTGTAATCACTAATACAACGTCACAAACCCTCTCAACCAGTAAAAAAAAATTCATTTCGTGTCCTCCTCCCCTTCTGGGCGATTCATCTTTTTTTTTGTCAGGCAATGTATACAGGGTGATTTAAAATAACGTGGACAAGATGACATGGTAGATCAGTCATACAATAAGGATCAAAAATCGCATAGGAACAGAGGGTCGCAAACGCCTGTATACTGGATTGGTCGCGGTGGACCAATCGCATGGCCACCACAATCACCAGACCTGTCTCCCTTGGATTTTTTTCTTGTGGAGATTTTTAAAAGGACTTATGTATGAAATACCTGTTGAAACGTCGGAAGACTTGGTAGGAAGAATCGTTGTGGCAGCCAGATGTGTTCCAGATACAGCTGGTATCTTTGAGAAGGTGCGCCGTTCCATGCAACGGAGATGCCGGGCTTGTCTCGATGCATCTGGCAAAAACTTTGAGCATCTGCTGCAGCCTCAACATTTGGCTTGCATTAGTCGCATGGGAGTGAGTAATTATCAATAAAATGATCTGTAATGATTTTGTTTCTTCTCTTTGTGTTAATATTATTTTAGACGCCCTGTAGCGGCTCTGTATCGCAGTTGCGACCCTCTGTTCCTATGCGATTTTTGATTCTTATTGTATGACTGATCTACCATGTCATTTTGTTCAAGTTATTTTGAATCACCTTGTATACATTGCCTGACAAAAAAAGGTGAATCACCCAGAAGGGGTGGAGGACACGAAATGAAATTTCACCGGTTGAGAGGGTTTGTGACGTTGTATTAGTGATTACAAAATAGTTTCAAATTTTAGAAGTCCCCTTGGCAGTATGACGTTGCACTTCCACTGGCCTGAATTAATGCACTGAATCGGTTGGGAAGATTTTTATCTTCTCCTAAAACAAGCTGTTGTAAACAGGTATGCCTGCCCTCAAGTTCCCATGCAGTAAAACATAAGGCCACTGTAATATCCGAATGACCCGCGAATTAGAATATTGCACGATTCGACCAACCGGCCAAATGGAGACCCACAATGAGGCCTCTTTCAAACTCTGGTAAGGTGTTGATAACGCTGTCTCACACGAGTACGAGGCATCTTCGTGTTATTCTCAACATCTGACGCTGTTCACGACTCTAATATACCTTATCAGTCCTGGCAACAACACTAACTCACTCTGGTCATAGAGTAATGGAATTGCAATCATTTACATAGCCGCCGATGGAGTGTATGTATACGTAGTTACATTATATCCGCAAGTCTACTAGATGTTTAAATTCTTTTTGTGGGCAAGTGTAGTTATACTGGCACTTTTTAGTCAACGTACAACACTGCGATCTGCTTACCAGCATCGTCCTGACTCTTTATCGTGGCAACTTATCACAGTTACGTGTTAAATGTAATGGTTTAGGGCAGGGGGCCCGCGAGATACATCACACTTTTACAAAATTTATTTATTTTATAATCGGCAAAGTAGTGAAAACTTACAGCTGCTTTCAAAAGCCGATTCAGTAATTTAGAGTTAGACGATTACAACAAGATTTTTCAAATATATTCATCTCCCTTTCATCTTGAAATCGAGTTGGCCTTAGAATATATACAAATGGACCTGGTTGACTTATAGTGCCTTATTGGATTAAAACACATTTTTGAAACATCAGAATCAAAAATAGATTATTGTAATACTTACGTCACAAAAGAGAAATTTTCCAATTTGAAAAATCTGGCACAAACAGTTGTTAGCGCTTTCGGTTCAACTTACACCTACGAATCTTTTTTTTTTTTTCGTTTTTTTAACTTTTTTTCGAAAATGAAATTGACCAAACACAAAACACGCTCAGAAATAACGAACGCTAACCTGCAACGACAAATACGATATGCACATACCCATATTGAGATCGATTTACAAAATCTATGTAAAAGAGTGGAGAAACAAACATTGCACTAGCAAAATATTTTTATTATTATTATTTCATTATCTTATTTAATTTATATTTATACATTTCATTTTTAGTGTTATATATTTATTTATAATGTGCGTTTAGTATCATTATTATAATATTATCTATGTTTACATATGAGACTAATAATGAAGACAATAACGATCTCTCAATTCTGTTAAATTTTTCTCAAAAAAAAAAAAAAAGTCTATAGTGGGTGTAAATCAGATATAGGGATATATAATTTTATATGCGGCCCGCGGAGTTATGATGCATTTCCAAACTGGCCCGCAAGATCATTTGGGTTGGCCACCCCTGGATTAGACAAAGAAGCTATTGGGGATTTATTTATGCAATACGATGAAGACTAGATTAAACTTCCTCATTTCGAAGATTGATATCAATGTCTTTCTCCAAATTTCAACGAAAGTAACATTTCAGAAATATATATATTATCTCACAAGGCTAGTGTGGTTAGCAAATCAATAAATTTATTACTCCCGACAGCCTTGAACTATCCTGTTATTTTATATTCCATGCTAGTTGTTCACGGAGCTTACACGCTAGTTTTTTATGCGCTAGCGTACGAGACAAACAGTATATATCCACGGGGAGTTCTTCTTATTCCCAACACATATACTCTAGCTCTTAAGCATGATAATTACAAGAATCATTTGGTAGAGATTCCAATGAAAACAAGTAACTTCGTGACAAGACCCGGTAAGAGCAAGGCGCCTGAAACTAGGATACCAGTGTGCAGAATTTATGGTGTCTTGTGGTACAGTATCGTGTACAACAATGAGCGTATGAAAACAAAGTTATGAGTTTGTTGTCCTCGCACAATTTGTATCCTAAGGCTTGACACCTCTTTACCCTAAGTTTTTTTTCATCTTGCCCTGATTTCCTAGGGGAACGACATAAAAAATAACGATAACGCCAGCGCTCGAATTATTATACTTTTATCATACTAGCGTCGTCAATAACAAAGGAATGAAAATTACATTTTTCATAACGTTGCAGTATTTGGGATAGCAAAACGAAAAATAGGTCTTAAAATTTTTATCTATGTACACACAAGAATTAATGATGTCTGTAGTCAGAATCTTTTCACACACTGTTATTTACTAACGATGTAATAATAAAGAATTTTCTGTATAATGTACTTACACTAACATCGCTGTTTTGAAACATTTCCGTACAACTGCTCGCTGCGTGTTTTTATCCTCCGAGCCCTCAATAACTATCTGACTTATATCCTCCTGAACTCCTTTCATCTGTCAATGGCTACTCACCTAACAAATAAAATATAGCTCACCTTCTCCCCACCCTCATGTTTACATTTACTCTACCTACTTTTTTTGTTATTCTTCCTATAACTTTCTGTGGTAACTCAGTCTATCCTCCCTATATAAGGTATGCTATTCTGTGGTTTATTGAAAACACTATTTAATACTTTTGCTCTCCCATAAAACAATAACAAAAATTAAGCAAGGATACAGGATTACTTGTATATTTTAGTGAATGCCAGAGGTTGGGGAAAAAAGAAAAAAAAACTTGGAAAAAGTACTTTAGAATCCGGATGGATGTTTTGGGCCATTTCCTTAGTTACAAGTTAATCAGTTTGTATAAATAGTTAATACTACGCCAATGTAATTGAATTTTTTTTATTCTTTTTATTTTTCGCCTTTCGCACGTTTAATGTAGCATCTTCAGCAGTTATTAATTGCATACGCGTAGTATTAATTATTTGTACTTGGATATTGTATTACCCTATACAACAGACTAAGGATAAGACAACATTAGGAAGATGACCAGAAATTGAACATCTTCATGAATTGGTTCTCGAGTGGGTTGATATGAAGCTATAACAGTTACTTATCTAATCATTATGTTGAAGCAAAGTAAAAAGTAGATTTCTTGCAACGTAAATAAAATAAAAGCAAACAAATGAATGGAAAAGAAATTTGTTTAAGGCGGTCATTAGAAAATAAAACTGAAACACCGAGATAAGGAGGGAGAAACAAAATGAGACTTCAAGGATTGAGAGGGAATGTGTGTTATGTCAACAATCACAAAATGGAGTCAAATTTACAAAGAAATCGGCAGTATAAGCCCACTTACCAGGTATGATGTTGCATCTCCTCTGGCCTGGGCGCATGCACTGATTCGGTTGGGAAGGATGTTATAAAGCCATAGGATCCTCTCCTTAGGCAAGCTCACCCACAACTGTTGTAGCTGGTCATTTATTTCCTGTGCACTGGTACTGGGACGGAGTTTAAGTCCGAGCTGGTCTCACACATGTTCTATCGGGGATGTATCTGGGGATCTTACTGGCCACTGGAGTATCTCAACATCGGAAAGACCGCTTCAAGAGACACATGCCATGTATGGAAAAGATTTATCCTGTTGAAATATGGCACCACGATGGTTTCAGATGAGAGGCAACACATAAGGACTCACGAACCGATGTACCGAGCGTGGTCTGGTCTCGCATTCGTCAGACGCGTGTTCGAATTCCGGCCCAGCCATCCAGATTTGGATTTTACATAGTTTCCCGATATCCCTCCAGGCGAATGCCGTAATGGTTATTTAAAAAGGCCATGGCTGAATTCATTCCCATTTCTGTCCCACCTTTAATGATCTCGAGGGTGATGAGATGTAAAACTATAGCAAAAATAAATAATATGGACCATTGTGTCGTCTCTCAGACACCACCAGCCATGATTTTAAATCATACTCTATAGCTCTCCACACCATGACGTGAATAGCGTGGTAGATTCTCCTGAAAACAACTAATAGCGCTATTATGACACCGTGTCTTACAATAACTCCTTCTCGAGGATCCAACCAAACCGCGGATTGTGAACTGAAATCAGTTCAGCTCAATTAACTTTTCATGACGTTTCATATCTTCTCCCTAGTGTAAAATGCCACAGCATGTGACAATTGTATACTGATAACTTTAAATTATATTTTGGCAATTTTAAATGTTACATTATACTTTGGTAAAGTTAAATTGTGTGTTGGTAATATTCCTAATAATTTACTGATAATTTTAAAGCAGGAATATTTAATATTAAGGAGATGAGAGAGAGGATATGTGTAGGCAGATATCTTGCTTGATTGGTGGGACTTGGTGGCTCAGGTAGTTGGCTCAAAGATGTCTGTGACGTCAGTCAACTGTGGAAAACTAAAAACAGGACACCTAGCTGGATTATAGCTGACCTGTCTAAGGAAAGTTACATACGCCACAGATACTGTTTGTGAACCCCTCAGGTTAATATGCTTAGGTTGGTACCTCGAGAGCCAACTCCAGTTAGATTTGTACTGTGAAAAGGGTCTTCCAGAACAAAGGGAGCATATTTCTATTGGCAGCAGTTGAAGTGTGTGCGAAACCATGTGGTCACCAAAGCAGCATAATGCGATGAACAATTTTATCTCCATCTCTCTCGTACGTGGGTAAACTGAAATTTTATTGACAATAAGTATCTAAAAGAAATTTTTGCGAGTGTGTATGACGTGTATGGCCTTGTAAGTGAGTTGTGCAATATGTTGAGTAATGTTTCATTGTGCTATCGAGCAAGATGAGTTTTTTTTTTTAATGTAAATTATTTGTATAGGACTGCTCTATAGTGTAACCTGTAACCTGTTATTGATTTTATTGATACGGTCTATCTCCCCAATGAACGTAGACAAGCTTTGGAAACGTGTTCCATAAATTACTATTACCAGAAATAATTAGGGAAAACTGGACAGAAATCATGTTAAGTGAAAGGCAGGAGGGAAAAATATATTACACTGAAATAACAGACTAGTCTTTCAATATCAACGTTCTCATTTTTAAAAAGCTAGTACTCTTAGTGGAGCTTGTTCGTGTCTCTTTTTATTACGACTCCGTTATATCGGGAAAAAATTGGCAACCACTTTCAGCTTCTGAGAGGAGTACTGTAGCTGCTCTGGCACAAAGTACTCAGTGCCTGCTTTGAAGAAACACGTGTACAGACTGATGTAACTCGCTGCAGCAGATCAAAATACGTTTGTTACACAATACGGAATCCAGAAACCAACATCACAAAAGGCAATACCGATTGTGGAGCGGATCGTGTATCCGGTGGCCCTGTCTGGTCTCTTCGGCTACCAGATTCCCACGGCTGAACGGCATTCCTGAAGCAGGCGGTTCCACACATTATACCACAAACGCAGCGGCGGTGTTGGTCCGTAGAGATGTAATCGTAAAAGCTTTGAAAGGCAATCTCGGCCAGAACAAAAGGACCCTACAGTCGCAATACGGGAGCGCACAGTAGTGGTAGGTTAGCTTTCACCGCCCGCCTGGCGGCCAAAATGTTACCAGGTCAGTGGGTCTCAGCACAACACTCAACTGAAGACCTGAAAGGCTATTGCCCGTCTGTACTCTACGCTTTCCTTTTACTGCTGTGTACATGTCTGATTATGGGGAAGGATTTGCCGCAGGCGTTCTCTTCCACCGAGCAATGGTCTTCATTTCCTTTCTAACATCACTGGGATCACCCGAAATGTTCCTTTTTAGTGTTTCCTACCTTCTGAATTGAAGATGGAAAACTTATGGATTCTCTTACTTCTCCGTCTGCAAACTCTCATAACTTCGGACCTCTTGATCTTTTACAATCGTAATTTCACATAAATTTAGATCTCTTTTACCTTGGGACGATTATATCATAAAATTTCGAAAAATCATGGAGACTCAAAATAATTATACAGAGGTTTAATAGGGGCTGAATGAATAATTTTCTTTAGCTATTCTTTATAGGTATCAATACAAACTTTTAACCCATCAGTTCTCAATATGTTTGGATTTTTCTTTTTGTTTAAATATTTGTGCAAGCTTCTGGTAAAAACTATAAAAATTTTCAATCCTCGTATGATTTCTGAAACAATTGTTCTAAAATTCTTTAAAAGTTTGTAATCGTATGCAGGCTCCTAAGGATTACAGGAAACTTACAGCGCTCCTCTTGGTGTTTATGGTTTTCGCAAAATCACGAAAAGAGTGATTTTGTCGTATTTTAAACGTTGACAGTAATATTTTCGTTAACTATTCGTATGTATTATTGAATAAAGAATTTCATGAACCCAACAATCAAAATGTTGGCAAATGTTGAATTTTTAACTTGTATAAATCCACAGTTGTTAGAAAATTAACGCGCAGTTGTTTTCAATACTAATTCGGAAATATGTTTATGGCAAACACAACTTTTCAACTATCGTTACTACGACGTGAATAAGATTTCAATAAAAAAAAGAATTAGAAACATTTGGTTAAAATGATAATGAACTAAAACTTCCGATCATATACCCTTCTACAGTAAAATTTGTATTACAGTAGGAATTGTGGTGAAAATTGTTTAGAAATGTAATAAAAGGTATTCTCAGCGTTTAAATTATTTCTGCAGTCATTACATCCCGCAGAATACCAAAGGCAATTTTTCTGGTTGAATTACGTTTCTATTACTTATTGGTGCAAATTTTTACAGTTTATTTCTGTAGGTTATGAATCTTTATTAACAAGTTTCATACTCTTTCATGTTATATTTTTTTTAAATTTATCTGTTGTATACAGATAAACAATGTTAGTAAGTTAAGTTTGCATGATTATCAGAGGGAAATAAATTACTTTTTATGAAAAAAGTGTTAATATCTAGGAATATCATTTGATGATAAACTCTTTTGTACAGGACATTTACTGTCTAGTGTGTGTACCAGGGGGGTGACGGAATTGGAAAGAAATCTTAGGCCACATTATTTCCTTATAACAGGATGGTGTCAGATACCAATTATGGAATAAAATACTGTCGCTGGAATGGGTGCCAAGAATATCTGCTGAATTTTTGGGTGATAATTACCGTAACCAATTCGGTGAATGATAATTAATTGAGCTTTGTTGGAAATCTTTGCGAGATAGTCTGGGAATTCATAAGGAATAAATTGTTGATGAACTTGGGGGACTTAGTGAAAATAATTAGGATTTGTACGTATAAGGGAAGAGATGACCAATAGCATATTGATTTTAGGCATGAGGAAGATTTATTCGTAAGTAAGTGCGTTAAAACGTAACTTAGTCCACACCCCGAAGGTAGGTTGGATCCTCCCGAAGGAGGCATAATAAGCCATTGTGTCAGAGGTAGGACAGTCAGTTCCTTTCCTCTGGGAACCTACAGTTTAACGTGGAATCCGATCGACGGAACGACCTGACATAGCACAACTCTTAAAAATTCATGCGCTCACCGGGTTTTGAACCTCGGGACCTGAGCAGTGAACTTACTGAAAGCAAGCGACCTATCCACTGAGACTGCTGCAAGTTGGTTAAAGACAGCAATAAACTAATAAAGTATACGCTGAAAAAATTAAACACTGAAAAGATTTAAAGTGGCAATGCTTGTAACTCAAAAATAGGTGGTTATGCAAACTACCATTCGGGCATATGCTCCTTCGCAAATAGTATTAAGGAAAGCCGTGATAGCAAAAAACTCAACTGTTTTGGAAGTGTGTCCTATGCTAAGACCCTCAGCAGAAATGTTAGCAATTCAATTCCTTATAACAGTCCTCGGAACATCCAGTCCTCTACTTATTCAGCTATGGTGACTTGTCTTCTACTGTCTGCGTTCGCTAAGGCAGTAGACCTTAACATTCAACAGTTGTTCAAGTACGATTTAATCCGTGAAGAACGGAAAGAGAATCGCAGTTGTACGTCTGAGTTGTTCTTTTATTTAGTAATAAACACCATAAATGGCTCAAATAACTGATAAAGTTACAAATATTAGAATGTCTTCCACAACAGACAACTTTGACAACTGCTTTTCAACGCATCTTTCCGACACAAGTCTACTCATATCAGCACCGACTCATCTCTCTCACATAGTATACCCCTCTCTCTCTCTTCTGTCTTACTACCTGCAAGTAACATGACCTCTCACGACCCCAACAGCTCATAACATCTTTCACATTTTAAAAAACGGAGACTTTCCCGGCTTATGCTTGAAATGAAGTCTTCATATGTGTACCGCCTGATAGTCTTTTCAAAACACTCTACGGCGGTACATCCGTGAAGACTTCCTTTTATCTTTCATATTGGCTAAACTTAAGGCGCGTTAATTCAGTGGCTTAGTTAACTTTAAATCTGAACCACCACTGCTTACAACTAACGAATATTATGCTAAGAAGACACGGCATCTCACTTTACTGGGAATACGTGATTGCGCCAAAATCTCTCGCGGTAGCGAAGGTGACAGAAGATGATATCGCCCCAGAAGTCCGCAAAATAGTTGTCTCCAAAGGAAAGAACGCTGGCTACATTTCCGCGGTTGTCAAAAAGAGGAGACGGTAATGGTTCCTCAGATATAGGTAACTGAAGTGACGATACATGCCGCTTTTTTTCTTTTTATATGTTGGCAATGGCGTGTCTGCTTCATGGTCATGAGACGGTGCAATGCTCAGATCCTAATAAAATCGAGAATACATCCACGTATTCGTGTAAAAACCAGTAGAACACTTAAATAGGGAATGATTGATCAAGTTTTGAATCCAATTTTCCTAACTAGGAGGCGCTATCATCTTGATGTATTATGTTTTCTCATCAGCAAGACAAGTTTCGTTCTACATTCGAATACACATGTCAGGAAAATAAACTACTGATAATTTAGTACGAAATTAAATTTAACCAATAGCTAAAATGCTTGATTTTTTGTATTATTAGTATATCTTTCACACTCGATAGTTGAATATAAACTTCCAGTTTAATTTAATTTTATTTAATTCAATTGCAATGGAGCACAGGCTCCGGTGGCAATTTCCCTACCCACCCATCTTCCCCCCATCCTGCACCCACCTACATTTGCGCTCTACAAATTTTTTCTTTACATTCTTTCAAAATTTTCGGTAAATTATTCATCATTTCTCTTGGTAACTCATTCCAATCCCTGACACCCTTACCTAAAAAAGAGAATCTTCCCACATCCTTGTGCCTGAAATCGAGTGCCAGCTTGTGGTCATGGTCATCTTTTCCCTTCCATGCACTACTTTTCATACCTATTGCAATATCTTTCCATGCCTCATCGCCAGTATATGCCCTCCTCATCCTCCTCCTGTCTTGTAATGAATCCCATTTCAGCTCCTTTATCATATCCGTCACTGATTGCATTCTGCGATAATTTCCAGAAACAAATCTAGCAGCCCTGTTTTGCACCCTCCCCAACTCCTGTATTTGATCCGTAAAATGAGGGTCCCATACTACACTACCATATTCGAGCAATGGTCAGACCAAAGTTTTGTAACCCAATTCCTTTACTTCCCTCGTACATCCCCTCATCGCTCTCTCCAACAAGTGCAGAATTTTGAAACCTTTTCCTACCACCTGTCCAATGTGTCCTGCCCAGTTAAGCTTGTTATCAAAAGTAATGCCAAGATATTAACATTTCAAGTCTTCAGCAGTTATATACTTGTTTCGTCAAGCATCGTTCATTTGAGCTGTTTGATGGCCACGTTTTCTATAAACGCGTGAGGACCACGTAGGAGAAAGATGATAACACAAAACTCTAGCTAAAGCACCAGCACACCGAACACACCAAGCAAGTTATAACAGAAGTCAATAAAGTAGAGTGGCATTTTATGAAAATACGTGAGGTAAGAGTTTCTTACGTCAGAACGCTGTGCCTGGTTATCTCTGCTGTGAGTAGACAGTGCTGTGTGTCCTGCAGTGCCAGCAAGCCAAGAGACAAGACGCGAGGCGACGCCGCCTCACCGTATAAATGCATACAGAAATAGCGAGATAAGTTCAGAGAGCCTGCATAAAAACCCGAGATTCCTTCTCTGACTCTCTCTCTATCTCCTTCTTCTCTGATATATGGATGTCATAAATTAGCGACGATTTATTCCTACGGAAACACATAAATTCGCATTTTATGCACTTTCAGGGTGCCCAGTAGAAAACAGGAGCAGTCGCTGAGAAGTTTGTTTAAATAATAAATATGTGGAAGCACTTTATCCAAACAAAAGAATAAGTCTGCTTCGCTTCTGGGTAGGATTTCATTTACTAAAAGGCTCCTGACCTTTTTCCTTCTCTGTAGCAATTCTCTGTCTTCTACGCAGAGCTTAATCTAGTTTTGAGGCTACAGAATCATTTATGAGGTTGGACTGTAACAAAAGGAGAATAAACGCCAAAAAATTATGCTTACGAAATAAAAATTATTTATAACAAGGAAGGTCAAGGTAGAGATAAAATCAATTTACAAAACCAGCAGATGAATAACTGAAATAATTCTTGTAACGTGGATTACTGTTCAGAAATGTAGCACTAATAACTAAATTTCTACAGTCATTGAACCCACATTGAAGTCTTATAAAAGGAGATATTTACAATTTTACATCATCTTCGCTAAACACTATTTATCATTACTTCATTAAATAATTTTCTATCCCTCAAATTAGAGAACAAGTCGCTCTTCGCGAATAAGTTACTCCTTTGTCATACATTCATTAAAATCCTGTAAATATTCCAAAATCCATACTTAGGAGCGAAGAAACGAAAAGAAATCGTCAACAGCTACATCCAACAGATACTATTACATCTGGCTAAAAGTGGTACTTATATCATTTTTTCACTCATTTAATTCTGTACCTTGAAGCTACAAGTGCAGGTTTCTATTTGCATTGAGTCGAAGAAATTTGTTTTATAAAGTTAATTCAAAAAATGTATACTGGTCAAACATTCAAAAACGATTCGTAGTGTGCTGTTTTAGTATCATATTTGTACGATAAATACTATATATTAAAATTATAGAGAAATTGTCAGTGAACGTGAAATTTATTTCAAAAAGAGCCATTTCGGTGTACACAATTGACGATGGAGAAATCAAAACAGTATAATTTGGTATATATGTATCTATGTCCCCACATATGCCATTCTTCCTGAAGTCACTCCAGGCGAATCTCGCGATGGTTCCTACAAAAGGCCATGGTGGAATTTCTTCCTGTTCCTTGCCCTTCGACCTTTCCCGCTTCTAATGACGTCGACGACATCTACGATGCGAGAAGCCATAAGGCAAAAAATCTTAAAAATCTCAACTTGGTGTAAATGAAGTCGCGAACATAGCTGGCATACAATAAATTTCTCCAAGATTCGACGGTTCAGACCGAAAATATTCAGTGGATTAAGTTACCTTTGAAAACGATTCGTTGAACATGTCTGATATCCTAAAAAGCCTCAACAGATCTGCCGTTTTCTTTTCACATGCTTCACTAATGAGACCGACACAGAAAAGTTTTGATATAGCTGTCTGACACAGTCTTTGAACTCTTCAGTTGCTGAATCTTTGGATTCTCAAGAGGCAGCTGAGAGGATATGACTTTGCTTTCGGGGTTGTGACTTGCTGCTTTACCTACGCTCTCTACAAAAATGTAGTTAATTACACAAATTCTGCTGCGCAATGGCTTCTATTTTCAAAGTGAACGATTCAATGTGCGTCATCCTATGATAACAAATATTCCTCCTTCGTTAATCAGTAAATTTATTATGGAAAATAGTAATGTCTCAAATTCAGTGCAAACAATCCAAATAAATTTATGAACAAACGTTTAGACAGAAATTTTTCTGACACAACATATGCTACTAAGATTAAAGCTCGGGCAGACTGATCAACGTGTATTCAATGCTATCATTTATATTATTTTTTATTTTGTTTTTATTATTATTACTTTCATTTATATTTTTGTCCCTTAATATCTAACCGAAATCGATAAAACAGGTATCATTTCAAAGGATAGGATCTCCGGTTTGGTACCATTATACAGTAAGAACGAAATTTTTTGGAATTCATCCCTTAAAGTGCAAAAGCGTCATTATTTCTTAAAACTTTTTTTATTTTTTCCATGGGTTATTTATTTCCCTTCACGCATAACAAAAATCAACTAATCAGATATCATTTTAATGATTAATGTCTCTGCTTTGGTAGCATCATAAATGAAGAAAGAAAATTTTAGAAATCGATACACCAGGGGCATAAATATTAAATATCAAGGTCACTATTCAGTTCCACGCCGCTAGATAGCAGTAAACTGCTTTCCTAGCGTCGACAAGTATTGATCACTGTACCGATAGATAGCGGCACCACATATCACAGATATATCAACAGACTCTGTGCTTTTTGTATAATAAGTAGCTTTTCAGGTATTTTTCCTGTAATGGAGGCATTTGTGTTTAGCTATGACACCCATACGTAAAATTTTCACACGATCTATGAGCCTGTGTTTTTTGTTTAGTTTAGTTGTATTCCTTAGGGTCAGTGACAGTTCGGTTTCGCTGTTTTTTTTTTTTTTTTTTTCAACTTAGTTGTATTCCAGTTCGCTATTCATGGTATTTTATTTTCGAAATTTTCACATGGGTCATCGACAAATTACTTATTGTAAACCTAGCATGAGTTGTAAACTGAGAAAAAATAGTTATGAAGGTAAAAATGTTCTTTGCTAAGAATTATCCTTCTTTTAAAACAATTAACAGCAGCTTGAGGATTTAAGCACCCGTGTAAAAATTTCGCAAATAAAATACGATGAATAGTGACGTTGATGGTTTTTGTCGGACGAAACAAGAATCGCCTCATATGTAGCAGTTGTTTAATGTGACAGGTACCTAACAAAATATTTACAACATATTACAAAACAATTAGGAAAAACATTTGGAGGCGTAAAATATATGTACGACAAACTCTTAAAGACCAGAATATATGAAAACGAGTCACATGTACCGTACCAAAACACGGATATCAGAGGAACAGATCGTGTGACACACAACTGGCCCCATCTTCGCATGACGCAATGAAAGTTATCAATGCAGGTTCACAAGTTTTCTTGGATTTTCAGAAAACATTTGACTCTGTACCACACAACTGACTTTTACGTCATAGGCAAAGCTAATTCTAGATTACGATTCATAGGTCGTATTTTGAGAAGTTGTAACGCTCATATAAAGTAAATACCGTACAGAACACTAGTGCGTCTGCATTTGGATTACTGCTGTGTAGTTTGGGATTCGTATCGCAAGGGATTGATTGACATTTGTGACGTTAATGCCTCACTCCAGGAATATATATAATCTTCGACTTACTATATTCAGATTATTTATTCAGTGCAAATTATTTTGTTATTCAAGTCCAAGGTTAATTTATTCATACTAAACCCGGGCGGTCAAAGATTTATAAATAACTTTTGGTAATGCAAGGTTGCTTATTTAAAGGAGCAAATAAAATGCGAAATAATGAAATATGCTGATGGTCAGTAACAAATTCTGAACGTATGCGTGGCCAGAGAAAACCGTTGGCTGGCGACAAGGAGTCGCATTGAGGACAATAGGGGTGCCGGTTGCGACGGGCGAGTGTCGTTAGCCCATGGTCAAGGCGTTGTACTCGGACGCTAGGTTGGTCCAGCCGACCCGCGCTGCCTCAAGTGGGCGCGATACTAATAGCTAATAGCACTGCTCTGGACATCACGTGATTTTGGCGTACGCTATCCCACCAATGCTGTACAGGGTCGAGCGTTACGAAAGTTAATCCACAGCTTCTTTTTTTACATATGACATGGTCGCTGGGCTGCGAGAGGTGGAGCTATCGTCTTCTTGGTGGCTAATGGAAGCTACATCGATACAATTCTTGGCCCGGAGTTGCTTGATGGAGTCATCGAAGACACTCAGACAAGTGACGCGGCACTGGGCCCGGAGCTGTAAGCATATGGTAATATACTCTTACGCCAGGTCAATGTTCAACGGTTTAACGAGGATTAAGTGACCCGTAAAAGCAACATGAGACTCCAATTCCAGCTATAATTGTATGCGATCCTCTGAGCTAGCTGCCCACTTTTCCTCCAAACATTAAAAATCTGAAAACCCTTTGTTTTAACATAATTCAGATAATTTTCAGTTTGTTTTTAATGGAGCCCTGTAAATATTTAAATATGTATGTGCATAACTTCTAACTGTTGGCCTGTGTCGCCACGATGTTTCTTTAAACACTCTGAAAACTGAAATTATACCCAGCAATTCCAAAAGACCAAATAAAACTTAATCTTTGTTTACCTGTAATCCTAGATCAATCAAGATTATTACTATCTAAATTATCAAAACTCATCATTTTAATATTCAAAATCACCCACCACGCAACCAATACAACATTAGAGAAAATACAGAAGAGAACCGCTCAATTCGTGACTGCTAGTTACAGTCCTTACGAACGTGTCAAAGAATTGATAGATAATTTGGCCTGGTATTGCTTGGCAGGCGACGTCAGTTTTCTTTTGAATTTATTGGATAATATGCGAAACTCTTTAATTTACGCGTGCAATGAAATACTTCTTCCGCCACCGTGTTTAGGTCGCAATGACAGGAGGGATAAAATTAGTAAAATAAGAAGCCGCACTGATGCTTTTATGTATTATTTCTTTTCCTCGTTCTGTTCGGGACTGGATTACACAGAATTAAGAAAGGTGCTTAGCACCCTCTGC
Organism: Vandiemenella viatica; assembly: GCA_031002005.1. Taxonomy (NCBI): domain Eukaryota; kingdom Metazoa; phylum Arthropoda; class Insecta; order Orthoptera; family Morabidae; genus Vandiemenella; species Vandiemenella viatica. Next base: position 226,219,621 of record JARYHS010011408.1, on the reverse strand, counting down.
CACCCACAATATTTATTAATTGCAGAGTTAAGATATAGATAAATAACCTGAACAAAATATATGTAGCATACAAATATCTCTACGATATGTTTTGCTGTGATCATAACCCATGAGAAAGTTTCGCGAATAAAATGTTCACATAGGAACTGTAGAAAAATATAGGAAAACAAAAATGTTTGTGTAACAGAAAAATATATATATATATATATCCGAAAAGCTACTTACTCTTCTTAAAACACACAGTTTACTGATATCTCTGTGAGATGTAGTGTCACTAACTATCGGTAACGCGCTTAATCATTGAAGCAGTATTTTAATATCTCCTTGATATGTGCTGCTGCTGTATAGCGGTATGGTTCTGAACTATCTCATACGCACAACCTTGAGTTATTACTTTTGTCCCTTAAAGTTCAAATTACTAAAACTTTCTTTCTTAATTTAAGATGTTACCTAAGTGGAGACGTTAATCTTTAAAATGATATCTCACTTATCGATTTCGGTTAGGTATCAATTGAGATAAATTGCTCGTGACGAAAAAAAATAAGTTGTTGAAATTTTGATACTTTTCCCTTTTACTGGTCGAATTCGGAAAAATTTCTTTCGTATAATATAATGTGAAAATCGGTGCCTTAAAATGATACCTTATATATCGTTTTAGGCTAAGTACGAAGGGAGATAACGGCTTGTAACAAAAAAAAACAAAAAAAACATACCTTTCAGAAATAATACATATGATATCAGAACATGTAAAGATATTACCATCTACAATATGGTGACATTTCCTACTGCTGCTTAAGGAAACAAATCACAGTAATACTTCGCAATCCAGGAGTGTGGCAGAACTTGTGTTTGTACATGAGTGACATGTGGGTGCCGGTGTGAGGTGGAGCGTTAATCCTCCCTCGACGTGGCGCCTACGCAATCGGCTTCGCGCCTGGAACGCCGCAATCGGCTTGGGGCCCACGACCAGCCCAGCTGGCCGGCAATCCGCTCAGGAGGCCCGACCAGCTGGTCGGAGCGGCTTTATCGGACGCCCGCCACAAATCGCAGTCCCACAAGTAGCTCCCCTGTAAGGGCGGTACGCCGTCTGGTCCACGTGTGTCTTATTGCAGCGGACGCACGTACATAAGGCAGAACATGGACGTGAAATTGTGATCTCAAGCTTACATTACGAAATTAAGATCACGTGATTAAAAAACCATAGGAACTCTGGAGTTAGTCATTAATACGTCTTCGGTCTTCACAGCAGCAAAAATAATACTCCATTAATTCAGTTTAAAAAGTAATTCAATGTCATTTTCAATTGGCAGACATATACTCATCTATGTAAGATAAGCCGAGCTTGATGGGTGAGCGGAAATATTTTGGTCCCGCGTTCGGGAGGACGCGGGTTCGAATCCCAATCCAGCCATGTATATTTTAGTTTCCCCATCACCCCAGGCTAATTCCGGGTGGTTCCTTCAAAATACCATGACCGAACTCCTTCCCATGACCTTTTCCACCTGTAAAGACCACGACGTCTACGAGGCGTAAAACCATAAGCGAAAAAAAGGAAGATAAAATGAATTTGAAAGAATGAGATGCAATGTGGATGGCCATCGACAGGTACTTTATTAACTATGATTATCTAATAATTGGTTCAGTGCAAAGAATGTAACAATGAAGCAACAACTAAATAGTTTTTATGCGCAGGTATAACTGCTAGTTCAACGGTATTGATTTTTCTTTTGATGATTTAAAAATGGAGATTGGTATAGGCAAAAAAAAGGTAAGATAAAATAAACTAAATGAACTTGTAAGTTTTTTTTCTGCTGCCGTTTTTAGCTTGACGTGAACTCCGGACTACATTTTTCGTAGCATCTCTTCCTTTGTAGGACAGAGTGGCATATGGATCACCTTTTATTTACGCTCTTAAGGGGGTTGCCTGGCTTTTATCTTCAGCGAATATCTTAGGTGTTACCCTTTCCGACTCCTTGTGTCCATTGCAATCCCTACAATCAATCGTCAGAGTTTCACTGGAATCGTGTCTCTTTATTGATGTTTGAGAGTTGTTACTAATTGACTTGTGCGCGTCCTGTCATTGATATGAGTGCTGTAGGGATGAAGGAAGCATACAAGCGTCGTCATACGTCTCTGAATCAAACTGACTTTGTTCTGTATGGTTTTTTAAAAAAAAAAAAAAAAAATTGGCATTTGGCTACGAGGCCATACAGCCAGCACTGTGTAATTTTGTAGTTTGCATGTATGTATTGGATCACTCAATGTATTATATATTCTCCGTGGTATAGACGACACAAGAAAAACACAACACTCAATTAAAACCACCCATACCCGCGGCCGGATTCGAACCGGCGACCCCTGCAACGCTAGGCTAGCACGCTATCCCCTACGCTGCCGGGGTCGGCGTTCTGTATGTTTCGCGTCAGCAGATGATGAAACGTATTGATCCTGGTTGCCGTATTATTCGCTTCGATGATAACACCTTCTAAATACAGTAATCAAACAGATTGTGCGTATGAAGGGTGATTTTAACTACATTGGTTGTATCTCCCCACTTAGTCCCTATAATTACAAATCTATGTCACATCGTCGCCATCCGCTTAGAACTCTCCGATTTAATATCTGCCGAGGGCACAAACCTTAGTGTCAAATAATATTGATATATTTTTTTTTATTTCTCGTTCTTTTAATAGAAAGTAACAAAACAAGTAAAATCCATACTGATCAAATGAATAAAATCCACTTTTTAAATCACAATACCAGTTTGCATAATTAGACAGGCATACCATTTTATTTTAATAATTAGTGTGTTTTTTTTAAAAAATTTTATTATAATATCTTCAATCCACAGGCTTAATTTAAGGCGAAAGTCGTTTGTTTTTAAATTTCCTGCAGCAGACTTCATCTGTTTTGTTTTTAGGATACTCGTGGAGGACTGCAAATTCGCTACTAAAATTTCGAACAATAAAGTTCTCAGACATTTGTGCGTTGAATCGAGCGTAGTAACAACTGTGTATAAAAGTTTTGTTTACACTTAATAATCAGTGTCTTTTAAAAAGGTAAACGTTTGTTGAACCTGTGATAAAATTTTATTGTTAGTCATCTGCTAGGTTTGTGGAATGATAAATGGAAGCCGTATACTGCGTGGAAGAAATAATATGGTGAACTTTGTTGTGATATTTCCATTAAGGATAACATCTCGTTTCTCTGAGAAATTGTAGTGATAATGTGTTTACTAATTTGGTGACCATGTAATTAATTTGAAGCCAACATTTTCTTGGGGATTTTTAGAAAAAAAGTGGCAATCACAGGCATTATCGCTAGACTGAATCATTATTGAGTTTAATCGCACAACACTTCTTATTTATGGTAGCTACACAGCGGAACAAAATTTCTCATGAAATCGTCAATGTTGTTATTATTTTTATTTACTATCTTTCCGTAAATACATGAATATGTGTCCGGTCTAAATAATAATGTTAAGAGTCACATACATGTTAAGGATAGGATAAAAAAAACATACAGAACCTTTACTGAATATACTTTA
>JARYHS010011408.1:226131902-226215074 GCA_031002005.1 Vandiemenella viatica | reverse complement strand
TAATACATTTACCACTAGTTTGTGTTCCAATATTATTTATCCGTAAAAATATTATTTTAAAAATGAGTCTTCGTAAAAATCTGCAAACCCTTGCAACAATCTTATGAGGGTTGTGGTCAAAATTGGGGGGGCGGCGAAATCTTACCAGGGGGAGGGGACGAGAGTCGAAACAAATCTCACGTTATCTATCTACTTTCTGGAAGAACAGAAGAGGGTCTCCTCGAGATCTCACCATACCTCATAAAAATAGGAGGGAGGTCAGGATTTCCGAAAAAACACCTCACGTAATTAATGGACGCTCCCTTATTGTTCCTCTTCACTCATGACCCTGCCAAAAATAGCATGCGTAGTTATCCCAATCCAATAAGCAAGATACTGATGTTTTTGAAAAACTACCTCTATTGAAATATTACCATTATTGATTGTGTTTCACATATAACTTAAGGTGATTCTGTTACTTATACGAGGAACGTGAGATAGTCCAGCATTCGCCTATACCCTGTTCACTCTTAACTGTTGGCTCAAGGTGATGTTCCCTGTTCCTGCTCCTCACCTTCGCACCCTCCCTTTCCTACCTCTCCTACCTGATCGCTGTATCCAAGTAGGTGAATGACAAATTTTCTTTGCTCTTGTAGGTATAAGACAGCGGAGTGCGGACAAAGTAGAATTACCTTGAGGCGCTTCTGTTTACTAAACTGGCTATAACTAACGACGGAAAGAATTGAACGCTATAACCAGAGCTACTGTTATGCGATCCCACTATTTAAGTCAGGGTCCCTTGTATACAGTTCGTCGAATGCAGTACGGTTCACAGTCAAACTAATGAGTACTCTATATGTATAATAAATAGTATTAAATCTTTACGGAATTTATTTTTTACCATAGCGTCTCGCCTATATGACGTAACTATTTAAGCTACAACGCCTAGAAATAAAGTTCTAGGTCAAATATAATCACAATGCTATTGTCAGGATGCTTATGGCCAGGCTAGTGGTCGTGTGTTGATGTATTCTGTGAGCTGAAGAATTCTAGCTCTGCTCGAAACGTCCTCTTCTTCGGACAGCTCCACTAGAAACTTACCGTTGTGCCGTTCGAGCTAATGCTTGACAGCATTGTAGACTAACAGCTACAGACCGAAGGTTAGAAATTTTAAGTTTTAACTACATGAAGGATGGTGAGGCTGTGAGATAACAACCATAGGGCTAGTTAATTGTAAAATAACTAATGTAAGTAATAGTAAAAAATACTATGGTCGAATATTTAAGTTGGCAAACATGTAATGCCAAGAGCTATACAATTAATATCGCTGACTGCATTGAAAATTTTGTTTATCATGGACTGGTGGTTGTCATGGATTTTTTTTTAGCAGTAGAGGTTTAACTTGAAAGTCGATGATTTAAGATTTGTTAAGTTTGTGAGAAATTCAATACTGAAGTGAAATAAATAATCAATGTTGGAAAATTATTGGAGAATTATTTAGTGAGTACTGAATAAAATTTATCAAGATAATGGTTTGTACTAATCAGCAGCGAGGCGGCTATCGTTCGTAATTTTGGTTTAAATCCATAATTCATAACGGGCCATATTAAACGAAAAAAGGAAGCCTTAACCTCGCAATTGGCGAACCTGGACCAGGATTATGGGTGTTAATTAAGATGATTAACATAACACCTTAAACGTCTGGAGTTTCTTCTGAAGCAGTGTTATCAGTTGAGCAGCAGCAGAGAGCTGATCTACGGGCAAGTGCATCAAGTAAGAGAATTCCAGTTTTCATTTTGTTTTTGGGGCTGCAGTGTCAACGATCAGATTCTAACAGGAAGGATATTAACTAAATTTTGAACGCTAAGTAAATGATTATGAAAGTGGAATCAAAGTTGAACTTACAAGTTGAGTTACATTTTGTTAAAGGACAGTTGCAAAGTTAATTTATTTTTCATGTGACAAAAGTAATTAAAGGGGTAAAATTTGTGATTTTAAGAAATTGTAATTATATGTACAGCCAAATTAGTTAAAAGAGCAAAAGATCAGTATTTTAAGCATTTTCGTATATATGTGTCGGCTTTGTTTCCAAGCCTGAGGCCGTCAAATTTTGTTGTTTCCTTTCAGTGATAATATACATGTTTTTCAGCAGTTACGATAAAAGATTGTAAGTTAATTGGTACCTTTCTGTGTCTTCCTAAAAAAATTGTGTTGCAGAGTTGAATGTGGACAGCGTTGTATTGATGTGGATTGGAGTTGTAAGTTTTTAATATCGATTGCGGTTTAAAGAATTTCTGCTAAGAGTAGTAATACCGTTGTGTTTTGCTTGCATTATGAAATTTTAAATGTCAAATTATTATGGAAAATAAGTGTAGAAAATTGGTTAGTGAGTTGGGAGAAACAAATAGTATTATGTCAGAGGGGGAAACGGTAAGTTCCGGAATCTTAAGTTTTGATGGGAAATATGAAGACCGAATGGGTGTCCGAGGAGATAGTAATTAGTTGCAAAATAAGTTCAGTAGTAGTCCTATTAATAACGGGGATAAAGATGGGGTTACCGGTTATTTTACAAACAATGATCTGAGCAACATTGATGAGGATGACGAATTGGTTGATGGAGAAAATGAAATTAATGGGGGGCAGAATTCAATAGGACATGCAGTTTTGCCAAAACCAAATCAACCTGAGTACGCTCGAGAAGGGAATACGGACCTAAGGTTCCTATTAAATGCTATCAGAGAAATGAAACAAGAAATGAATCAGAGCCAAGAAAAAGTTATTCAGAGAATTGAGAAAAATCAAGAGAAATTCAGGCAAGAATTGAAACAAGACATAGGAGAACTTAATGAAAAAATCGAACGTAGTCAAAGGAGGGCAGAAGAGATGATGGGGAGGATGTCAGACAGAATTGAGAAGGTGGAAAAGGAATCAGAAGAAAGATTACAGACGATTGAGAGTGATATTTTTGAAGTTAAAAAAAAATGTACAGCGAGACGTTAATGTTTTGGTAGGCCGCTGTATAGAGGAAAAAGAGAAAATTATCACTGAAAGAATAGAAGGATCACTAAGTCAGAAAATGGAAGGACATCAGAAGGATATTGAAAGCAGAATGGAAACTATTTTAGAAGGCCAAGTGCAATGTGAGATTAAAATACATAGCGTAGCGGAACATGCTAATAATGTAGGAAGACAAATTACTGGTTTGTCGACGGAAGTAGGCCAAATGTGTGGGAATATGAGCCACATTAATGAAAGACTTGAAAAAGTGGAAGGGTGGCCAGACACCGTGGTTAGTCGTATACCAAGTTATTGTCAGATTACTTTACCAGAGACTGTGTTTGAACAAAGCGGAAAAGTACACCCCGCCGATTTTGTAAAGATATATTCCTGAACCTTGCCAATAGAGTGGTCGGATACAAATAAAATCCGCTATGTACAAAGCAAATTAAGAGATGAGGCTTTTTCATGGAGTTTTGAAGTTACAGAGAGGTGTACTAATTATGACGATTTCCTAAAAATGTTCCGAGATAGATACTGGTCTCAGAGAAAACAGCGCAAGGTAAGGAGTGATTTTTACAACTGTAGGAGATACTATAGAGGCGACGGCAGTATGAGGAAATTTTGCGAGGAGATGGGAAAGGAATTGCGGCACCTGGACCAAAAGGTAGGGGAAGTAGAACAAGTGGAGATATTACTACAAAAGCTGCCGCTGCAAGTTCAAGATAAACTGGTGGTTACTCAATGGGATAAGATGGAAGATTTCTTGGACATGCTGGAAAGACTCGACCGATTCCAAGAAAGTTATGAAAATAATAGTGAAAGGAATCGAAAGTCTGATCACAGATATAAAGAGCCAAGGGACGATCAATACAGGGAGCGAGCAAATCATAGCCACCGAAAGGAAGTGGAGGATATGGACGAGGATTGCACAGGCTAGAATCACGGAAGAGATTGTTGAGGAATCCAAAAAGCATAATTTTGGTAACAATGTAAGGAGGTACGACTGAGGAATAATTCTAATATGAACAAAGTAACTGCAAGAGGGAATTATGGAAATAATGAGCGTAAAATGGTGAGACACCCTGCAGAATACAGAGGAAGAGGCTATTTCGAAAGAAGTACTCCCGGAAATGGTGGAAACTCTTTTGCAGCAAACAAGGAATATAATCAGGGGTCAAATTAAAATGCAGAGACACGAGAAGGATGGGAAGGCAGATTTCGGCGGAATGAAGAAAGGAAGGAAAACTGTTAACCGGGACTGATGCGGTCCGTTCGGTTTCGGATTGGATGAGTACAGGACCAAAATGTAATGATAGTAATATCAAGAAAGGAGAATTTAAGGCAGTAAAGTTAAAAGGTGAATTGGATCGAGACCGAAATGATTATGACGATTATGAGGAAAATTGTAATTTAGCGAAATGTTACCTTAATAAAGTGAATCAAACACAGGAAGAAGCTCCTATACATTGGTGGGAATGTTTTGAATTGGAAAAGAATAAATTAAGAGTAGGGGACAAAAGGGAGAACTCTAAATATAGCTGGACAGATGAAGGAATTTCTGATTTGATGAGAATAAATGAATGGAGAAATGAAGATCAGAAGGAATGTATTTCTTATGAGGAAGTGGTGGATGACATGGACAATAAAAGTATGATTTCAGAAGATGCAGTGTCAGAGGAGGAATCAAGTGAAGAAGACGGATGTTCGGGAATGGACAGTATTGTGAGTGATGAAGAAGCTGAAATTAGTAATAAGGAAGGAGGAAAAGAAGGAGCCAAGGAAGGTACAGAAGATGAAGTTAGATATTTTTTTACCAGGAAGGACGAGTTAAACGAATGTGACAGTCTGTTAGTGCCTGGAGAGTCAAAAACAGAGTTAACAAAGAAAGACGACGTAAGGACAGTATCAGCAGCAAGTTGTGGAATAACTAAAGTAGAAGTTTATGACGACAATAGTAAAAAGAATGGAAAGCAACCAACAATGGAAATTTGTTCGAATAGTCTAGAGGAAGCATGTGAAGGTCACGTAAAACTTCTGAAGATAAGAAAAAAGAAAATTGAGGAAAAGAAGAAAATATGAAAAATGAGGAAAATATGAAAAATGAGGATTTTAATAAAAATATAATGAAAAATGAAAGCCAATACATAATCGAGGGAATGAAGAAAATGAATGATGTATATCAAGAAGAGATAAGAAACTGGAAGAGTAGAAAGAAAGGAACAAATGCTACAAGCACATAATGCTTACTGAATTCAGTGTCGGTGAACTGGTGTGAGATTAATGCCGAAAGTAAGAAATTTATTGATATATGTGTTGGGAGCATTTCATAGTCAAGAATAAACCTCATCCAAATGCTTATTTGTTAGTCTAACTTGTACCAAAAAAGAGATTTGGATTGCGGAATATAGTAGATTTAAAGCTTTATAGGGCGAAGGAACACTTATATTAGGACTGATGGTCACATAGCATATATTCTTATTTCGCCATTAGATATTTCGATACATGTTCAATTTTTTTTTGTTGAATTGAGGCAATTTTTAATAACATAATGTATGTATTGAGTTCTAATTAAGTGGTAGTCTAATTTTAACTTTAATAATTTTTGTTAATTGAATACAAAGAATATCTAAAACTGATCCTGAAATACGATGAGTGTAAAATCTGAACATTATTTCGATGAAAAGATTTTGATAGACTTATTTAGTTGAGTAATTTAGTTGCTATTTTGAAAATGTAACTGTGGTTGTTATTTAACATTTCGGTTTGTTAAAATCATCATTTAGTTAAATAATGATTTAACTGCTCCGAAATGGGGGGCATATATGAGATAACAACCATAGGGCTAGTTAATTGTAAAACAACTAATGTAAGTAATAGTAAAAAATACTATGGTCGAATATTTAAGTTGGCAAACATGTAATGCCAAGAGCTATACAATTAATATCGCTGACTGCAATGGAAGTTTTTTTGTTTTATCGTGGACTGGTGGTTGTCATGGATGTTTTAGTAGTAGAGGTTTGACTTGCAAGTCGATGATTTAAGATTTGTTAAGTTTGTGAGAAATTCAATACTGAAGATAAATAAATAATCAATGTTGGAAAATTATTGGAGAATTATTTAGTTGAGTACTGAATAAAATTAATCAAGATAATGATTTGTACTAATCAGCAGCGAGGCGGCTATCGTTCGTAATTTTGGTTTAAATCCAGAATTCATAACGGGCCATATTAAACAGCAAAAGTAAGCATTAACCTCGCAAGGCTAGCACTAGAACCAGTTTATTGGCCTCGAAAACTGGGTAATATAGTTCATAACGTGCTGCAAAGTGGATTCCAACTGTCGCCGATTAAGTGATTCTCTTAGAGCAAACTGAAATTTTTAACTATTAGGCAGATGGTCACCCCGGGTTAAAGGTGAATGGGAGGGTGGCAGGCTCCTAGCGAGTGGCTATCAATGAGTGGTCAAGTTCTCTTGGCGACTATCCGATGGGTAAAAGACACTACTTCATGGCGTGTACTTCCCCTACCGCCTATTGACAATAAAGTGTTGAATGCAAGCTGAGAGAATTCCTACATGTGTCTATCTCGGCGTGTCAATAATCGACGATTTCCAGTAGCTCGACTATCGAATATTTCCGTAATTCCTCAAATAGTAATGGCATTCAAAGAGACGTCTCACAGTATGCATTGAAATAATCATATTGATCCCACTGTTATGTTAATTTGGAAGCAGTTTCGTTGCTTTTCAGTTGCAGTATCACCGAATTAAAACCTCACTTATGCCCTATTAAACTCTAAAACGTTCAGAAGTCCAGGTATAAATTCCTTTGACATTTCGGTGTACCTGAGGATGTCAGCTCATTTGATTGGATTACTTTGTTTAATGCAATTATGTTTCGTAATTAAATTCATTATTTACGTGGAGAAAATTATTTTCTTAACGTACAAGGGGAGCTAAGGGGGGAAGAATAATTTCTTAGGCATATGTGATTTCTTTAATTGAATCGGCTATTTGGAAAAGGCTATAAATCCAAATTTCATAATTTTACAGGAGAGCATAAAAACTAGATAGCACAAAAGCTTTAAATGAAGTTAATTAGTGAAATGAAGTCTTCACGGGTGTACCGCCGGATAGTGTTTTGAAAACTATCCGGCGGTACACCCGTGAAGACTTTATTTCAAGCATACGCCGGGAAAGTCTCCGTTCTTACATCAAGTTAATTAGTGCTTAAAAATTAGTTTAGTGTTCAGAATACATGTTAAAATTTTTATATATATATATATATACATGACCAGAAGAATACATAACTCTAATTATATCCCGATTTTGCATAAATTAAGATCAAAGTCTTATAAATCCTCTTCTACTGGAGAGCTTTCATCTGTTGTCCTCTGACAGAGGTTATTGTAGAAATATATTTCCTCCTCAGGTATATACTGCAACAGTTTTTTTGATGTCATTCATTTTCTTGATATGGATTGGAAGTTTACCATTATAGGTGCAAGTACTTTTTTCAGGTAGTAGTGGAGTATTATGAGCAAGTTCACCTATTAAGAACTAATATTTTACAAGTCCATCGATATAATTTGAAACTATCACAATTCCAGATTATACAATATTCAGTATTACAATATTGAGAAATCTAGAAACAAATTTGATGATTTGTGCTCATTTTGTGCCCCAGACCTAACTGGCAGCATTCTTTTTGTAATTATTCCGCCACCGATCTTTTCAGTAGTTCTTTTTTATATTTTCAATTTTGATGCTGTGATATTCACCAGGTGTATAGATTCGGTCGTATTTCCCAAAAAAATCAGTTTTACAACACCAAAGTCTCTATCTCATGATAAAAATAATGTCCTGGTACTGGAAAATAGTAATTAATCTGATTGAATTTACCACTTGCACTAACTGGCAACAGAAAACTTACTACACTGTGGCTATGGTTTTTACCACCAGAACTATTAGAAGGTCTTCGTTAGGCCCCTTAGTTGCCGGTGTTCATGATGAGAATAAAATACAGATTTCCCTGTGTTAAAGTAATGCACGCAAAATTCATACACCCAAAGCTATCGGCAATATAACACCACCTGCAAAGACAAATGAGATAATTGTAGGTTTTGCATGTAGTAAAGGGCTATTGCAAGAACTTCTTCATTGTTTTTGCACAAATGTTTCATTTTATGCCATATTTTTTTAACTTGTTGTCTCTAGTCTTGTGGGCAATAAGTTCAACTGTTGCTATCCGTTTGGCACTGCCGTTGAAATTATGACTGTTTAATCTTTTGATTTAGCTACTCACACTGTGAGCAAACATCAGTTTGTGCTAGACTTAAAGACAGATTGTAGTTTTCTTTGGAATATTAGTAGTTGTAATTAACTTTCACTTCAGGATGTATATATCATTCTGATACCTTCCCTTCTTTTACATGAAATATTAATCCCGAAATTGTCACTCGTCTTCAACATTTACGCCCCACATAACAGTAACAGAAAGTACTACAAAAGTAGTTGGAAAAGGCATTATTTCCGGAGATTATCTATTATTATTATTACTCCGCGATTCACTAAAAGTGTGTGGCGGAGGGTGCATTGCACCTATCGAAAAGGGTTATGGTTTGGAAGGGTTATACGGGATATGGCAGGAGGCGCCCATGGGCTATTGTGAGGAACCATCCACGCATTCGCGTGGAGTGATCTGGGAAAACCCAGATCAGGATGGCTGGACTGCTTTATCGAAAGCTACTCCTGTCGGATTTTAAGTTTACTCGCCCGGTAAATCCTTTCTATTCCATTCCCTAATCGCTCGTGGGAAAAATGAGTACAGAAATGAATCGGTTCTGGCCCTGATTTCTCTTATTTTCGCGGACATTTCGAGATATGAATGTTGCTGGTAGCAATATTTGCTGGCTGTCATTCCGAAATACGTCTGTCGTGAATTTTTCAATTAGCTTCCGTCGAGAGCAACGCCTTCGGTGTTCCAGGTCTTCCCAACCTAACTCGTTCAACATCGCACTTACGCTTTCCCTCCAACTATATATACCTGTCACGAATCGGGCGGCTCTTCTTTGGACCTTCTCTAAAGCCTCCATTAACCCCTTTTGATGGGGACCCCATACAGAACAACAATACTCTAAGTGAGGACGTACTAGTGACTTGTATACAATGGATTTAACTTCCTGAGTGCATTGATTTAAATTACGACTTAGAAACCGGAGCATACGATTTGCTTTTCCCATTACATTCTCGATATGCTCATTCCACGACAAATTATTACGAATTGTTACCCCTAGGTATTTAGCGGAATCTACCGTTCTAAGGACAGTACCATTAATTGTATATTCATAGTTAATTGGTGTCACCTTTTTACTTACAAGCATGACTTGGCACTTTTTAGCGTTTAACTCCAACTGCCAATCTTTACACCACGCAATTATTTTCATAATATCGTCTTGTAACAAAGCGCAGTCGTCCTGGGTTTTGATTTCGCGATAAATTATAGCATCATCGGCAAATAATCTTTTCATCCCCCCTATTATGTCGCATAGATCATTGATGTATATGAGAAACAACAGAGGCCCTAACACGCTTCCCTGGGGAACTCCAGACCCCACTTCAGTAAGTATGGACTTCTCGAACTACACAAACAAAATAGTACCCAGTTTTAATGCATATAGGAGGCTCGGAGAAATGGCTCCTTCGCAGCAAACGTGCAACTCCACTAAGATAACTTATTTCTTTAATAAAAACCATTTTGGAAAAATGTGGATTATGGTGTTTGGCAAATAACCGATTAAATTTGTCTATACTGATGAACGACGTTATGATAGGAATTTCCTCTTGTACAAAACTTAGGCAATACAAATAATTTGTGTGCTGTCATCTTCATACATTTGAATTTGTGAATAAAATAATCAGAACAGCTAAATCAAACAATTCTCTTATCATTGAGTTTCACTACAATTGTTTTGTCAATTAAGTATAAAACATATCGCATTTTATTCTTTCTTTTCGTTCTCTATTTGCTTTTATTCAACATTTATTTTACAATACACTGATGAGGGGTACTTGATTAGCTGTTGACAATTACAGTCATTATTCGCAATAGCAACAATACTGTGACTCTGATCAAGGAAGATTAAGAGACCATAACTCATAGACTATAAAAAGCAATAACAACGTAAAGTAACTCCTATATCATTTATTTAAGTTTTACTTCTTTCCGAACATGATCGCGAAACGCAGATAAGAGTATTTCCAAGAATCCGTTCAATATTTTATGTCTTTCAGATCGTCGTATATCGTCACCGATAAATGCAAACACTTCAGCGTTTATTCAGTTTAAAGAGACTCTCTTACATAAATATGAAACAGGTAATAACATTTCTGAAGTCAGTAACGGAACAGGAAACGTTTTCTGTTACTTGCAGTAATTGAATAGCTGCCGACGAAAAAAATTTCAATATGGTTTTTATAGAAATATTAGCACTGATAAAAAAGTGCTTATAAAACGAATTTTTAGGTTGTGTGGAAGCAAATGATTATGTATACTGTAACAAACCTAAGCTTACTGTTAATTACAATCCTCCAAATTAATTAAATCTGTGTTTAGAGAGATATGCATCAATTAATTTCTATATTTTTTCTACGAATTGTATGCTTTTGTTGGATGAAAAATGTTTAAATGAATTATAATTTGACTAAAACCAGTAAAGTGTCTGAAATGTTAGTAAAAAAACTATAATAAAGAACATCGTGTGAGTTAAAGTGTTTTGAATGTGATTTTGGCTATTCGGAATTGCTTAATATTATCAGTTCAACATTTAAGTGCCTTTAAACATTTTATATTTTCAATTTAACTTTTTTTATTATTTATTTATTTGACCTTAGGTCTTGAATAGACCATACAGTCAGTGTGGTGAAGTTACAAGGTAATAATATTAATAGTATGTAAAAATATACAGATATATAGATACATTAATTATGTAGGTCACTGTCCTTAATATAATCCTTGATGATACTATAGATTCTGTTGTTATTTATAGCGAGTAGTACTCTAATGTTAGTTGGAAGTGGCTGCTGTGCTATTTAAAATGTTTGTTCATGATTTCGGAACTTTTCTGTTAGTTTTAATTGTTTTTCTATTGTTGGAGCGATTGTCAGCATTCCAGAAGCGTCGGTCGGTGCTCCTGACGTTCTATCGAGAACGGTGTTAACATGACGCTATGTTATTTATTTAATAGTATTGTGCTTTAAATCTTCGGTAAGAAGTCTGATATCTTATTACTGCACTAGAATAAAGCCTACATGGCCAACCTGAATGACTCCAGAAATGTTTTTTAAAGTGCATGCTTGGAACCATTTTATATGTTGTAAAAGCCCGTTCTTCCCTTCGTTTTTTCGCTACATCTTCCATAACAGCAATTGGAGGTAAACAATTATTAAAGCATACTCGCAGTTTGAAAATGAACATCGCTTCTCTGCCTGACATTACATATTAAAAAAATTATCCCCCTTTTCGTGTTACTTGCAGTTAGTTCCATAAAACCTGCCAAAAATAACGGAAATTTTTGTTGTGAAAAAGTTTCTAAGGAAATCTTGATTTCAATAATCAGTAACGATTGTTTTATTTATTAATTTTTCCCTGCAAACGAACCAATTTAAATTGTTATCTAAATACAATAATTCGACGACACTGGTCTCTTTCGACATCTTCAGGGTGTAGGTTGAAGTATCACCTTGCCTAGCGCGCGTTGTTGAAAGACTGACATGGCAACGGCAGGAAGTTATGTTGCCCAGCAGACTTCATTAGACCCCCCCCCCCCCCAGTCTCGATAACCGCTATACGCACAGCACTCAGTTCGAAATAAACAGTTTTATTAGTTTTTATATATTTCTTGTTTGTAACGTTTCGTGTAAACTTTCGCTGAGTTTTGAATAAACTTTCCTGTTTACTATATTCTGTCAAAAAATTCTTAGGTTATCTTGTCATCTGCTTCTAATAAGTGCTACACAGAATAGATAGGTTTTTATTTATTTATTTATTTTATTTAAATGGCTTTCGGCCTTATCAGCCACACAGCCAAGTTCTTTGCGTTTTATGACAATTCACATTTCATTACTTTACAGTTCTGTTTACATAGTTTAACAATTTACATTTCATTTCGTTAACAATTTTAAATATACATGATTTACATTACAGTCCTATGCACTACAGTTTACATTGTATGACCTTTTACATTTAAATTTCTTTACAGTTCTGTATCTATCTGTTTACTTCTTGGTGTTACACTATGATGAGTCGACATATAATCACTTACTTTATTATATTTCTTATCTGTGTCGTAGATTGTTTACTATACAATTTGTGGGTTCAAGTGGTGTACGATTGTAAATGTAATAACTTTGTTCCCGTCGTTACCTGTTGGATTTTCTACTTGTCTAAAATTTATAATTGGATGTTTCCCTCCTTAAAGAAGGTCATTGTGATTTTGAGAATTTCTTTTTTATTTGAGGCTAGCAGGATGGAAGCGTTGGTTAGGAGAGGAATGTTACATTTTGTGAGGTCTTTTAGCATTCTGTCCTTATCATCTCACGCTCTTCGTCTTAGATGAATTTGTGCATTTAACCGTCGTAAATAAACAGCAGATTTTGCTCTGTCTGGCATTATAGTTTTTTTCTCTGCCCTTTGTATTTATGTTCAGTTACTTCAACAGACAATTTGCTCTTAGCTGGCATCATTGTTTTTTGCTTTTTTTCGGCTTTACGCCTCGTCGACGGCTAAGGAAGGGAAGGAAGTCGACCATGGCCTTTTTGAAGGAATCATCCCGGCATTCGCCTGGAGTGATTTGGGGAAACCATGGAAAACCCAAATCTGGATGCCCCCAAACTGGGATTCGAACCGCCGTCCTCCCGAATGCGAGGCCAGAACGAATCATTATTAAATTTCCTTTTAATAATATAACTATAAAAACGTAATTAAAATGAAATGCAGTTATTTATTTGAAATTTCCTGGTTTGCGAACAGCGTGGCGTCACTAACACTTTGTGTACTATCGACACTCACCTAATGTTTCGGGTCTTCAGTTTACATTCAGTCTGCAGATTCAATGCATTTTATTAAAGTGGATGTTTTGCGTAGTATTTCGATGGAATAATGTACAAGTAAAATATTTATCGACAATGTTTTCATTCAAGGAACAACCTGTCATCGAAAAGTGCAAAATGTTTAGAAGATACGTTGGTGAAAGTTTAAATCGCCCGGCGACCTTACAAAATTACCCGTAAATTTTGTAAACCACTTTATAAAATACCAACTTCCGAGTTGTTTAGTAATACGCTATTTTCGCCAGTAAGAACACAATTAACTGAGACGATTGTAACCGTTTCTCATAGAAACTACGTATCGTCTATGCATTTCTTTCCTGTTTCTTGGCTTCATAAATGATAGTGGCATGCTGATGTATACGGAAGGAGAAAACTTGACGTTGTTCTGTCGACCCAACACTACGTCTAGTTTGTCACGCCGTGCGCCTTTTGATCCAGGCAAAGACAGGTGTCGGGGGGTTAAGGGGGGGACTGGCCATGTTTTTTGGCCGTCGCTGTCTGCAGGGACCATCGTCTGACAGATGAGAAATTGCTTCTGGAGAGGAGAGCAGAGCAGCCAACTCGACTATTTTGTTTGAAGTTGTCCGCGAGATATCTTCCCCGAGGCAGACAGGAATCACTCTGCACAGCCTCTGATAAACCGACTCTGCCTTGGGTGTGAGAAAAAAGCTGCGCGTTCCATCGTTCTGTCAATTTCTCTCGCCGCCTCGCCTTCCGCTTTTTCTTTCTTTTACTTGTGCTAAAAGTGGGAGATTGCGCACGAGGTGGTAGTGGCTCCTCGCCGCAGTCTTACCCATCCAGTGAACAGCGGCAATCAACTTCAGAGGGCCTGCGAGACCTTACTTCGTTAAAGTTGCCACAATTATACGGTGCTGCGCTCTCGGCGTTTACCGATAGGCGCTACCGCTTACTGAAACAGGTTACAACGCCAATGAGACAGTGAACGTCAAAGTTTTAAAACGAGGGGTCTTGTGGCTCAATGATTAAGGAGGTACCCGTTATGAGCTGCGATTTTCGAAGGCCCTATCCCGTGATTGACAGAGCTAAGATGGCACATCTTACCCCGAGGTGGCTCACTGTCGCCTGTAAGAATTCCAATCCACATTTGTAAGTCTTTAGATCAACGGGCTGGTAGCTATGCGGTTCAGGTGATTGCTTTCAAAATTTCGCAGCTCCGGTCCCGGGTTCAAATACCAGCTTTTGCAGGAATTTTTAAGAGTTGTTATAATGTCCCTCAGACCCAGACCTGTATGTAATTGTATTTTAAGAATGGTGTTTATCAAGCTGCGAGTTGATTAAATATGGTTTAGTATATTTTTCGTAAAATTAACTGTGAATTTGTGTAAATTAACATTGTTTTATGGAAAGAATCAATGTAAAATGCTATGTGATATATTCAAGGACAGTACTATGCATAAAACAGTAATTAGAAAGTTTGTAATTGTAAGTATTAATTGAGCTACGATGTTTGAATGACAATTTGCGACGGTTTGGATTAATTTATGTTGATAATAATTATTTTGTTTGTAAATACGCGTGAATATCTTTACTTCTCATTTCCGTGTGTTTCATGATGATTGTGAATGAATTTGTATTAATTCTAATTGATTTAATGTGATTTTAATTGTTTACGTATTGTTAGAATTCGAGCTGGAACACTTGTTTATGTTTTTACTTAGCATATTTCGATCGAACCGACGCCTGTTTGTATAATGTTATTAGGTGAGAACAGGAGAATAAACAAAGTGAAAATTGATTTTTCGGTCTATTTATTTCAAGAAACCAAATACCTAAGATTGTGTTTCATCGTATGAGTTACGCCTGGATGTTCCGTGGTTCGGTAAACTGTAGATGTCAGAGGACAGGAACTGACTATCTTACCTCTGTCACAATGGCTTAGTACATCTCCTTCGGTAGGATCCAACCAATCTTCGGGTTTTTGAATAAGTTTTTAAGCCTATAGGTAGGGAAAAATAGAGACGTATCGATAACTTAACAACAATGGCATTGGTAACTCCTTGGAATTAACTCAGGAAATGTAGTTAAGTTGGATTTATTGTGTGGGATAAAGGAATACTTTACAGAGTTGATACACTTCTAATCTATAGAAACTATTACGTATTAGATACTGGTAAAATAGTATATCATTCGAACCAAAGTGGAGGGCGTTGCATTTCTGAGTCAGCGAAGGGTGGAGGAGTGACAGAATTCGCCTAATCTGGTAGTTACTTCATAACTATATAAATACTCGTCAATATCGCCCATCACCAACTTCTCGCCAAAATCCTGCATCACTAACTGCCTTCGATACCTTCATATTGGCTTCACTTAGAACAGTAGAGAGGAAAGACGTTAGCCATTGGCTAGACACACACATGAGGGTCACATGAATAAGGCGTGGACTTTACATGCACCTCACGTCCTGCATTTCCAACAAAAAACTGCACAGGCAGGCTTGTCCTTGAAGTAACAAGTCACGTTGCCAACAAACATGGGCATGACTGTTGCACTGGGCTCGGTTCAGAAACAGCCTCTCTTAATGTTAACGTTTACCACATAAATATATGTTCGCAACAGCTCTTAACCCTACCTTCAATTTGCCACAGCCTGCTGTGTAATGTGAAGTACAGTAAAACACTTCCGTGGTTCCGTAGTTCCGTTATATCCGGGAGGATATAACCCACTGCGCGACGAAGAACAATCCTTCAGTATCTCCCAGATAGGGTTGCAACGGTATATCGGTCAACCGATAATATCAGTCCAAAAATATCGATATTTTTAAATGGTCGATATGAGGAATAGAATATATAAAACTACAAACCCCTTCACGCTTTAAAAAAAATGTAAATAAATGTATGGGTGAAAGAGACCAAACTTGACTATGCTAAACTCTGATTTAGCTGGATAACATCCTTTACTACTCTGTGGTTCCACTCCGTTTCGTGCACGTTTTTCGTTCCCCATTCATTTACGTTCACCGTTTTATTATTTAATATGTTGCGTTACGTTTGCGTTCGCTAGATCTTGTTTCTGTCTTGGACGTATTACAATGTTCTAAAGGGGATAAAAAATATGATAGCCTGACCGATACAATTGCTTATTTTATCAGTGTCGATAATACACCTTTTAATGCAACTGAAGGCAAAGGTTTTAAGTTTTAATGAAGCACCATTTTCGAGGAACTATCAAAACAAAAATTGATGAAAACTATGAAAAAGTTTCAAAAATTTTTGCTGTAAAATTAAATTTAAATCAATTATAATTGGTATACTAGTTGGATTAAGATATTCTAAAAATTGTAATTAATCGTTTACTCAAAGTAGCCTCGTCGGTACATTCTGAATGTCTTTTCTCACAGGCAGAAACCACTGTCACTCAAACTAGGAATGGACTTCATGGGAAAAGGTTAAGCAAACTACGTTTTCAGGAACCGAGGGCGGTGGGTGAACGGTTAACTTTCTGGCCTAGCATTCGGGAGGACGAGGGTTCGAATCCCCGTACAGGCATCCAGATTTGGGTCTTCCATGGTTTCCCAAAATCACTCCAGGCGAATGCCGGGATGCTTCCTTCGAAAAGTCCATGGACGAATTCCTTCCCGTTCCTTGACCCCAGTCCCATCCCGCCTCTAATGCCCTTGGCCGTCGACGAGGAGTAAAAAAAAAAAAATGTGATAAAAGAGCTGGAATAGGATTCACTGGAGTACATGAGGACGCCGAAAGAGTAATAGAAGTATACATACAAGGAATAGATTGGTGATGAGGCGTGGAAAGATATTGGAATTAGAATTAAAAGTATTGCATTGAAGAGAAAAGATAACCATGACCAGAAGCGGGCACACAGTTTCATGCACAAGGGTGCGGGAAGATTTTCTTTCGTAGATAAAGCGGTCAGGGATTAAAATAAGTTACCAAGAGAAATGAAAAATTTACCAAAAACGCTGAAAGAACTTAAAAGTTGATATTTGTAGAGGGAAAAAGGTAGGTGTGTGCAGGAAATCAGAGAAATGGGTGTGCAGGCAAATTGTTACCGAAGAATGTGTTCCATCGCATTAATTTAAATTAAAACTGATTTTTTACCGTCTCCGGATACATTAGTTGAGGAATTTAACATTGAGGAAGAGAGCACAAAAGAAACTGAATGCTTGATAACATGTTTTTACCCCCTTTGAGATGTTCGTTGTAACTGCAACACAATGAAAGCAAATATCTGGTTGGCCTCTTTACAGCCAACCAAACATGGTTTGTGAAGGTCTTATTTTTAATGGCTCCTTTATAGCCAACATTTTAGTATTTTATTTATATCTTCCGTCTGTGTGGCTGACCTCCCTACAGTCGGCCAACCAGACGGTAATACTATGAATTTCAAGCCACATTGCTTAGCCGGATATTGTTTGAGCGCTAATGACCCCGTCGTCGACGCGCCCTTAAGCACCAACAACAACAACAACAACAACAACAACAACAACAACAAACAACAACAGAAAGCAAATAATAATTTGAAAACGCTATTGTACACATCAATGGAAACTTTTGTACCTACATGACTATAGCATACAAATATGGGCACCATGAACTGTTTGATTAAACATGACGGAGACCAAGTAAAATGCAAAACTGTTTCGGAAATCGCGGCTTGAAGCAAACTTCTACTAAAACCTCATTATAACATGGTAAAAGCTTTTGGATGTATTCGCAGTTCCGTTCTTCCTTTGTTAAGTTTTGGCGCGGTTATAATGGATGCAAGCTGAGTGAAGATCTCTGATTGTAATAGAGACTCTTTGGCAGTAAGAAAGTATCTGTAGAGATGAATTTGATAGTTTTTCACTGTAAAATGGTAAAATTTAAAATAGTAAAAAATAAAGATCTGTAAAAAAATAAAAAAAGAAGGCTGAAATCCATTAAAATAAGTAAATAAAATTTCAGGAATTTAATAAATGTATTGTTAATAAATATCAATAAATTAAGATCGTCATTTCCCTTTTTAGTGTATAAAAAATTGAAAGTATCATTTAATTGTGAGTTTTTGCAGTTTAGTATTTTTCGACTCCAGATACATCACCTGTGGGATTCTATCTTGAAGAAGAGAGAATCGAAACTAAATGTTTGATAACATATTCTTACGCTTTTCAGATATTCCTTGTAACTGTCAGTGCGCTCGAGTCTCTGCTTTCGGAGTTCTTATTCGGTATAATGTGCCCGTGCCGCTCCTTCTCCCGTATCTGGTCGTGGCCAGGTGGCGCTCCCCCAGCTCTTGAGTCTTGAGCCATCGTCTCGCCTCTCCTTTTGTGCGTCCCGTGAGCCGAGACCACTTAACCTCGCCCCGTCTCTTCACACTGAGTGGGAAATCCTGTCACCCTCCGCCAAATTCAATTACGGAATATTTTGAGTCTCCTCGGCTCCACTTTCCTGCTAGAAGACATTTAAGATTTTAATGACGTCTAACGTACTGTGAACGGAGTGTCCCAGAATGGAGAAAGATATTAAATGGTAGCATTGGCTTTTAGCAGTGAAACTTTGGGACGAAATTGTACGTGATACTAGACACTGATCAATAACAGTATCTTATAATACGTCCTGATTATCAATCATTTTGAAATCACTAATACAACGTCACAAACCCTCTCAACCAGTAAAAAAAAATTCATTTTGTGTCCTCCTCCCTTTCTGGGCGATTCATCTTTTTTTGTCAGGCAATGTATACAGGGTGATTTAAAATAACGTGGACAAGATGACATGGTAGATCAGTCATACAATAAGGATCAAAAATCGCATAGGAACAGAGGGTCGCAAACGCCTGTATACTGGATTGGTCGCGGTGGACCAATCGCATGGCCACCACAATCACCAGACCTGTCTCCCTTGGATTTTTTCTTGTGGAGATTTTTAAAAGGACTTATGTATGAAATACCTGTTGAAACGTCAGAAGACGTGGTAGGAAGAATCTTTGCGGCAGACGGATGTGTTCGAGATACACCTGGTATCTTTGAGAAGGTGCGCCGTTCCATGCAACGGAGATGCCGGGCTTGTCTCGATTCATCTGGCAAAAACTTTGAGCATCTGTTGTAGGCTCAACATTTGGCTTGCATTAGTCGCATGTGAGTGAGTAATTATCAATAAAATGATCTGTAATGATTTTGTTTCTTCTCTTTGTGTTAGTATTATTTTAGACGCCCTGTAGCGGCTCTGTATCGCAGTTGCGACCCTCTGTTCCTATGCGATTTTTGATTCTTATTGTATGACTGATCTACTATGTCATTTTGTTCAAGGTTTTTTGAATCACCTTGTATACATTGCCTGACAAAAAAAGGTGAATCACCCAGAAGGGGTGGAGGACACGAAATGAAATTTCACTGGTTGAGAGGGTTTGTGACGTTGTATTAGTGATTACAAAATAGTTTCAAATTTGAGAAGCCCCCTTGGCAGTATGACGTTGCAGTACCACTGGCCTCAATTAATGCACTGAATCGGTTGGGAAGATTTTTATCTTCTCCTAAAACAAGCTGTTGTAAACAGGTATGCCTGCCCTCAAGTTCCCATGCAGTAAAACATAAGGCCACTGTAATATCCGAATGTCCCCCAAATTAGAATATTGCACGATTCGACCAACCGGCCAAATGGAGACCCACAATGAGGCCTCTTTCAAACTCTGGTAAGGTGTTGATAACGCTGTCTCACACGAGTACGAGGCATCTTCGTGTTGTTCTCAACATCTGACGCTGTTCACGACTCTAATATACCTTATCAGGCCTGGCAACAACACTAACTCACTCTGGTCATAGAGTAATGGAACTGCAATGATTTACATAGCCGGCGATGGAGTGTATGTATACGTAGTTACATTAAGATCCGCAAGTATACTAGAGGTTTAAATTCTTTTTGTGGGTAAGTGTAGTTATACTGGCTCTTTTTTAGCCAACGTACAACACTGCGATCACCTTACTAGCATCGTCCTGACCTTTTATCGTGGCAACTTATCACAGTTACGTGTTAAATGTAATGGTTTAGGGCAGGGGTAACCAACAACCGGGCCGCACGCAGCTCGCCTTGAGCATTTTTCTGGCCCGCGAGATTCAACACACTTTTACAAAATCTATTTATTTTATAATTGGCAAAGTAGTGAAAACTTACAGCTGCTTTCAAAAGCCGATTCAGTAATTTAGAGTTAGACGAATACAACAAGATTTTTCAAATACATTCATCTCCCTTTCATCTTGTAATCGAGTCGGCCATAGAATATATACAAATGGACCTGGTTGACTTATAGTGCCTTATTGAATTAAAACACATTTTTGAAACATCAGAATCAAAAATAGATTATTGTAATACTTACGTCACAAAAGAGAAATTTTCCAATTTGAAAAATCTGGCACAAACAGTTGTTAGCGCTTTCGGTTCAACTTACACCTACGAATCTTTTTTTTTTTTTTTCACTTTTGCAAATGAAATTGACCAAACACAAAACACGCTCAGACATAACGAACGCTAACCTACAACGACAAATACGATATGCACATACCCATATTGAGATCGAATTACAAAATCTAAGTAAAAGAGAGGAGAAACAAACATGGCACTAGCAAAATATTTTTTATTATTATTATTTCATTTTCTTATTTAATTTATGTTTATACATTTTTAAATTTCATTTTTAGTGTTATATATTTATTTATAATGTGCGTTTAGTATCATTATTATAATATTATCTATGTTTACATGTGAGACTAATAGTGAAGACAATAACGATCTCTCAATTCTGTTCAATTTTTCTCTCAAAAAAAAAAAAAAAAAAAAAATGTCTATAGGGGGTGTAAATCAGATATAGGGATATATAATTTTCTATGCGGCCCGCGGAGTTATGATGCATTTCCAAACTGGCCCGCAAGATCATTTGGGTTGGCCACCCCTGGTTTTGGGAATTTATTTATGCAATACGATGATGACTAGATTAAACTTCCTCATTGCGAAGATTGATCTCAATGTCTTTCTCCAAATTTCAACGAAAGTAACATTTCAGAAATATATATATTATCTCACAAGGCTAGTGTGGTTAGCAAATCAATAAATTTATTACTCCCGACAGCCTTGAACTATCCTGTTATTTTATATTCCATGCTAGTTGTTCACGGAGCTTACACGCTAGTTTTTTATGCGCTAGCGTACGAGACAAACAGTATATATCCCGGGGAGTTCTTCTTATTCCCAACACATATACTCTAGCTCTTAAGCATGATAATTACAAGAATCATTTGGTAGAGATTCCAATGAAAACAAGTAACTTCGTGACAAGACCCGGTAAGAGCAAGGCGCCTGAAACTAGGCTACCAGTGTGCAGAATTTATGATGTCTTGCGGTACAGTATCGTGTGCAACAATGAGCGTATGAAAAGTTATGAGTTTGTTGTCCTCGCACAATTTGTAGCATAAGGCTTTACACCTCTTTACCCTAAGTTTGTTTTTTCATCTTGCCCTGATTTCCTACGGGAACGACATAAAAAATAACGATAACGCCAGCGCTCGAATTATTATACTTTTATCATACTAGCGTCGTCAATAACAAAGGAATGAAAATTACATTTTTCATAACGTTGCAGTATTTGTGAAAGGAAAACGAAAAACAGGTCTTAAAATTTTTATCTATGTACACACAAGAATTAATGATGTCTGTAGTCAGAATCTTTTCACACACTGTTATTTACTAACGAAGTAATAATAAAGAATTTTCTGTATAATGTACTTACACTAACATCGCTGTTTTGAAACATTTCCATACAACTGTCCGCTGCGTGTTTTTATCCTCCTGGCCCTCAATAACTATCTGACTTATATCCCCTTGATCTCCTTTCATCCGTCAATGGTTACTCGCCTTTCAAATAAAGTGTAGCTCACCTTCTCCTCACCCTCATGTTTACATTTACTCTACCTACTTTTTTGTTATTGCACCTATAACTTTCTGTGGTAACTCAGTCTCTCCTCCATATATAAGGTATGCTATTGTGTGGCTTATGGAAAACACTGTTTAATACTTTTGCTCTCCCATAAAACAATAACACAAATGAATCAAGGATAGTGGAGTATTTGTATCTTTTAGCGAATGATAGAGGTTGGAGGGGATCAAAAAAATTGGAATAAGTTCTTTAGAAACCGAATGGATGTTTTGGACCTTTTTCTTAGTTACAAGTTAATCAATTCGTATAAATAGTTAATACTACGTCAATCTAATTAAATTTTTTGTTTCTTTTTATTTTCACGTTTCACACGTTTAATGTAGCATCTTCAGCATGTAACAGCCCTCATACCTGAATTTTGAATAGTATTGTACTGTATGAAGTATTTTTAGTGAGCTAAAGTTTGCTTGAATATCATCTGGTATGTTTGTTTTGTAATTTCTTGTAAATCAGTGTATATAGACTTTGTTGTATGAAAGAAAATTATTTAAAGTCCATTTAATATGTCTAAGAACCGAATGGTGCAAGAGAATTTATTAAATGTTTGTAATTCCATGTATTAATGCAAGTTATGGTGTCTACAGGACAATTTTCTACAGTTTGAGATGATTTCTGCAAATAATTTTGTATTTAAGTATCTCTAATTACCATTTATGATCATTTTGTAATGTTGTTAAGTAATTTTGTATTAATTCCGATTGTTTTTAATATGTTTGATTGTTTGAGTGATTGTTTATGTTTGAAAAATATCGGGCGGATGCCTTTGAAGAATTCTCGTAATTTCGTAGAGACTATATAAACACATCAGCAGAAAGACAGTTAGTTAGTTAGTTGAATTCATTCATTCAGTTTTACAGAGAGATTCATCCAGTTAGTTTCACAGAGATTTTATTTGTGACGGCTCAGAAGTGCATCTCTGTATTGTATCTATGCTTGTGAATATCGCTGACTTTGTTTTGATCAAAATAAACAAATATTCAACATAACCTTCTGGTGGACTTTTTAATTAATCAATATATATAAATTAAACCACCGAAGATCCTAATAAGCAGTTATTAATCGCATTCGCGTAGTATTAATTATTTTTACTTGGATATTCTATTACCCTTTACAACAGACTAACGATAAGACAACATTAGGAAGAGGATCACCAGTTGAACATGTTCATGAACTGGTTGTCTTTTAAAGTCGGTGGAAATGCAGCTATAACAGTTACTTATCTAATCATTATTTTGAAGTAAAGTAAATAAATTGAAAGCAAACAATTGAATGGAAAACAAATTTGTTTAAGGCGGTCATTGGAAAATAAAACTGAAGCACCGAGATAGGGAGGGAGAAACGAAATGAGACCTAACGGGTTGAGAGGGAATGTGATGTTATGTCAACAATCACAAAATGGAGTCAAATTTACGAAGAACTTGGCAATATAAGCCCACTTACCAGTATGATGTTGCACCTCCTGTGGCCTGGGCACATGCACTGATTCGGTTGGGAAGGATGTTATAAAGCCATAGGATCCTCTCCTGAGGCAAGCTGGCTGGCAACTGTTGTAGCTGGTCATTTTATTTCCTGTGCACTGGTACTGGTCTCACATATGTTCTATCGGGTATGTATCTGGGGATCTTACTGGCCACAGGAGTATCTCAACATCGAAAAGACAGCTTCAAGAGACTCATGCCGTGTATGAAAAAGATTTATCCTGTTGAAATATGGCACCACGATAGTTTCAGACGAGAGGCAACACATAAGGACTCATGAACCGATGTACCGAGCGTGGTCTGGTCTCGCATTCGTCAGACGTGTGTTCGAATTCCGGCCCAGCCATCCAGATTTGGATTTTACATAGTTTCCCGATATCCCTCAAGGCGAATGCCGTAATGTTTATTGAAAAAGGCAATGGCTTAATTCCTTTCCATTCAAGTACTGTTCCACCTCTAATTATCTCGAGGGTGATGAGATGTAAAACTATAGCAAAAATAAATAATACGGACCATTGTGTCGTCTCTCAGACACCACCAGCCATGATTTTAAATCATACTATATAGCTCTCCACACCATGACGTGAATAGCGTGGTAGGTTCTCCTGAAAACAACTAATAGCACCATTATGACACCGTGTCTTACAACAACTCCTTCTCGAGGATTCAACCAAACCGCGGATTGTGAACTAAAATCAGTTCAGCTCAATTAACTTTTCATGACGTTTCATATCTTCTCCCTAGTGTAAAATGCCACAGCATTTGACAATTGTATACTGATAACTTGAAATTATATTTTGACAATTTTAAATTGTATAGTGGTAATGTTAAATTATACTTTGGTAAAGTTAAATTGTGTGTTGGTAATATTCCTGAACTAACTTACTGATAATTTTAAAGCAGGAATATTTAATATTAAGGAGATGAGAGAGAGGATATGTGTAGGCAGACATCTTGCTTGATTGGTGGGACTTGGTGGCTCAGGTAGTTGGCTCGAAGACGTCTGTGACGTCAGTCAACTGTGGAAAACTAAAAACAGGACAGCTAGCTGGATTATAGCTGACCTGTCTACAGGAACTTACATACGCCACAGATACTGTTTGTGAACCTCTCAGGTTAATATGCTTAGGTTGGTACCTCGAGAACAAACTCCAGTTAGTTTTGAACTGAACAAAGGGAGCTTATTTCTATTGGTAGCGGTTGAAGTGAATGGGTCTGTGCGTAAGTGCGTCCGGCACCACGTGGTTGCCGGTGCAGCATAATGTGATGAACAATTTTATCTCCATCTCTCTCGTACGTGGGTAAACTGAAATTTCATTAAAAATAAGCATCTAAAAGGAATTTTTACGAGTGTGTATGACGTGTATGACCTTGTAAGTTGAGTTGTGCAATATCTTGAGTATGTTTCATTGTGCTATCGAGTAAGATGAGGTTTTTTTTTTTTAATTTAAATTATTTGTATAGGACTGCTCTATAGTGTAACCTGTTATTGATTTTATTGATACAGTCTATCTCCCCAATGAACGTAGACAAGCTTTGGAAACGTGTTCCGTAAATTACTATTACCAGAAATAATTAGGGAAAAGTGGATAGAAATCATGTTAAGTGAAAGGCAGGAGGGAAAAATATATTACACTGAAATAACAGACTCGTCTTTCAATATTACCGTTATCATTTTTAAAAAGCTAGTACTCTTAGTGGAGCTTTTTCGTGTCTCTTTTCATTACGACTCCGTTACATCGGGAAAAAAATTGGAACCACTTTCAGCTTCTGAGAGGAGTACTGTAGCTGCTCTGGCACAAAGTACTCAGTGCCTGCTTTGAAGAAACACACAGACTGACGTAACTCGCTGCAGCAGATCAAAATACGTTTGTTACACAATACGGAATCCAGAAACCAGCATCACAAAAGGCAATACCGATTGTGGAGCGGATCATGTATCCGGTGGCCCAGTCTGGTCTCTTCGGCTACCAGATTCCCACGGCTGAACGGCATTCCTGAAACAGGCGGTTCCACACATTATACCACAAACGCAGCGGCGGTGTTGGTCCGTAGAGATGTAATCGTAAAAGCTTTGAAAGGCAATCTCGGCTAGAACAAAAGAACCCTACGGTCGCAATACGGGAGCGCACAGTAGTGGTAGGTTAGCTTTCACCGCCCGCCTGGCTGCCAAAATGTTACCAGGTCAGTGGGTCTCAGCACAACACTCAACTGGAGACCTGAAAGGCTATTGCTCGTCTGTACTCTACGCTTTCGTTTTACTGCTGTGTACATATCTGATTATGCGGAAGGATTTGCCGCAGGCGTACTCTTCGACCGAGCAATGGTCTTCATTTCCTTTCTAACATCACTGGGATCACCCGAAATGTTCCTTTTTAGTGTTCCATTCCTTCTGAATTGAAGATGGAAAACTTATGGATTATCTTACTTCTCCGTCTGAAAACTCTCATAACTTCGCACCTCTTGATCTTTTACATTCGTAATTTCACATAAAGTTAGATCTCATTAACCTTGGAACGATTATATCAAAAAAATTCGAAAAATTATGGAGACTCAAAATAATTATACAAAGATTTAATAGGGGCTGAATGAATAATTTTCTTTAGCTATTCTTCATAGGTATTAATACAAACTGGTAGCCCACAAATTCTGAATATGTTTGGATTTTTCATTTTAATTAAATATTTGCGCAAGCTTTTGGTAAAAACTATACAAATTTTCATTCCACGTTTGATTTCTGAAAAAAATTGATCCGAAATTCTTTAAAAATTTGTAATCGTATGTAGGCTCCTAAGGATTACAGGAAATCTACAGTGATCCTCTTCGTGTTAGTTGCTTTCGCAAAATCACTAAATTTTTTTACATATTTTAAACGTTGACAGAAATGTTTTAGTTAAATATAGGTATGTATCATTGAATAAAGAATTTCAGTAACCCAACAATCAAAATGTTGAATTCTTAACTAGTATAACTGCATAGTTGGTAGAAAATTAACACACTACGTGTTAATTAATGAGCGGTTGTTTTAAATACTACATAAAACTATGTTTATGACAAACACAACATTATAACTATCGTTACTATGCCGTGAATAAGATTTAAATATAAAAGAATTAGAAACATTTGGTTAAAATCATAATTAAACTAAAATTTCTGATCACGTACCCTTCTACAATTAAATTTGTATGACAGTAGGCATTGTGGTGAAAATTGTTTGGAAATGAAATAAAAGGTATTCTAAGGTGCTTAAATTATTTCTGCAGCACAATTACGTCCCGCAGCATACCAAAGGCAATTTTTATGGTTGAACTACGTTCTATTACTTATTGATGCAAATTTGTTCAGTTGATTTCAGTACGTTATGAACCTTTATAAACAAGTTTCATAAACTTTCATGTTTTAATTTTTTAATTTATCTGTTGTATTGTATATAGATAACCAATGTTCATAAGTTAAATTTGCATGATTATCAGGTGGAGAATAAATTACTTTTTTAATGAATGAAGTGTTAATATTTATACATATCATCTATATATATAAAGATGAATGTATGTATTTTTGTTTGTTTGTTAGTTTGTTTGTTCTTCATACAAATCCACAGTTTTCATCCTATCTCGATGAAACTTTCCACACTTATCCTTTGAAACAAGGAGAAAAATACTGTCTACATTTGGTTGAAAAATTATCGGTATAAATAATACATGTTGTCTCATAATTTCGAAATTCTACTGAATAGACAGACGCGTTGGATATGGACGTTTGTATACTGCTTTTCCGTGTATCGGTAAGATAGCTCAGTGGTTAAAGCGCTTGCTTACAAATGTTTGGGTCGTGGTCTGCGGTTCAAATCTCCGCGGAGGCTAAGACTTTTAAAAATTGTTTTTGGTCGTAAGAGTCAAGCCTCGGCCGTAGGTTATTCGGATTGAATGTTAAACTGTAGATATCACAAAGTTAGGGGTGCAATGCGAGGCAAATCGTAGGTAGTCTTGCAATGCTGTAGGTGTACACTTTTTTACGTTATAATGATTCCACAGGCGTTGTTCGCAGTCAGAGAGAGAGAGAGAGAGAGAGAGAGAGAATGTGTGTGTGTGTGTGAACAGCAGTAATAATACTATAAATACGGAAGTAAGTTTCTGTCTTGTTGTTACGTTTTGCCGACCAAATGGCTATATCGATGTTAATGGAATATGACAAGAAAATCTGTATGAAGGGCACAGGACATTTTCTCCGGTATGTTAAATAGTTGTAGTCACGAAATTTTGAGACCTTATCGAATTGTGACAGAAATATGTTCGAAACTGATTCTCTTCAAGAGACTGGTTCGACGGTAGAATGATATAGTGATAGCTTTCCTGTCACATTATGCCCACTCGGTGTTGTTTGGGTCCAATCCTTCGTTGCCAACAACTTTCCATATTCAATTCTGGCAAAAAATTCTTAATCCACGCGTACGAAGTCGCGGGTACGAGCTAGAGTGATGATAAACTCGTTTGTACTGGACATCTACTGTATAGGACAATGAGTGTATGTACCAGGGGTTGACGGAACTGGAAAGAAATCTTAGGCCACATTGTTTCCTTATGACAAGATGGTGTCAGATACTCAGATACCATTTAGGGAATAAATAGTGGCGTTGGAATGGGTGCGAAGAATTGCTGCTGCATTTTTGTGTGATAATTACCGTAACCATTCGGTGACTGGTAATTAATGGAGCTTGATTGGAAAACATTGCAAGATAGTCTGGGAATTCATAAGGAATAAATTGTTGATGAACTTGCGAGCTTTGTGAAAATAATTAGGATTTGCACATGTAAGGGAAGAGACGGCCAATAACATATTGATTTTAGGCATGAGGAAGGAGAAAATTTTTATTCGCAGGTAAGTGCGTTAAAACGTAACTTATTCTACAACCCGAAGGTTGGTTGGATCCTCCCGAAGGAGGCATACTAAGCCATTGTTTCAAAGGTAGGACTGCCAGTTCCTTTCCTCTAGGAACCTACAGTTTAATCCAAACCACGGAAGGATCTGGCATATCACAATTCTTAAAATTCATACGCCTACCGGGTTTTGAACCTCGAGACCGGAATAGTGAACTTATTGAAAGCAATCGCCTTATCCGCTGAGCTACCACACCGCTGCAAGTTGGTTAGAGACAGCAATAAACTAAAAAAGTATACGCTGAACAAATTAAACACAGAATAGTTTTAAAGTGGCAATCTC
This sequence comes from Vandiemenella viatica, assembly GCA_031002005.1. Lineage (NCBI taxonomy): Eukaryota > Metazoa > Arthropoda > Insecta > Orthoptera > Morabidae > Vandiemenella > Vandiemenella viatica. The sequence continues at coordinate 226,186,347 of JARYHS010011408.1, read as the reverse complement.
TGTAGCTCAAAAATAGGTGGTTATGCAAACTACCATTCGGGCATATGCTCCTTCGCAAATAGTATTAAGGAAAAGTGTGATAACAAAACACTCGATTGTTGTGCAAGTGTGTCCTATGCTAAGACCCTCAGCAGAAATGTTAGCAATTCAATTCCGTATAACAGTCCTCGGAACATCCAGTCCTCTACTTCTTCAGCAAGACTTCGTTTCATCTTTCATATTGGCTAAAATTAAGGCGCCAACGTTAATTCATTGGCTTAGTTAACTTGAAATCGGAGCTACCACTGCTTACAACTAAGGAATATTATGCTAAGAAGTCCCAGCATCTCACTTTACTGGTAATACGTGATTGCGCCAAAATCTCTCGTGACAGCGAAGGTGACAGAAGCTGATATCGGCCCAGAAGTCTACATAAGACCCATAGTTGTTGTCTCCAAACGAAAGAACGCACATTTCCGCGTGTGCAAAAAAGAGGAGATGGTCATCGTTCCTCAGAAATAGGTAACTGAAGTGACGATACCTGCCACTTTTTTTCTTTTTATATGTTGGTAATGGCGTGTCTGCTTCACGGTGATGAGAAGGTGCAATGCTCAGATCCTAATAAAATCGAGAATACATCCTCGTATTCGTGTAAAAACCAATAGAACACTTAAATAAGGAGTGACTGAGCAAGTTTTGAATCCAATTTTCCTAACTAGGAGGCGCTATCATCTTGAAGTATTATGTTTTCTCATCAGCAAAACAAGTTTCGTTCTACATTCGAATACACATGTCAGGATAATATACTACCGAAAATTTAGTACGAAATTAAATTTAACCAATAGCTAAAATGCTTGATTTTTAGTATTAATAGTATATCTTTCACACTCGATAGTGGAATATAAACTTCCAGTTTAATTTAATTTAATTTAATTCAATTGCAATGGAGCACAGGCTCCGGAGGCAATTTCCCTACACACCCATCTTCCCCCCATCCTGCACCCACCTACATTTGCCCTCTAAATTTTTTTTTTTAAATTCTTTTAAAGTTTTCGGTAAATTATTCATCATTTTTCTTGGTAACTCATTCCAATCCCTGATACCCTTACCTAAAAAAGAGAATCTTCCCACACCCTTGTGCCTGAAATCGAGTGCCAGCTTGTGGTCATGGCCATCTTTTCCCTTCCATGCACTACTTTTCATACCTATCGCAATATTTTTCCATGCCTCATCGCCAGTATATGCCCTGTATACTCCTATTACCCCCCTCATCCTCCTCCTGTCTTGCAATGAATCCCATTCTAGCTCCTTTATCATATCCGTCACTGATTGCATTCTGCGATAATTTCCAGAAACAAATCTAGCAGCCCTTTTTTGCACCCTCTCCAACTCCTGTATTTGATACGTAAAATGAGGGTCCCATACTACACTACCATATTTGAGCAATGGTCTGACCAAAGTTTTGTAACCCAATTCCTTTACTTCCCTCGTACATCCCCTCATCACTCTCTCCAACAAGTGCAGAATTTTGAAACCTTTTCCTACCACCTGTCCAATGTATCCTGCCCAGTTAAGCTTGTTATCAAAAGTAATGCCAAGATATTAACGTTTCAAGTCTTCAGCAGTTATATACTGGTTTCGTCAAGCATCGTTCATTTGAGCTGTTTGATGGCCACGTTTTCTATAAACGCGTGAGGACCACGTAGGAGAAAGATGATAACACAAAACTCTAGCTAAAGCACCAGCACACCGAACACACCAAGCAAGTTATAACAGAAGTCAATAAAGTAGAGTGGCATTTTATGAAAATACGTGAGGTAAGAGTTTCTTACGTCAGAACGCTGTGCCTGGTTATCTCTGCTGTGAGTAGACAGTGCTGTGTGTCCTGCAGTGCCAGCAAGCCAAGAGACAAGACGCGAGGCGACGCCGCCTCACCGTATAAATGCATACAGAAATAGCGAGATAAGTTCAGAGAGCCTGCATAAAAACCCTAGCTTCCTTCTCTGACTCTCTCTCTATCTCCTTCTTCTCTGATATATGGATGTCATAAATTAGCGACGATTTATTCCTACGGAATCACATAAATTCGCATTTTATGATGCACTTTCAGGGTGCCCAGTAGAAAACAGGAGCAGTCGCTGAGAAGTTTGTTTAAATAATAAATATGTGGAAGCACTTTATCCAAACAAAAGAATAAGTCTGCTTCGCTTCTGGGTAGGATTTCATTTACTAAAAGGCTCCTGACCTTTTTCCTTCACTGTAGCAATTCTCTGTCTTCTACGCAGAGCTTAATCTAGTTTTGAGGCTACAGAATCATTTATGAGGTTGAACTGTAACAAAAGGAGAATAAACGCCAAAAAATATGCTTACGAAATAAAAATTATTTATAACAAGGAAGGACAAGGTAGAGATAAAATCAATTTACAAAACCAGCAGATGAATAACTGAAATAATTCTTGTAACGTAGATTACTGTTCACAAATGTAGCACTAATAACTAAATTTCTACAGTCATTGAACCCACATTGAAGTCATATAAAAGGAGATATTTACAATTTTACATCATCTTCGCTAAACACTATTTATCATTACTTCATTAAATAATTTTCTATCCCTCAAATTAGAGAACAAGTCGCTCTTCGAGAATAAGTTACTCCTTTGTCATACATTCATTAAAATCCTGTAAATATTCCAAAATCTATACTTAGAAGCGAAGAAACGAAAAGAAATCGTCAACAGCTACATCCAACAGATACCATTACATCTGGCTAAAAGTGGTACTTATATAATTTTTTCACTCATTTAATTCTGTACCTTGAAGCTACAAGTGCAGGTTTCTATTTGCATTGAGTCGAAGAAATTTGTTTTATAAAGTTAATTCAAAAAATGTATACTGGTCAAACATTCAAAAACGATTCGTACTGTGCTGTTTTAGTATCATCTTTGTACGATAAATACTATATATTAAAATTATAGAGAAATTGTCAATGAACGTGAAATTTATTTCAAAAAGACCCATTTCGGTGTACACAACTGACGATAGAGAAATCAAAACAGTATAATTTGGTATGATGAGTGTACGGATGTATCTATGTCCCCACATATGCCATTCTCATCTGCATCTACACCTATACTCTGCAATTCACAATTACTGTGGGTGGCAGAGGGTGCTAAGCACCAATCCTATTTTAGAGTATTCCAATCTCGAACAGAACGAGGAAAGAAAGAATACATAAATGTATCAGTACGGCATCTTATCTCTCGAATCTTATCCCTCCTGTCATTGCGACCTAAATAGGTTGGCGGAAGAAGTATTTCGTTGCACTCGTAAATTAGAGATTTTCGCATATTCTCCAACAAATTTAAACGAAAACGACGTAGTCTGTCCGCCAAACAATCCCAGCCTAACCCACGTATCAGCTCTGTGACACTTACGTGAGGACTGTAACTAGCGGTCACGAATCGACCGGCTCTCCTCTGTACTTTCTCTAACGTGTCAATCAATCCCTTGCGATACGGATCCCAAATTGCAAAACAGTATTCCAAATGCGGACGCACTAGTGTTTTGTACGCCATTCTTCCTGAAGTCACTCCAGGCGAATCTCGCGATGGTTCCTTCAAAAGGTCATGGTTCAATTCTTCCTGTTCCTTGCCCCTCGACCTTTCCCGCTTCTAATGGCCTCGACGACATCCACGATGCGAGAAGCCATAAGGCAAAAAATACTTAAAAATCTCACCTTGGTGTAAATGAAGTCGCGAACATAGCAAGTATACAATAAATTTCTACATGATTCGACGGTTCACACCGAAAATATTCAATGGATTATGTTTCCTTTGAAAACGATTCGCTTAACATGTCTTTTATCCTAAAAAGCGTCAACAGATCTGTGGTTTTCTTTTCACATGCTTCACTAATGAGACCGACACAGAAAAGTTTTGATATAGCTGTCTGACACAGTCTTTGAACTCTTCAGTTGCTGAATCTTTGGATTCTCAAGAGGCAGCTGAGAGGATATGATGTGAAACCTTAAACTTTGCTTTCGAGGTTGTGACTTGCTGCTTTGCCTACGCTCTCTACAAAACTGTAGTTAATTACACAAATTCTGCTGCGCAATGGCTTCTATTTTCAAGGGGAACGATTCAATGTGCGATCATCCTATGATAACAACAAATAAATATTCCTCCTTCGTTAATCAGTAAATTTGTTATGGAAAATAGTAATGTCTCAAATTCAGTGCAAACAATCCAAATAAATTTATGAACAAACGTTTAGACAGAAATTTTTCTGACACAACATATGCTACTAAGATTAAAGCTCGGGCAGACTGATCAACGTGTATTCAATGCTATCATTTATATTATTTCTAAAACGAGTTTTTTATTTTGTTTTTATTATTATTACTTTCATTTATATTTTTGTCACGAGCTATTTATCTCCCTTAATATCTAACGGAAATCGATAAAAGAGGTATCATTTCAAAGGTTAGGATCTCCGGTTTGGTACCATTATAAAGTAAGAACGAATTTTTTTGGAATTCATCCCTTAAAGTGCAAAAGCGTGATTATTTCTTAAAACTTTTTTATTTTTTCCATGGGTTATTTATTTCCCTTCACGCATAACAAAAATCGACTAATCAGGTATCATTTTAATGATTAATGTCTCTGCTTTGGTAGCATCATAAATGAAGAAAGAAAATTTTAGAAATCGATACTTCAGGGGCAAAAATATTAACTATCAAAGTCACTATTCAGTGCCACGCAGCTAGATAGCAGTAAACTGCTTTCCTAGCGTCGACAAGTATTGATCACTGTACCGATAGATAGCGGCACCACATATCACAGAAATATCAACAGACTCTGTGCTTTTTGTATAATAAGTAGCTTTTCAGGTATTTTTCCTGTAATGGAGGCATTTGTGTTTAGCTATGCAACCCATACGTAAAATTTTAAGTGTGTAATTTTCACACGATCTATGAGCCTGTGTTTTTTGTTTAGTTTAGTTGTATTCCTTAGGGTCAGTGACAGTTCGGTATCGCTGGGTTTTTTGTTCAACTTAGTTGTATTCCAGTTCGCTATTCATGGTATTTTATTTTCGAAATTTTCACATGGGTCATCGACAAATTACTTATTGTAAACCTAGCATGAGTTGTAAACTGCGAAAAATAGTTATTAAGGTAAAAATGTTCTTTGCTAAGAATTATCCTTAAACTTTAAAACAATTAACAGCAGCTTGAGGATTTAAGCACCCAAGCGAAAATTTCGCAAATAAAATACGATGAATAGTGATGTTGATGGTTTTTGTCGGACGAAACAAGAATCGCCTCATATGTAGCAGTTGTTTAATGTGACAGGTACCTAACAAAATATTTACAACATATTACAAAACAATTAGGAAAAACATGTGGAGGCGTAAAATATATGTACGACAAACTGTTAAAGACCTTACCAGAATATATGAAAACGAGTCACCTGTACCGTACCAAAACACGGATATCAGTAGAACAGATCATGTGACACACAACTGCCCCCATTTTCGCAAGACGCAATGAAAGTTATTGATGCAGGTTCACAAGTTGATGCAATTTTCTGGGATTTTCAGAAAACATATGACTCTGTACTACACAACTGACTTTTACGTCATAGGCAAAGCTAATTCTAGATTACGATTCATAGGTCGTATTTTGAGAAGTTTCAACGCTCATATAAAGGAAAGAGCGTACAGAACAGTAGTGGGTCAGCATTTGGATTACTGCTGTGGAATTTGGGATCCTTATCGCAAGGGATTAATTGACACATTGTAGTGTGACGATAATGCCTCACTCCAGGAATATATATAATCTTCGACTTACTACATTCAGATTATTTATTCAGTGCAAATTATTTTGTTATTCAAGTCCAAGGTTAATTTATTCATACTAAACCCGGGCGGCCAAAGATTTATAAATAAGTTTTGGTAATGCAAGGTTGCTTATTTAAAGGAGCAAATAAAATGCGAAATAATGAAATATGCTGATGGTCAGTACAAATTCTGAACGTATGCGTGGCCAGAGAAAACCGTTGGCTGGCGACAAGGAGTCGCATTGAGGACAATGGCGGTGCCGGTTGCGACGGGGAGTGTCGTTAGCCAATGGTCAAGGCGTTGCCTCAAGTGGGCGCGATACTAATAGCTAATAGCACTGCTCTGGACATCACGTGATTTTGGCGTACGCTATCCCACCAATGCTGTATAGGGTCGGGGGTTACGAAAGTTAATCCACAGCTTCTTTTTTTACTATATGACATGGTCGCTGGGCTGCGAGAGGTGGAGCCATCGTCTTCTTTGTGGCTAATGGAAGTTACAGCGATACAATTCTTGGCCCGGAGTTGCCTGATGCGGTCGTCGAAGACACTCAGACGAGACAAGTGACGCGGCACTGGGCGCAGCTTTGAGATCGATATCTCACAGTGACACGCTGTGTTGTGATCATCGCGGAGCTGTCTGCAAATGGTAATGATCACTTAAGCCAGGTCAATGTCCATCGGCTTAGCGGGAATTTAGTGACCCATAAAAGCAACATGAGACTACAATTTCAGCTATAATTGTATAGGATCCTCTGAGCTAGCTGCCCACTTTTCCTCCGAACATTAAATTCTGAAAACTCTTTGTTTTAACATAATTCAGATAATGTTCAGTTTGTTTTTAATGGAGCCCTGTAAATATTTAAATGTGCATAACATCTAACTGTTGGCCTGTGTCGCCACGATGTTTCTTTAAACACTTTGACAACTGAAATTATACCCAGCAATTCCAAAAGACCAAATAAAACTTCATCTTTGTTTACCTGTAATCCTACATCAACCAAGATTATTACCACCTAAATTATCAAAACTCATCATTTTAATATTCAAAATCACCCACCACGCAACCAATACAACATTAGAAAAAATACAGAAGAGAACCGCTCAATTCGTGACTGCTAGTTACAGTCCTTACGAACGTGTCAAAGAATTGATACATAAATTGGCCTGGTATTGCTTGTCAGGTGACGTCTTTTTCGTTTGAATCTACTGGATAATATGCGAATTTTTTTAATTTACGCATGCAATGAAATAGTTCTTCCGCCACCGTATTTAGGTCGCAAGGAGAGGAGGGATAAAATTAATGAAATAAGATGCCGCACTGATGCTTTTATGTATTATTTCATTTCCTCGTTCTGTTAGGGACTGGTTTACACAGAATTAAGAATCCCACAATACTTTTTTATTTGCAGAGCTAAGATGTAGATAAATAACCTGAACAAAATATATGCAGCATACAAATATCTCTACGATATGTTTTGCTGTGATCATAACCCGTGAGAAAGTTTCGCGAATAAAATGTTTACATGGGAACTGTATAGAAAAATACAGGAAAAATAAAATGTTTGTGTAGAAGAAAAAAAAAAAAATCCGAAAAGCTACTTATTCTCCTTAAAACACACAGTTAACTGATATCTCTGTGACATGTAGTGTCACTAACTATCGGTAACGCGCTTAATCATTGAAGTAGTATTTTAATATCTCCTTGGTATGTGCTGCTGCTGTCTAGTGGTATGGCTCTGAACTATTTCATACGCGCGACCTTCATTAATTACTTTTTCCCCTTAAGGTTGTAACGTCTCGTTTATGACGTTATTAAAATTAGAATAAAATAATGAGATGCATTAATTAATAAGTTAATTTGCAAAATTAATCCCGGGTAGGCGCCAAGAATGGAAGTGTTCTCTATCCGAGAGAAGCGACATTCCAATTCTGAAATACTTTTAATCAAAGCAATTGTAATTTTAAAATACCATTAAAAAAACACAAATATTTATCTAATCAAATGATATACTGGTACATTGGAAAGGAAGTTATTGAAAACTGGGTTTACAACACCTATTATTTTCTTTGAATATAAAATTGATTGGTTTATTGAACAGAACTGAATATTAAAAGTTTCTTTTGAACAATTTAGAGCATGATTCTCATCTCAGAGCGTAGCCTAGGGTTGAATGACGCAAGAGTGTCTATACATCGTCGGCGTTCTTTACCGTAGCAGATGACGTGCAGATAAAACAGAGTCTCATAGACTCTGTTGGTCAGCTGGGCGAAGGTCACTTGGCGTGGTAGCTCCCCGCAGGTAGTGACCTCTCCGGCAATCTCCCGTGGTGCGCCGGTGTGGATTGTTTGCTTCCCGCTTGTTCGCCCCGTTGAAAACTTGCAGGTTCCCCAGTTTTAGCAGAGGCGGGAAATTTCAGCGAGTCGCAGCGTTGGCGGGTCATCCACCATCTCCATTGGCGCTCCTCATGCAACATAAAAAACTTATGGTTTCTAAAAGTTCGTAACACAGTTTGATTCGCTGGTTCCCAACAGAGGTGTTCCGCAACATGACTTTTTCTCCGAAGCATCGTTTCTCTAGTTTCAACTTTCTACTGTACCAGGAAATCCTCATTTCGGCACAGTCCTTATACTGTCCTTTGAATTTCATTGAATGCGTAAAGCTTTTAACTTTACGGCCTGCCATAAATCGTTCGGTATTTCAGCGCAGGTATGAGTCACCTGGCTCTCGCCGATGCCAAAGAAACGTGGAATTCACACGCATAAATTTCCCGTCACCAAGGGATATTACAAGGTTCAAATTACTAGAACTTTCTTTCTTAATTTAAGATGTTACCTAAGTGGAGACGTTAATCTTTAAAATGATATCTCACTTATCGATTTCGGTTAGGTATCAATTGAGATAAATTGCTCATGACGAATAAAAAATACGTTGTTGAAATTTTGATACTTTCCCTTTTACGGGTCGAATTCGGAAAAATTTCTTTCTTATAATATAATGTGACAAAAGCAGCGCCTTAAAATGATACCTGATATATCGTTTTAGGCTAGATACGAAGGGAGATAACGGCTTGTAACAAAAAAAAACAAAAAAAACACACCTTTCAGGAATAATATATATGATATCACACCATGTAAAGATATTACCATCTACAATATGGCGACATTTCCTATTTCCTACTGCTGCTTAAGGAAACAGACCACAGTAATACTTCGCAATCCAGGAGTGTGGCAGAACTTGTGTGTTTGTACATGAGTGACATGTGGGTGCCGGTGTGAGGCGGAGCGTTAATCCTGCCTCTAGGTGGCGCCTACGCAATCGGCTTCGCGCCTGGAACGCCGCAATCGGCTTGGGGCCCACGACCAGCCCAGCTGGCCGGCAATCCGCTCAGGAGGCGCGACCAGCTGGTCGGAGCGGCTTTATCGGACGCCCGCCACAAATCGCAGTCCCACAAGTAGCTCCCCTGTAAGGGCGGAACGCCGTCTGGTCCACGTGTGTCTTATTGCAGCGGACGCACGTACATAAGGCAGAACATGGACGTGAAATTGTGATCTCAAGCTTACATTACGAAATTAAGATCACGTGATTACAAAACCATAGGAACTCTGGAGTTAGTCATTAATACGTCTTCGGTCTTCACAGCAGCAAAAATAATACTCCATTAATTCAGTTTAAAAAGTAATTCAATGTCATTTTAAATTGGCAGACATATACTCATCTATGTAAGATAAGCCGAGCTTGATGGGTGAGCGGAAATATTTTGGTCCCGCGTTCGGGAGGACGCGGGTTCGAATCCCAATCCAGCCATGTATATTTTAGTTTCCCCATCACCCCAGGCTAATTCCGGGTGGTTCCTTCAAAATACCATGGCCGAACTCCTTCCCATGACCTTTTCCGCCTGTAAAGACCTCGATGTCGATAAGGCGTAAAACTATAAGCGAAAAAAAGGAAGATAAAATGAATTTGAAAGAATGAGATGCAATGTGGATGGCCATCGTCAGGTACTTTATTAAGTACGATTATCTAATAATTGGTTCAGTGCAAAGTATGTAACAATGAGGCAACAACTAAATAGTTTTTATGCGCAGGTACAACTGCTAGTTCAACGGTAATGATTTTTCTTTTGATGATTTAAAAATGGAGAGTGGTATAGGCAAAAAAAGGTAAGATAAAATTAACTAAATTAACTTGTAAGGTTTTTTTCTGCTGCCATTTTTAGCTTGACGTGAACCCCGGACTACATTTTTCGTAGCATCTCTTCCTTTGTAGGACAGGGTGGCATATGGATCGCCATTTATTTACGCTCTTAAGGGGGTTGCCTGGCTTTTATCCTCAGCGAATATCTTAGGTGTTACCCTTTCCGACTCCTTGTGTCCATTGCAATCCCTACAATCAATCGTCAGATTTTCACTGGATTCGTGTCTCTTTATTGATGTTTGAGAGTTGTTACTAATTGACTTGTGCGCGTCTTGTCATTGATCTCAGCGCTGTACGGATGAAGGAAGCATACAAGCGTCATCATACGTCTCTGAATCAAACTGACTTTGTTCTGTATGGTTTTTTTTTTTTTTTTTTTTTAATTGGCATTTGGCTACGAGGCCATACAGCCAGCACTATGTAATTTTGTAGTTTGCATGTATGTATTGGATCACTCAATGTATTATACATATTCTCCGTGGTATAGACGACACAAGACAAACACAACACTTAATTAAAACCACCCATGCCCGCGGCCGGACTCGAACCGGCGACCCCTGCAACGCTAGGCTAGCACGCTACCCCCACGCTGCCAGGGTCGGCGTTCTGTATGTTTCGCGTCAGCAGATGATGAAACGTATTGATCCTGGTTGCCGTATTATTCGCTTCGATGATAGCTCCTCCTAAATACAGTAATCATACAGATTACGCGTATGAAGGGCGATTTTAACTACATTGGTCGTATCTCCCCACTTAGGTCCTATAATTACAAATCTATGTCACATCGTCGCCATCCGCTTAGAACTCTCTGATTTAATACCTGCCGAGGGCACAAACCTTAGTGACAAATAATATTGATATTTTTCCTTATTTCTCGTTCTTTTAATAGAAAGTAACAAAACAACTAAAATCCATACTGATCAAATGAATAAAATGCACTTTTTAAATCACAATACCAGTTTGCATAATTAGACAGGCATACCATTTTATTTTAATAATTAGTGTGTTTTTTTTAATTTTATTACAATATCTTCAATCCACAGACTTAATTTAAGGCGAAAGTCGTTTGTTTTTAAATTTCCTGCAGCAGACTTCATCTGTTTTGTTTTTAGGATACTCGTGGAGGACTGCAAATTCGCTACTAAAATTTCGAACAATAAAGTTCTCAGACATTTCTGCGTTGAATCGAGCGTAGTAACAACTGTGCATAAAAGTTTTGTTTCCATTTAATAATCAGCGTCTTTTAAATAGGTAAATGTTATTAATATATTTTTCTCGGGCTTCCAGCCGTGTTAATATATCATATTTGCGGGACGTTTCGAAGGCGTCCATCTCTGCCTCCATTCTCAACCAAATGTCAGTGTATACACTGACATTTGGTTGAGAATGGACACTGACATTTGGTTGAGAATGGAGGCAGAGATGGACGCCTTCGAAACGTCCCGCAAATATGATATATTAACACGGCTGGAAGCCCGAGAAAAATATATTAATATTCAACGCCGTGAAAAATTACGATCCTACATCACTAGCCTTTACGGGGAGGTAAATGTTATGTTGAATTTTATTGTTAGTCATCTGCTAGGTTTGTGGAAAGATAAATGGAAGCCGTATACTGCGTGGAAGAAATAATATAGTGAACTTTGTTGTGATACTTCCATTAAGGATAACATCTAATTTCTCTGAGAAATTATAGTGATAATGTGTTTACTAATTTGGTGGCCATGTAATTAATTTGAAGTCAACATTTTCTAGAGGATTTTTAGAAAAAAGTGGCAAACACAGGCATTATCGCTAATCATTATTGAGTTTAATTGCACAATCGCACAACACTTCTTATTTATGGTAGCTACACAGCGGAACAAACTTTCTGATGAAATCGTCAATATTATTGTTATTTTTATTTGCTATCTTTCCGTATATACATGAATATGTGTCCGGTCTAAATAATAATGTTAAGAGTCACAGACATGTTAAGGATAGGATAAAATAACTCATAGAGAACCTTTACTGAATATACGTACTTTATGTACCGTAAACGACTCTTCGTTTGATAAAATTTTCAGTGCTGCTTCTAGATATGGTTTTATAATATATATATAAAACATCAGTTTTTAGCAGTGAAAAATCATGCAGAATTTTTATTTTACTGCTGAGCAAAGCATCGCCGTCGAATAATTTAATTTTTCCCTCTGCTAAACACGCAGATGTTAGAGAAATCAGAGCCCTCCTTTCAGAACTTCCGTTGGTGAGGAGATACGCCTTCGAATAAAACTACGTTTTATTTTCGCATTTAAGAATTCAGAATCTTAATTGCATATTTTTACAAAGTATACATCAGTTCTTTTTTTTTTTTTTTCCTTCTTCTGTGTTTTACCAGTGTCAATGTCAGTACATTAACGTTTCAAAACATAGTGCACGAATAAAAACGATAGTAAAGAAGTCATTTGAATCCGCCCACATTGAAATTGTTTCTGAACGTATTGTCGTATAGTATTGACAAGTGGTTATCGTTTAATGTGAAATAGCGGACATTTTCCAAAAAGCCTAAAAACGATATGAAAAAACATTTGGAAAATAAATTTTGTGCTGTAATAACAAATTTTACTGTCATTTCATTCTGAAAAGTAAAATTAAATCCACACTTGTTTAATTATTTTACGGATCGCTCTTTCTACTTTCGAATATTTAGAAATAAATTGCTATACTTTAGACTATTTTGTCTTAAAAATACTGGATTATATTCTATCGTCGCTTTGCGGCATATATATTTTAAACACATGCTCTTTATGTATTACTACAGTGCCATAATAACACATAGCAGTTGATTAAATTTGAACACAATAGATAGAAGTAACGTTATATAAATACTGTTTCCGTTAATACTTTAAACGTCACTTCCACCAGGAAAAAATGACCCATGCGAAAATTTCGAGAATAGAATGAATAGTAACGTTGGAGGTTTGTAATAGGATAAAAGATTAACCTCCTCATTTGATTCCATTGTTTATTAGTTTAGTGCAATAGGTACGCAATAAAAGTCGATGCCAGCGAAGCAGTTGTAACGTCTAGTTTTTTGACGTTATTAAAATTAGAATAAAAAAATAAGATGCATTAATTAATAAATTAATTTGCAAAATTAACACCGGGTAGGCGCCAAGAATGGAAGTGTTCTCTATCCGAGAGAAGCGACATTCCAATTCTGAAATTCTTTTAATCAAAGCAATTGTAATTTTAAATACCATTAAAAAAACACAAATCTTCATCTAATCAAATGATATACTGATTGATTGGAAAGGAAGTTATTAAAAGCAGGGTTTACAACACCTATTATTTTCTTTGAATATAAAATTGATTGGTTTATTGAACAGAACTGAACATTAAAAGTTTCTTTTTAACAATTTAGAGCATGATTCTCATCTCAGAGCGTTGCCTAGGGTTGAATGGCGCAAGAGTGTCTATACATCGTCGGCGTTCTTTACCGTTGATCAGCTGAGTTGTTACTTGGCGAGTTGGCTCCCCGCAGCTAGTGGAGTAACCTGTCCGGCGATCTCCCGTGGTGCGCCGGTGCTGCTGGCCAGAAACAGAATGTCGTCACTCCCGCGTGCTCGCTCCGTTGAAAACTTGTAGGCTCCCGAGTTCTAGCAGACGCGGGAAATTTCAGCGAGTCACAGCGTTTGGCGCGTTGTCCATGATCTCCATTGGCGCTCCTCATGCAACATAAAAAAACTTATGGTTTCTAAAAGTTCGTAACACAGTTTGATTCGCTGGTTCCCAACATAGGTGTTTCGCAACCTGACTTTTTCTCCGAAGCATCGTTTCTCTAGTTTCAACTTTCTACTGTACCAGGAAATGCTCATTTCGGCACAGTCCCTATACTGTCCTTTGAATTTCATTGAATGCGTAAAGCTTTTAACTTTACGGCCTGCCATAAATCGTTCGGTCTTTCGGCGCAGGTATGAGCTACCTGGCTCTCGCCAATGCCAAAGAAACGTGGAATTCACACGCATACATTTACCGTCACCAAGGGATATTACACAGTTTATTAATATCTCTGGGATATGTGCTACTGATCTCTAGCGGATTGGCTCTGAACTGTCTAATATGTGTAACATTTACAGTTATTACTTTTGCCATTTAAGGGTCAAATTCCGGAAATAAATCTTAATTTATAATGTTGCCTGAGTAGAGACCTCAATATTTTAAATTATACCTCATTTATCGATTTATGTTAGGTGACAATGGCGATAAACGGCTTGCAACAAAAATAATAGTTGTATAAATATTGATACATTTGGCCTTTAAGAGTCCAGATCAGAAACATTCCTTTCTTAAAGTATGATGTAATCAAAGAAGAACCTTAATCTTTAATATGATAGTTCATTTATCTGTTACGTTTGAATATGAAAAGATAAAAAAAAATTAAACAATTATAATTTTGCCTTGTAAGGATGGAATTCCAAAAATTTCTATCTTAAAATATGATGTGACCACGGCAGAGAATCTTAATCTTCAAAATAATACATCATTTATCTATATCGGTTAAATATGAATGGAGACAAATGGTTCGTGACACAAAAACGCGTTGCAGAAGAAGTGTTGACTTTTGTCCTTTAATGGGCGATTTCTGAACAATTCCTATCTCAAAATATGATTTGAACAAAGCGAAGACCTTATTTTCTAAAATAATATCTCATTCATTGATTTCAGTTAGATATCAAGGGATATAAATAGTTAGTGAAACTGTATACGTTATGGAAATAATGATAATTTTGCCCCTTATGGGTCAAATTCCGAAAAATTCCTTTCTTACCTTAAACATTATACCTCATTTATTTATGCCATTTAGATAACACGGGAGATAAGTGGTTCGTGACACATAAACGCGTTGCAGAAATATTGATACTTTTGCCCTTTAAGGGTCGAATTCCGAAAAATTTCTGTCATAATATATGATGTCACCAAAACGGAGATCTTAAAATAAAACTTCATTTAACAATTTCAGTTAGTTATCCAGGAAGATAAATGACTCTTGACACAAAAAACACTATTTTAGAAATATTGAGTTTTTTGCCCTTAAAAGCTTAATTAAAAAAAAAAAAAAAAAAAAAAAACTTTCTTGAAATTTGATGTGATCAAAGCGGATACCTTAGTCTTTAAAATGATACCTCATTTACCGATTTCGGTTAGGTATGAAGGGAGATAATGGCTTGTGACAAAGAACACCTTATAGAAATAATATATATGATTGTCTCAGATTAGGGTATGAAATAGCTACGAGCGATTTTACTATTCGTCGTGTCTATACCGCGTCACCTTTATTTTTTGAAATGAGTGATCAATGAATGCGGTGGGGAATTTTGGTATAAGAATTTCAGTACAGGTGCTCTATAGGAAAATTTATCGGCCAAGAGTCGGGCTCGTGATATAAACATAATCAGTAACTATATTTTATCACAACTCTCTAATGTTAAATGTAAAATTTCACAGAACTAGTAAATACCTTTGTTATACTCTGTTTGATGCCATCAATACATACAACAAGGACGAATTGAAATGAAAAATAGTTTTCAAGCGAGTTGGGTGGGCAATAACTCTTGTACCTGTTATTCTGGAGGACACGAGTTCAAATCCCCGTCCGGCTATCCAGATTTTGGTTTTCTATGTTTTTCCCGAAATCACTGCAGGAGAAAGCTAGGACGCTTCCCGTAAAAGGCTAGGGCCAAATTCATTCCTCCTCCATACATACCCCGGCTCTAATCACCTTGATGTAGACGACCCGGAATGCCTGAACACAGAAATAAAACACGGAAGGTGTAATCTAGTCTCTGCGATAGATAGGCAACATGACAGCTTCGACATTTTGCCTGAAACATTCTTAGTACAATTTTCTTACTCCTCTCTTCCGACAAACCTTTTATCCTTTATGTAAATTAGGCAAACAAGACGCATTATATTTCTGTCAAGTAAAAGATGTCCGGCGTGTAGTACGAGAATGAACTGTTGAAGAAAGGTTTCCTTTCTGCCTCTTTTGGAGCTTACCACTGCGTGTGAAATATTAATAAAACGTGGGCTGTATCCAATGCAAACACATTACAGAACGGGTTAAATGTAGCGTAAACAAATTAAATGTCAGACGTTGGCCCGGCACGTTCGCAGAGTTAATGCACGCCTCGAGAGTCGAGACGGCCATGTAGCGGAAAAAATGTTCCGCTTGCTTAAACACACAATGAGACGCGAAAGAATATTTTTCATGTTTTATGAGCAGCGTGCTTTCAAGAAGAAGGGCAATAAGTTGCTTTCTTCCATTTATTTAATATCCTTGCTTGATGCAAAGCACACTGAATCCATAAATCTAAACGTCACATTTAAATGTTTTAACTATTTTCTGTGGACTTGCGTTACAAATGTATTCACTTAGACGTCTTATAAAGCGACTATTTTCGAACATTTTTATCTTCGAAAAAGGAGTACAACCGAGATTACCGTCACGTAACATACAACACTACAAGCGGACCGCAGCTGAAAGACCACATTGATTTCGGAAGGAGGGAGAAGATAGAGTTTGGAATAAACTGTTGACTTGAACATACATCGCGATACTTTGCCGATTTATTCTTTGATTTCAACATTCACTGAGGAGCCAAAATATTATGACCTCTGCCCACCGCGACATTAAATGGCATCTGATGACGTTGCGGTAAAAAAAAATTGAAACAGAATGACCAAAGTGGGTCATGCCACACAATTTTCATTCTTTATCTAAAATGCAATGGGCAAAAGTGGTAATAGAAATTAGCTCGTGTGTTATGTTTCATGGTCAGCCTAAAGGTGGTTTTTTAGGCCCCGCCATGCAGCCTAATTGTAAAGGCCGCCACACACGAGCAGTCCATCTGGCGCCAGGCCATTTCGCACCATTCCATTTAGACTCGGTCCAAATCAGGGGGTCACACACGACAGAGCCGCGCCAAGCCCCAGGCCAGTGCGTGCCTACAAATTTCGCCAGTCCGACTTTGGCAGTGTAGGGGCTAGCACGATGGCTCGGCATTTTAAGGGACACCCGTTCGACTCCGCCCTGGGGCTTGTTTGGTTTTAGTTTAGTGTTTTTTTGTCTTCAAAAATGTGTCCCAAAATTACATGAAAGAAGCCTAATACAATATTTAATACCATATATACTGGAGCTGTGTAAATGATCGCACAGACCGAAGGCCTTTTTTTTTCGGTAGGTTATGGAATGTTTTTTTAAAAAAATCAGCAGTCATTTAAAACTATTTTTTTCGCTTTTAATTTTATTTTACAGGGAAAAAATTTAATTGCTTCTTAAATGAATTCTTAAAAACAATTGTCATAAACGATGAAAATTAGTAAGAACGTATAAAATACAAAATGCGGTGGTGTAAGTCGAATTTCCTTGCTTTATGGAAATTAACATAATGCAAAAGATATTGTAATAAATTCTGGAACATAGCTGTTGTAATATATTCATTTTAGTGATGTCACCTGGAATCAAATTTAACACCAAGGTTATAATTGAATAAAGTCTATAAAATGGTTACATTTTACTGCTGACAAAAATGACGAAAACTAGTGTTTATTAAAAAACCGAACGAACATACTACTGTGTATGACTTACACCGGTGTATTTATAAACAAAACTGATATATAGTGAGATTGCGTAATGTATCTTGAATTGTAAGAAAGAAGATCTTGAATTGTTTCTTTAGAATCAATTATGTCTTTAGAAATCTTATTGGGAAGTGCGCTTTAAGTTAGCATGTAGGATACGTTTACACAGTGAGCACGCAGGATGCGTTTACAAACACAATGATTTAAGTCTGACTCATACCACTTTGTTCATAAATAAAGCACGTATTTCGTTTATCAGTTGAATTTCCAATTCCTCCTGTTGGAAGCTGAATGAAAACTGACTTGCTTCATATTTTTTGCTAACAGATTGAGAGATTGATTTATCTACATATGGTTTCGGTGTCTTTTTTTTATTGAAAATGTGACTGACCTACACCATTGTGACTTAAACCCTTCCAAATAGAACCTATCTCCGTGAGATAAAAACTCTTTATTTGAAGTCGCGGCCAAAGCTCATATATTCGATTTTTCAGAATTGTTTTTGGTGTTGCACTAATTCGCTATTAATACTGATTTTTTTTAAAAAAAAAATATCTGTGTACAAGAATGCAAGAACTAGGGTGAAAACGACGAACAGATGAAATTCTATGAATTTATTAGCCGTTCTAAACTAACTATTGGGTTTAATCTATAGATATAATAAAACTATAAACGGGAAAGTCTGCACATATGAGATATTCTTTAAAAAATGAGTTCGGGTAATATTAACGCGCTACAGGAAAGAAATGAGCTGTATTTTTTTAATTTCTGTGTCTGAAAATTATGAACAGGATTAAGGAAAATAAATATTTGTCAGATTTTGACCGAGTTTTGCTTAATTTACAGTCCGTGGTCCCGCGAGTAAAATAAGGCAAGTTTCATTTTGATGTGAAGTCGGAAAGCTGAGATATTTAAAACAAAAGTGTCTACAAATTAGTACCCACATTTCGTTGCACGGGTTATCCCACTCCAGTCGTGGTGGGGGTAGTCTACCAGACCCTCGGCTACCTGGCTCGGCACGGTGGATTTTGGACTCGCCAAAAATCCAGCAGGGCCTGCCGAGCCACACCAGTCCGTCAGAGCTGCCTCACACACGACGAGTTTTGGATCGGCGCGAGGACATTTGGCCTGTTGGCTCGTCCGTGTGTGGCGGCCTTAAGGATCAGCAGGCGTCACAGGTTATCCCTCGGAACCTCGCAGCCACCTCCGCACTACGTCACCTTGTGTCGTTTCAGCTCATTGGGCGTTTGATGTTTACCGACTGTGCAACGGATAGAAGCGCGCCGTCCCTGCTAGTAGAGACGGCTCCCCACACACGGCCAGCTGTTGATAGCTAGACCGGCACATGCCAGCAAATGCGCGGGCCGTGGACAGCCTCCTGAAGGCCGCGCGCACATTGACGCGCAGTCGACGCAGCGCAGCGCAGCACAGTTTCAGTGTCTCTATGTTTTGGGGCGGAATAGCGCGTATTGAGACGCAGAGCAGGGCAGCGCAATACTGCGCCGCACGTGACCTGCGCGACGTTGTGATCACGACACAGAAACTGTGCCACGCAGCTCACTCGTGCCGGTTTTTGCCGTAACACTTCTTGCGTTATTTATAATCTTGCTTTACTTATAATCATTTTCAACTATGGAATAAGAAAAATTGATTAATCTGGTGCGTAACCAACCTGCGATTCACAATATCAGTCATAAAAAATACATGAAAATTAAATTTAAACAAGAGATTTGGACAATGATCCCAACAAGTGGCGAGTAAATTCAACATTTATTTATCATACAACTGCCCACTTACAATTTTCACATTTCTTTTCTTTTTTTGAATTCATTTTTAATAAAACTTCGAAAAAGATTGATATATATAGGCTATTATCACATTATTTGTTTTCTTATTATTTGTACTACATCATTCAATGGTGTATCCGAGAAACACTTAATTTGTTGACACTGCTTTTTTAGTTTCAAGTGTTTATGTTCTGCTATATAGTTTTCTTAAAAATATAATCTTTATATATAAAGATAATTGTATGTTTGTTTGTTGGTTTGTTGTTTGTTTGTTTGTTCTTCATACAAATCCACAGTTTCATCCGATCTCCATGAAACTTTGCACACTTATCCTTTGAAACAAGGAGAAAAATACTGTCTACATTTGGTTGAAAAATTATCTGTATAAATAACACATTTTGTCTCATAACTTCGAAATACGGTGATCGACAGACAAGTTGAATATGGACGTCTCCGTACCGTGTTTCTATGTAGTGGACTGGCAGCTCAGTGGTTAAAACGCTTGCTTACGAACGTCGTGGTCTCCGGTTCAAATCTCCGTGGAAGCTAAGATTTTTAAAAATTGTTTTTCATCGTAAGAGTCAGGCCTGGGCCGTAGGTTATTCGGATTGAATGTTAAACTGTAGATATTAGACAGTTAGGGGTGCAATGCGAGGCAAATCGTAGGTAGTCTTGCAATGTTGTAGGTGTACACTTTTCTACGTTATAATGATCCCTCAGGTGTTGTTCGCAGTCAGTGTGTGAGTGGGAACCACAGTAATATTATTATAAATACGGAAGTAAGTCTCTGTCTTTTTGTTACGTTTTGACGACTGAATGGCTATATCGTTGTGATGGAATTTTATAAGGAAATCTGTATGAAGGGCACGAAATTTTGAGACCTTATCGAATGGTGACAGAAATATGTTGGAAATTGATTCTCTTCAAGAGACAGGTTCGACGTTACAATGATGTAGTGTTAGCTTTCCTGTCGTATTATTCCGACTCTATATTGCTTGGGACCAATCCTTCGTTACCAAAAACTTTCTATATTTAATTCTGGGAAAAAAATTCTTAATCCACGCGTACGAAGTCGCGGGTACGGGCTAGTATGAAATAAAAGATAGAAACATTCTTATAAATGTCATGTACCGTCAAACGCTAAATAATTAA
Source organism: Vandiemenella viatica (assembly GCA_031002005.1). Taxonomy (NCBI): domain Eukaryota; kingdom Metazoa; phylum Arthropoda; class Insecta; order Orthoptera; family Morabidae; genus Vandiemenella; species Vandiemenella viatica. Next base: position 226,165,768 of record JARYHS010011408.1, on the reverse strand, counting down.
ATAAATAATCACGAAAATACAGCGAGATTTTCTTCAGTTCTAATAGATATTTGAGCTTTTTCGAGTAAATAACAGGTTACATTTTGCCGTGAATCTCCGTCATCCGGAAATTATCTTTTGAGAATTCTCTTGTCACTGCAAAAGCCAGATGAGAGTTTCTTCTTTTCATATACTCACTTTTGCATAGTTTTATCTAACTCAGCTTCTGTTAAAGTAATAACAATTTTCCAAGCTCGGCATCCCAATCTGATTCAGAAATCAAAAATCGAGTTTTTGCATCGATATGTTTTTGGTTACGCTTTATTGTCGGTTTTTCGCACAACACAATGCTTTGTAAACTGCCGCACGAAACTGCGCTCTAATATGCGCGAGTAACTGCCAGTCTGTGCTGCCCGGCCCTGCTCTGCATTGCCCCTACTGCGCCACGCAGCTCAATGTGCGCCCCGGGTAACCGGGAGAGGGACGTTAGCAGGTATTGGCCACACCGGCGCCGCGTAATGGTCAGGGCAGGTAGAGAGAAAAATGAACTACAGCTGTTCTTTGGCAAACCTGGATCTAATCCCCTGAGAGAGTGCTCGACGCTGGAAATGACAAAGACGGGACCTTGAGCAGGGTCACTGAACGGTCAACCACCTCTGAGAGTCTCTATAGGTGACTATCCGAATGTTTACGACACGGGCCGATTTCATACGGACTTATTATCTAGCCATGAAAGTGAAATGGCTGAACCAATAGTAACAACCCCGAAAAAAAAAAACAATTTCTGTGAATTCTGTTATCATGTCGCGAATAAGCTGGAGAAAAGGCGTGGCTTGGAGCAAGGTGGCAGGGAGATGGCAAGCAGAAATCAAAGAAGGACGGGAAAAGACATTCTGCGCCAGGCCATCATAGTGAGAGGGCAAAACACTTGGTGCCTGATCTTCGACGTGGGTGTGCACTCACTCCATACCAGGCTTCCGGGGAAGGAAGGCTTATCTGACCAGCAATTCGCAGATGTACTTGGGTCAGAGTTGATTTAAGTACTGCTGTGGGCAAACGCCATACCAGTATCTGCGACGTCGATGCAGACTTCACGACGCACAGTAATTGTTACAGCGAACTGAACAATGTGTATATCGCGATGTCAGTGAGACTATCCCAGTAACGGTCCTGACAAGCAAACATGAACGGTTAAGAGTTTCACCTTCACCTTCGATAAACTGAGCTAATGTTTGCTTAAAAGCCGCGACATATTTAATTTTTATGTTGAAAGATGGACTAATTTTTGTGAACATTCAATCACCATATTTGGTGGGTAACGTAAAAATATGCTAACATAATAATTTTAACAGTGCATCCAATCATTTTATCATTCTCTGCGTTTTTAAAGGGAAAATCAGATATATCTAATGAGAAATCTTTGTCATCTATTGTAACGTTTCCTCACGTTCACTTTTTTCCATTAATGTTTCGTATTTCCTTAGTTTTTTGTTTTTTTTGTTTTTTGTTTTTAAATTTAAGACAAGGCAGTGTTTTGTATTTGCTTTTAATAGTCATTTTATTCATCCTAATGATAAGACTACCCAATAAATGGCAATAATACATTGAGAAAAGAACAATACAGTTTCACCATATATCTCAGAAAGTTTTATTTCAGTTTCAGATTCATGGTGAAGGATTTTTTTTTTAATTATGCTAAATATCAGATGCACTGATGCCCGAATCATTACAGATATGTGATGGGTCAAATATGCAAAGAAAGCTATTATTAACCACCATCCAAACAGCTTTTACTACGTATATAAGTGGAGCAGAGACACATGGGGAGTCATCATGCGTGTGGAAAATTGGTAAATCAATTGAAATAAGTGATTATGAAGAAGGGCAGGCCTGGCCCGTGGAAACGAGCGTTTCTGTAACGGCAAGTCTATTCGGTTGCTAGTGAGCTGCTGCAGTCAACATCTGTCGAAAGTGGTTGAAGGACAGTGAAACCACGACTAGGCAACAAGGTGGTGGACGTCCACGCCTCAGCACAGGACATGGCGGTCGGAGACTTTCCCGCTTTATAAAGCACTGTAGGGGCCACATGTAGCAGATCTGACGACAGAGTATAATTCTGGTACAGCATCAAGTGTTTCGGAGAACACCTTTCAGCACACGTCGTTGAACACGAGACTCCGCAGCAAACGGCCCCTATGTGTTTCCAAGTTGACCCAACGATAATGTCAATTACGATTGCAGTAGGTACGAGATCATCGACATTGGTCTCTGAATCAAAGGAAACTTGTCACCTGGTAGGATGAATCACGTTTATTGTTACATCAGGTCGGTGGTCGCGTCCAGATCAGCCGTCATCCAGGAGAACAGCTCCCCTCGCCACAAACACTGACTGGTGGGGGGCTGTATTATGTCATGGAGGACATTGACCAGAGCTCCATTGGACCAATTATAGGAATTTTTGGTACCATAACAGCTGAGCATTAAGTCCACCTTTCCATGCAGCATATCTTCCACAGTGGTGATGGCCTCTTACAGCAGGATTACTGCCTGTTTTCCAATGTCATAATCGTCGTACAGTTGTTTGAGGAACATGATAGTGAACTATGTTGATGTCTCGAAACCAAATTTCCCTGAACTCAACCCGATAGATCACATGTAGGACGATGTCGGACCCGGAATTTATGCGAAATTGTGTGACCTATGGGTTTACATCTTGTAACAGATACTGCCGGGAACCTACCAAGGACTACTCGAATCCATGCCATGCTGAATCGCTTCTGTAATGCATTTCAAACGTGGGCCAACGTGATATTAAGCAGGTGGTTACAATGTTTGGATCGAACGTGGTGTGTGAACGGTTAACGTTCTGGCATCGCATTCAGGAGGACGCCTGTTCGAATCCCCGTCCGGGCATCCAGATTTGGGTTTTCCATGGTTTCCCCAAATCAATACAGGCGAATGCCGGGATGCTTCCTTCAAAAAGGCCATGGCCGAATTCATTGCAGTTCCCAGTCCCATCCCGCCTCTAATGACCTTAGCTGTCGACGAGGCGTAAAGCAATAAGTAAAACAAAACAAAAAGAACAAGTTTGGGCTCATGAAAGTAGTTTACACATAAACTTATTTGAATTTTTTTTATGCTTACCTCTTTTCTAATAAAAATTTGGCCAATTTCTTGTCTCATTTGGTAGAAATTTGCAATTCTAAAGTCTGAACTCAGTAAATAACCAGTTTTTGTATCAGTGTTGTGGAGAAATAAACTTGAAATGTGGGGAACCTAGGTCCAGATACTAGTACAAACCAATAGACCTTCATTTTAGTTTCATATCGTCTCCCGCCTTGACCTTTTCCACTTCAGACAAACAGCGCTTCCGCATCCATCCTTTCTGGTACATCGAAGAATAGCTGCGAATGATCCTGTAGTCAACAAAACTTAACACGTCAGGAACAATGATGTTTTGCTATTCCAATATGAGCAATTGGGCCTCATTTTTTCTTAAAATATCTTCAGTTGATTTGAATAGATTACTTGTCTCCTAAGGCATTCACTCCAAAACGGCTACAACAACGCTATGTTATTCGTTCTGTTTATGAGATCCCAAATGAATGAAGATGCCAATCATTAACCTGCATGTCCTCCGAAACCACAATCTCGTTATGTCTGCAGCTATTACTTCATCGCTGTCACGTATTTTTCTTCTAGCTCATATCCTGTTCTCAATTTGTGCTCAATGTTCACATCATTGATGCAACGAAAAATTTTCCATGCAACGTGGCCATGTGTCATATGTTTTGGGGGATCTTAGACCTTTCAATACAGTTTTCAATCATTTTTCAAACTCTAGCTTTGGTGAAGGATAACCAGTAAGAGAAAGCTACTAGAATTTTCTTCTTCTGGTATACTGATGTTTCTATTTTTGTCATATGGCTCAGAGAATTCTGCGGGGGTAATTTTCTAGCCATGTTGTGAGAACCGTTGTTGGAAAAAATTATTACGTCTACCGGTAATGTAACAGTTCTTACTTACTATAACATCTCTCTGTAGGTATAATAAACCGATGAACAGCTTTGTGGTCTCTAAAGGGAAGAGACTTAAACGCATTAAGCGTCGATGAGGTCATTAATCTGGTAATAGTGAGAATAGCTTGATAATGATAAACGTAAAACATTACTCTGTTTATACGTTTTTTAGCTTGTGCGTTGAATCAACATTCCAAATCAAGGAATGGTATAAACATTTATTTCTTGCATTGTGTTTGCTAGGGTTGTCAGCGCTGATTGACTGGTGCAATGTATTCGGAGTCTAACTTTGGCCTGTTTTAGGACAGACAGCGTTGGTCTTTATCTAAAAGAGTGGAAGGAACGATGGCAGCATGCCAAGTTATCCCCGGCGACGCAATCTGCAGACTCAGCAGGAATGCGTGAAGCTGGAAGGAATGAAACATGAAAGAGAGAACGAAGACGCCGCAGATAAAATAAAACCTCATGGTAATATTCCTCTTTCCATTTCACTCGAGAGGTCAGTCATTCGAGATCCGAAAGAGACGTTACGCCAAGAAACTGGGACACAAGACCGAGTTGTCAATAAAAATGATACGAAACTGAACCCACCCACGTGGCAAATCAGAGAGAGTTCCTTTGGAGATTCAGTCTGATGTAAAAGAGGACCAATATTCACTAAGCAATATTTTGTTTATATCAGGAAAAGGAGAGATTCAATTTGCTCCTTTCTAAAAAGTACTAGCAACTTTGCTCAAGTACAGTGATTAGTTACGTCGGAAAATGCCAAAGGGATGGAATTATCATTACGTTATTGAAAGATTAAAATGAACGTTTCCAATGTTTAAGGTTTGTTTCCTTTTACGCACCTCACCATAAAAATTTTTCTCCTGTACACTTTAAAAAAAAAAATGAAATATCAAAAACTTCTTAACTAGAAGCCTGAAAAGATGATTCCATTACTTTACAATAAAGCAGCATCTATAATTTTCTATGTTCTGTGTGAAAGATGTTGCCGCATTTAAACCTTGTGATCGGCTTGGTTTTCTATAGGAGTTGTGTCCATCAGCAACAATGTGCCAGTTTTAAATGCTAGGGACTCGTCTTTAACTCTCTCTCCTCTGCTAAATCACTGGTTGAGTGTATTGCCCAGTAGCTACATGCTTTTGTTTTCTTGGACGTTGAAATAGGATTCGTAGGAATATCTGTGTTTCTCAAGGTTTTACTGTCGCAGCATATTCGCTAAGGCTGGAACCCTTAACGCCATACAAATCTTCATAAAAATATGTAGAAGCGAAACAGACTATAAACTGTTTAACCCTTAAAAATGATGATGATGAAGATGGTCTAAAATATTAACATGACACGTTACCGTTACTTCATCACTGTTTCATTTAATTTTTCCTAACTTATTCTTTGAAAACGTTACAATAAGGCCAAGAATTTTGAAGATGTTTTAATGTTACAAGAATCACTGAAGAAACTCCACAGCTACCCATGCCTCCTCAAGAAAGGTGAGTAAGGATAAATTACTCGAAGAGGTGGTTTTTCTTTTACGTAAGTTATTATTGTTGAGAAAAAATAATATGAAAGACGGGATCTTTTTTTGTATGAAAGACTTTATAATTATAATGAGTGGACTGCAATTGTAAAGGAATGAACATCTGAATTAATTTCGCGCCACTCAGAGATTTATTTGATCTCGAAAAACATCGAAGAAAGTGATTACATTTATCGGAATACAATTTGAATATAGAGGTAAGAACATGAGACTGATTTCGATTCTCATCTTTCAGAACGTTTGTGGGTGGTCGACTGGTTTGAAAAAGCTACGCACGTCTCTCGCTTTGCTGGAAGGCGAATGATGTCTTGTTTCGTGGTTGCGACAATAGGAATACTCATGTGCTGGCGAGGATATATCGTCGGCAGGTAGGGAACAGAATCCTGCCTATGACCCTTTGTAGCCATAAATCAGCTTTCATGCCCAGTTGATGCCTGATGTTGCAACTCTGCCAGATACTCATCCAGCAGCCGAAGTGGGAAGCATCAGTAACTCTCGTAGTGGAGAATCGCCATCATCAGTGATGTAACAGCCAGTGGCGTAGCTAGGTCAACAAGGGCCCCGGTGCAAAAAATTTATTTTGGGCCCTCAGGCCAGACGGGCGACCTTTTTTTTGCTTTGTGTGCTGGTAGGGGCCCCCTGAACTCAGGATGGGGGCCCTTGAATTGTTCTTTGGGGCCCCTGAGCAGAGCACAGCGAGGGCCCTTGGTGAGGGGCTCCTGTGTTCTCAGGGGCCCCTTCGACGACGGTAGAGCTAAAAAAAAGGTCGCCAGCTTGCCGTGAAGGCTCGTGGGCCCTCTAAACTGCGCTTAGGGGCCCCTTGAGGTATGCTTTGGGGCCCCCTGCGCATGAGGGCCCCGGTGCACTGCACCGCGTAGCCCCATAGTAGCTACGCCCCTGGTAACAGCTCGGCTAGATTCCTCTCGCGTTCTATTGATGGGAACTATTCAACTAGTCACAAAACCATCTTCTTTTATTGGCTCGCATGGAACAGATAAAAAAATATAACTGCCACCGAGAAAAGGAATCAGGTCTGCGATTGGGTTAGACATGTGCGCATTTTGTCGTGTTTTCTTGGCGTCCGGAAAAAATCCCATCCTAAGGACAGTGTTCCGAAATCCCTTTCTAGACACGAGTATGAAAAGTACCTTCTTCTTTAAAAGTACATGTCCTTAACTATCTGTCTCTTCCGCAACCTTTGATAGGTTTCTTACCGCCCTAAAAAGCGTCCTTTAACTTCATTTTATGGTCGTAAATTTTCCTCGGTTTAGGCTTTCTCTTTTAAATACCACAGCCTTTTATCAACACCGACAGGTATTGGATCTAGACTGCACTATCAATGAAGTGTCGAAACAGCAAATATTTCTAGAGATTCAGTGGAACACTACGACCTTTACATCTTGGTGCATCTAAGAAGGTTGATACACATATAAAAGTGTTTATTTGTCACCTTATCGATTTTTTTAAATTAAATGTTGGTTTGACTTTGGTAAAACTGCAAGCAACATATTCGTGTAGGCCCCTTGTTCAGTGATGGCCTCCTGTTCTGCCGCTGTCGTGTTTTCATCTAGTAACAACTTTGCCCGCAATTGAAACTGTGACTAGAGTAAATGTGATGTTCCAATTGAAGAAGTTAACATCTACATTTCAGATTAAGGCAACATGAAACGCTACGATCTCTGTACAGATGAACTCTATTAGAAGTGAGATAGAAATAGTCGACAGTTATAAATACTACTACTAGGCGCAAAGCCTCATAGCAAAAATCATCTGACTGGATAAAAAAAAAAAGATATAGTTCGCCACCAAACAAGCAAGCTTACTCAGATTGCGGCATAATTCGCCGGAAATATCCCGGGAACCGAAAGAGATACCGGATTGGGTTGATACCTTGAAGACAATATCTCTTTTTTTTTTACATCATTTAAGAATTTTAATATTTTGTAATTCCATAGTCAATATGTAAAAAAAAAAAAAAAAAAAAAAAAAAAGAATCTTATAAATTCATTATGTCATTCCGTCTGTCTGAACATTATGTACTCTTTGTTCCGTCGCTTCTTTTCCATCGACTCTGATGAAATTTACCAGGTTCATGTATTTGATTCACCGCAAAACAGATTCGGAGAAAAATACTAAAAAATCTGTACCTCCCAAATTAAAAAAAGAGGAGAGACGAGTATTTTTCTAGTCATGTATCCCATCGAGAATGGTAGCGTTTAATGTGTGTTAAAAATTCAGTTTTGTTTTGGCGCATTTTTATTTAGTTGTACATTATTTTGAATAATAGTTCTCAAATTGTTTACATTATTCTCTCACCAACAAACTTAAATTTGCTGTATATAATACAAGCCTCGAGTCTACACAATAAGTTTTATTTCCTTAAACGTGCAATTTTATTAATGGTCCGGTTCGAATTTTTTCTTAAGAACAGAAGAAAGTGTTTCGCATTCTAAATTAAACTTTCGATCCAGTTTCAAATTTCCGCGTATTTATTTATTTAAATGAGGTACTGCAAGAGGACAGATATTAAATATTTATCAAATTTTACTAATCAAAATATGGTATGAGAATCATGCTATGTCGTCAACATGAATCTGACAAATTTTTGTCATTGGCTGATGAAATGACGTCAACTTTATCACTGCTGTGACTATCCAATCTAAACTCATACAACTAGCCTCATGGCTGGGGTGTTACAGTTTTGATTAGCTGTTTAATTACTTGTTTGCTACCTAGCACTGTCGGTCGGCTTTATAAACCGACAATGCGCAGAATTAATCATCAGTTCCTAGAAACAGGTTGTTTACACGGCTGTCAATGAATATTATTCCAGGAAGTTACTGAAAATGAGAAGTGGTTGTATAAAATAAACCCACAAATACTCAATATTCAGTCGAACAATAATTTTAATGAAACTTCTTTTACCAGCACACCAACGCAATGGATACGAGATTAATAGCTTTACAAACTATATCCCAGAATGATGATTCGTCAGAAAGTACCAAATGAATTACAATAATTAACAATTTTTTGATAACATCATCAAAGCATAAAGAAGCTGACAAGAGTTCTTTATTGGACAACTGGACAGTTTTAAAAGATTAAACGAACACCAAAGACAACATCATACTTCAGCCAATATTTTATGTTAAAATATGATTGTGTTCTTAATAATTACTTGAAATTTTAATTTGTTCAATGATGTTCACACACGCGGAAAATTTACAGTGCTAGAACGTAATGCGAACTCTTCACTTATTTATGTTCCCTTATGTCATAAAGTTTCATTTTGGTACGCACTTTTCATTTTTGGTGCCTTGATGATTGAGCATGTAGAGTGTTACAGTTTCACATTTCCTACAGAGAATAACTTCAGCTTGTATTCTGAAACTGCAAAAACGAGTTTTCGTGGCTGAATTACGAGAACTCCCAAAACTTACCTCTAAATTATTTTGGCTATAATTGCTTTACTTTAAAGTTAATCGTTTAAAATAGATCAGATTCTCTGATTTCATAAATAAATGAAAAGAATCGTTTACTACAGACATTAATTAAAAGCACAGTAAAAACAATTTTTGAAAGTTACTTTAGTTTAATTGGAATGCGTAGGGTACGATAAATCTGACTTACTATTATACAGCTAACATTGTGGAACATTTCACTTCGTAAGTGCTTCAAAACACATCATTTGCAATAGAAAACCGAGGAGCCATTTTTCTGTTAATTAGTTAACTATGACGTTTCATACAAGAGTCGACAGCCGGATGTCAATATACAGTCATCCATACCAGACAAAACCAAGGATGATGCGGCTGAAATGTCGTCAAAATGTTATTAGTTCTGCCTGTATTCGTTAATGTATGCTAACGAAAGTGAATATAAAGTTGTGTTTCGAGAATACACACGTTTGCAGACTTAATGTAAAAAGAAGATTTTTTTTTTTTTTTTTAACAGTTTAACGTCCCTTTTTAACAACGTGGTCTTTAGAGACGGGAAAGGATGGGGGCAAGGAATGGGAAGGAATTCGGCCATGGCCTTTTTGAAGGAAGCATCCCGGCATTCACCTGGAGTGATTTGGGGAAACCATGGAAAACCCAAATCTGGATGCCCGGACGGGGATTCGAACCGCCGTCCTCCCGAATGCGAGGCCAGAACGCTATCCGTTACACCACCACGCTCGGTGTAAAAAGAAGAACAAGGATTTATGAATAGTACTTGTTTATGGATTACAGAAGAAAGTGCGCAATACCAGATCATCTGTGTGGGGTAAGAGCTATCCCTGAAGGTTCCTGGGTGAACTGGATAACGAAAATGGATTCTGACTAACTAAATATATGCAAAAATATAAAGTGACATTTATTTTTACCTTTTTATTAGTCGGACGTTAACTTTAGTGATGTAACACCATATACTGAACTTTAAATGGTGTTTTTTTCTCGATTGTTTGCCAGCATTTAGAATCGCGAGACTTAAGTGGTTTATTTAGATACCTTTTGTTGATGCGCACGCACGGTCTCAAATTACAAATAAAGCTGATCATACGAAAGTTACAAATTACCGTATTTTGTGGCGTAACGTGACTTGGAGATAAAGTAATAAGAAAAAAGAATCACAGCGTATGTTTCAGTATCCCATACCCTGTCTAACTGTGAAAGAACGTCTTAAATTATACTCCTCACATCGTGGCTAACTGTGGCAGGACTACGAATTGTTTAACAACACTGATAAATACTACGCCAAGTGTATTGTTGGATTCAAAGTATGATAAATCTTCTTGTCTCTATAACTCTGTGACTAATTCGCTGACTGGCACAGCCCTGCTAATTGGTAACACAAGGCAACAAAAAATAAATTTTCTGATGCCTGGAGTATTTTAACGAATTCTTAGATAAATTTGACTGATAAATTCTAAAATTACTTCGGTTTTTTTTCTGTCAGGTATAGCTTTTTTTACTGTACTCATCTCTACTTGACTCCATTACATTGTAATACATATTTCTAACAGTGCACCGTACACGGGCTGATATAAGTGTGTTTTAGGAGAATTAGACAAGTCTGTTCCGTTAAAAAAATTATTTTATTCATATAAGAGGCAATGAAATTTAAGTGGTAAGCTGTGCGTGACCCATAAACAAAATATATATTAAAAATTGAATATGCAATGATTTCACCTGAAAATTAAAGGAATTAATTTACACCTCGTTGTACGCCATAAATGTATAGCAATAGGCACATCTCCTTTTTAACATCAGTAATAATCTGCCATCATCATAGTATCGCTTGCTACTGGGTTTCCATCTCCTTGATGTCCTGATGGAATCGCTCGCTTTGTTCTTTGCTGACATCTCGGAGACTTTCAGGAAAGCAATCAAGGTGAGGAAAAAGAAAATGCTTTTTGATACAAAAATTGACACAATGTTATTAACAAGGTCTTTTTAGTTTTTATGCTTGTGTTTACCGAGGAAATTTTGTGCTACTTCCACAAAGGCACGCCAAGTTAATGCTTCATTCCCGTGCATCACGTTCGAGAAATTTGTGTCCTTTGCCCATAAAAAATCCCTGCTTTAAGATTTTCAGGTGTCTTTTCTGGAAATACACTGCAGATATGCCCTAATCATTCCCCATGTTTGTCCAAAGCTTTGACAAAGTGTTTTATTAATCTGTGTTTGATGTGCAAATGTGGAGAGATGATTTTTTCTTGTTCAACTTAAGGTTGTTCTAATATATTGCCAGCTCTACAAGAAGCCATTTCAATTCGAGGGGCCAATCATTCTTAAAATAGTGAGAGTCATGGTTTCTACTATCCCACTTTCAGAAGAAGTAATGATATTTAGTATAACCCAATTACTGTCTTAAGACAAATTTCATCAACTACAATGTTGGCGCCTGAAGGGATTAGAACAAATTAAAGTCAGAATAAAATGACAGATCAACGGAGTATACGCACATACATATATAATGACATTAAAAACTATATATTGTGAGCGAGTGAGTGAGCTTCGGATAGTGATGGTTTAACTGCGGCATCTGCGGTAAATCACTACGAAAAATGAATTCCAGAAGTGCGACGAAATTAAACAAGACTTCAGTCAAACACCATGTGCGTCATATTTCCATGTAAGAATGAAAATAAACATTGAATTGTTACACACACTCATACACTTATAAACTTGACTAATGCCTAATATACGCATATAACAGAGGGAAGTTACATAGCTTAAAATCTAGACCTGATATGTCAAGATGAACATCATATTTGGAATCAGTGGACCATTTCCGTATAGAAATATTATTGCCCATTGACAAAGCGGTTGTCGGTCGGCGTTTGAGAACACGACAAAGTTTCTTGCTTGGCTGAGTATCCTTATCGGTCATACCCCGTACTTACTTTTGTCGGCTGCATTAGACTGGTGACTTATGATAGCACGTGCGAACTCTAATTCAATAGTCCTGCTGGTTGCCTCAACAAGGATGAATCCAGACGCGCACGCCAGAATACACTCGTACAGCGATGTCCTCATTTCAATCCTAGCGTTTTCTTCTGGTGACATTTTCCGGGTTGTATATATATATATATATATATATATATATATATATATATATATATATATCTGCTTAACGTCTCTCTAACAGCGAGGTCTTCAGAGACGGGAAAGGATGGGGGGGCAAGGAATGGGAAGGAATTCGGCCATGGCCTTTTGAAGGAAGCATCCCGGCATTCCGGGTTGTAATTGGAAGATGTGACTGAGACATTGACAACGTTTGTTCAAGGCAGACGTATGCACCGGTACCCTGATACATTTTGTATAATATTTCAGCTTTGGAAACAAGCGTGATGGTGAGCGATAACGCTCTCGCCTCGCAATCTGGGGTCGGGGGTTCGAACCCCGTCTGGGCATCCAGATTTGGGTATTCCATGGTTTCCCGAAATCACTACAGGTGAATCCCAGGATGCTTCCTTCAAAAGGCTATGGCCGAATTCCTTCCCATTCCTTGTCCCCAATCCCATTCCGCCTCTAACCACCTCGACGTAAACGAGACGTAAAACCAAAGGTAAAAAAATCAGTTTTAGATCCATCTCGACATGACGTTATGAGGATGTATCACGGTTTGGTTTCCATGTCGAAGGAATCTACCTTGCAATGACTCATTAATTTGTCATAAATTTATTCAATATTTCTATGAACAATTGATACTGATACGTACAGTGAGGGATACATGAACATTTCAGACAGTCGAAGAAAATAATTCCGCGTTTGTGAAAGTGGGCAAACTACACTGGAACCCGAAGGCCCATTTTTCATGATGTAACGAATCTGGAGATAACTTCGTGTCATCGGGAAAGGAAATTGCTTAAAAAAATATGGATAGCTGTGTTATTGGCTACTAATGTGCCAGATAAAGGCCGAATTAGAGGCATTAGTTTGTCCGAATTCCGCAAATTTTTGACGCGTGAGCCAAATCATACGCTGGAGAGTGATTTCTCAGCTGGTGGAAAAAGCATGAAAGTTTGGCAAATTGGAGTATAACGAGTTTTCTTTTGCTGTGGAGATCGATAATAATGTAAGACTTGTGACGATGACAAGTTAAATTCGTGTCCAGCCTATACTGTGACCGTAGGTTTATATTTTTCAATTATTATTCCTTTTTTTTTTAATTGCAGTCAATAAACTTACAGATTAGTTTCATGAAAATTATTCAATAACGAATTTAATGTTTACAGTATTAATTAATTTTTCATTTTTAATTGTGATATCACCTTTGCTTCCCGAATTAATTTCAGTTGACGACTAGTTCGTTGAGTGAGGTACATTGCAATCTAGTCCTGTAGAAGGACCTCTCTACGGAATACTTGCAGTTCTGACGTAATTAAGCTGTCAACCACTGGTGTTTCGGGTAAACTCCAGACCGAGTCGAGCAGATTATTACGTTAAACGGCATCTCGTAAATTGGAGGAAGTTAACGATTTTCCAGGACTTAAACCGAATACTGCCTGGGATTTTCTCTTAATGGACCTTAAATATTCAGAGCATGAAAAGAGGAAATGGTAACTGCGAATAAATATTTATTTCTCTCAGCGCGAATGACCCTTGCCGCTTCCAACAGGTTAATTGGGTAAAGAGGAAGAGAGGGAGCTGACGCGGTGAAGGAAGGAACAAACATTTGCATTTTTCAATTAACCGGTCACGAACAGTGACTGGCGTCTCCCCGCGGGATAGACATCCTAAGACGCCGCAAGTTTAATTTAATTGGTCCCGTTGAAACTTGGCGGACACATTCTATCCTGACTTGAGCGGGGACTTTAATTAAAGTGCGCAGCATAGTCGCAGCGACGAACTTGACTTTGTTTCGAGCAGGGTTAGAGAGACCGCTGAATGACTGATGGTTTATGGTTACTGTTACCCTCTACTACTTTTTTGTGTAAATAGAAGAATCCGAATTCTACCTGCGTCTTCCATTGAGTACGAAATCATAGTGATTAGACTTTGAATATGTACTTGCGGTTCAGTTTATAAATGTATTCTTTATTCTTTTAGTATAAATGGAATATATCTACATAGCCATTGAAGAAGATATGATTGTAATATTATTAATAATATAAACCTTTTTGAGGCACATAGCGTAAGGAATATGGTAGATGTATGAAGATCTCCCTTCCTTTCCAAATAAAATATCATACTGTATTATTGGTGATATCCTTACCAAAAAGAATGCAGAAATACTTTATTTCTGGTAAATATACAATCGGAGGACGGAATGCTTGTGATGAAAGGAAACTTTAAAATTAATTTTTTCTGAGGGGGACGGAAGAAGTCAGTGATCCACGACAAACATAAAAAAACACAAAAACGCAAACACAAAACACACGAAACACGCACAAATACATACACACACACAAACACATACACACAAACACACACACACACACACACACAAACACACACTCACAAACACACACACAAACACACACACACAAACACACACACACACACACACAGTAAGCCAGAAAGCTACCGCGGTTTGGTATCCATGTTAAACCATCGGTCCCATATGCTATCTGTGGTTACCGGTTTATGTTAGATAAGGAGGAAAGGAAATGGCCATCCTACCTCTCTGAAAGGTCCAACAAACGTTCGGGTTGAATACCAAACTTAACTTTTACTCGTAACAAGTATCGACGATACTTACGATAAGTTTAATAAAAGTCAACCAAAAAGGTTATGATTTATTACTATTATGAATTACAGCAAGTGGTAAACTACTTCAAACAAGACAAATATACTAATATTAAACTGATGTTAATAACGCTATATTTTTTATCACTCAAAAGTTACGATGTTATTAGGTCGCAAAGTTTATCTTGTTACTTTAGCTCTTAATCTATCATCTTTAATTGTTTTATCTAACAACATTGGTTGTGTTTCAAATGCTCATATGAATGGTATTAAAGCAATCGACAGTAATGATTTTTATGTCTGTCTCGTTACTAAAAGCTACATTTTCCCTACAATGGCGTTGGAGAGTTAAGATCATAATTTCTTATCCGGTTTATCGCCAAAGAAACATTTTATACAAACATACAATAAATGTATCTGAATGAAGTAGACAAGTTAACATAGATCATTCAAGAAACAATAGTCTTTAAAATATAGCTGTGATTTATTAAAGTTCTGCGTTTCATCCTATAGATAAAATATTTTAAGCCTCATAAAATTATTTACATTATGATTCGATATGATTCTAAATGTTGGATCTCGATAGAATTTTAGTAGCTTCTTACTTATTAACAATTAGATTAGGGGCTGATACTTAGTGGATAAAAGTAGGTAATCAAATGGATACTCAGTGTTCCGTAGTTAGAAAAATCACTAATTCTAAAGAAATAGATGAAGCTTTTGAAACAACGGAGGGAGAGGAAGACCTGTAGAGGCGAATATCAGTGCTCAAATTATCACAAAGGCAGTGATAAGAGTGTTACTGGTAAACTGTAGAAGTATAATGAACAAAATAATGGAGTATGCAAACATAATAGAGATACACGAACCTCAAGTAGTTATAGGGGAAGAGTCTTGGTTAAATGAAGGAGTGCTAGACAATGAGGTTTTCCCCGATGGTTATAGAGTGTACAACAGAGACAGAGGAGCAACTGGGGGAGGGTTATTGATAATGGCTATCAAAGACTACTACAGTTCACTGATGTTCAGAAATCATGACCATGAGTTACTTGGGGTAGACTTCCGTGGAAATAAAAAAAGAAAAATTCAGGATGTTGGCTGCACACCGTAGTGGAAGAATGAATGATAAGTATGGGCTTCTGTGGAGAAACTAAATTCATATTCAGAGTTCAGAAGTGAGCATGGAATGGTCATTATTGTAGGTGATTTAAACCTACCAAGTGTCAACTTGGTAGGAAATAAGATTAATATCACAAGGTAACAGAGATTTGCAAATACCTTAGTAACAAAAGGAGGCTTTACACAAGTGGTTGAGCAGGAAAAAAAGGGGACTAAACATGTTCGATATAAAGCCTGATGATAACATTTTTGGGTGTTAAGTAACTGAAGGAATAAGTTATCACAATGCAGTTCTGATTGATATAAAGGGATTCAAAAAACCAGTGACCAGAATTGATGGGAGAAATAGATACAATTATAAAAAGGCACAAATTTTGTAACTGAAAAGATCTTTCAGGGCTAATTTTATTAAGTGGAAGAATGGAATAAGTACAGTGAAAACGAGGTGGGAAGAGTTTAAGGAAATAATACAAAAGGGTGAAGAAATGTTTATTCCAAAAGAGAAAATAAACAGAAGTACAGAACTTACATAGCTTAATAGGATGGTAAGGAGGTTAATGAGGTTGGTGAGACGAGAACATAACAGAGCTAAGAAAAAGAAAAGCAGCAGGGAATTCTTGAAACAGCTAACAAGGATTAATCATGTCAAAGAAATTGGCTAAGGATGAGTTTATGAAGAATATTATTGGTGCAGGGTGTAACGTCTAGTTTTGTGACGTTATTAAAATTAGAATAAAATAATGAGATACATTAATTAATAAGTTCATTTGCAAAATTAATCCCGGGTAGGCGCCAAGAATGGAAGTGTTCTCTATCCGAGAGAAGCGACATTCCAATTCTGAAATACTTTTAATCAAAGCAATTGTAATTTTAAAATACCATTAAAAAACACAAATCTTCATCTAATCAAATGATATACTGGTACATTGGAAAGGAAATTATTGAAAGCAGGGTTTACAACACCTATTATTTTCTTTGAATATAAAATTGATTGGCTTATTGAACAGAACTGAATATTAAAAGTTTCTTTTGAACAATTTAGAGCATGATTCTCATCTCAGAGCGTTGCCTAGGGTTGAATGACGCAAGAGTGTCTATACATCGTCGGCGTTCTTTACCGTTGATCAGCTGGGTGCAAGGTCACTTGGCGAGCTAGCTCCCCGCAGGTCTCCGGCAATCTCCCTTAGCGCGCCGGTGCGGATTGTTTGCTGGCCAGAAACAGAATGTCGTCTCTCCCGCGTGTTCGCTCCGTTGTAAACTTGCAGGCTCCCGAGTTCTAGCAGACGCGGGAAATTTCAGCGAGTCACAGCGTTTGGCGCGTCGTCCATGATCTCCATTGGCGCTCCTCATGCAACATAAAAAACTTATGGTTTCTAAAAGTTCGTAACACAGTTTGATTCGCTGGTTCCCAACAGAGGTGTTCCGCAACCTGACTTTTTCTCCGAAGCATCGTTTCTCTAGTTTCAACTTTCTACTGTACCAGGAAATCCTCATTTCGGCACAGTCTCTATATTTGTCCTTTGAATTTCATTGAATGCGTAAAGCTTTTAACTTTACGGCCGGCCATAAATCGTTCGGTCTTTCAGCGCAGGTATGAGCTACCTGGCTCTCACCGATGCTAAAGAAACGTGGAATTCACACGCATAAATTTACCGTCACCATGGGATATTACAAGGGAGACCGCTGGTTGATGCATCTGGAATTTTTTGCAACTATATCAGGAAACTTAGTGGAAGAGAGGGTGTTGAGACAATTATAGATAAGGTTGGAGAAGAAGTAACTGATGATTTAAAAAAGGCTGGTTCAGTGAGACCATTAGCAAAAATAATTCAGGAATGGTAGGGATTATATCAGAAAACGAGCCTATCCGCTCAGTTGGAAGTGAGCAGATTAGAAAATTTGAAATTAAATACGAAGATCCCGTATCATGAAGGAACTAAGGAATCTAAAAAAGCGTAAGGGGGCCGGTGTAGATAGTATTACTACGAATGTCTTAAACTGAGTCTGTGTACTTGTTGTTTACCAGAGGACTAGAAAAGCGCAATAGTACTACCGGTCCATAAAGGAAGGGTGTAAAAGAGGGTCGAAAACTATAAGTGAATCAGCTTGACCTCAGTGCTAAGTAAATTAATGGTGAGATTAATATGCAAACATATCAGACGTGTCTGTGAGGGAACTAAGTGGTTTTCAAGTCGGCAAAATCGCTTTGGACAAGGATATTCATGCGAATCTCAGTTGGTTGGCCATATGTAAGATATTTCTGGTCAAACGGTAAGGGAAGGTCAAATTGACAGTGTAGTACTGGTTCTACCAAAGGCTTTTGACAAAGTGAGCCATAAAATGGTGCTAAATAGAGTAAAAACTATTGGAGCTGGAGGTGATTTGTTGGGTAGAATAATTCCTAAAATTTAGAAAGCAAAATGTTAGGGTAGGAAATGCAGTATCAGGTCATAACATTTGATAACAAACTTAACTGGGCAGGACATGTTATATAGGAACTAGGGAAAGGGTTCATAAACCTTCACCTGATGGAAAGAGTGACGAGGTGATGCACTGGAGAAGTAAGTGAATTTGGGCAGACCACTGTTGGAATATAACGCCACTATCACTGTTAAATCATTTTTCCTGCCTTTCAGTGATCTATTTAAGCATATCAAATACTATACAATTTTGGTATTTGAATTGCTATACTTGAGTTTTTTTTCCAATGTTTATATGTATAAATAGCAGTGTAAACGAAATTTATGTAACCTAAATAAACGAACATTCACTGTTACGTGTGTACTAACTATTTCAGGCTTAGAGATATTGTTATTAAAGCGAATGTTGCAGTTGCAGGGAAATATTGTCCAACACTGAAATATTTTTAAAACTTACGAATTTCACGCAACTGCAATTTTATTTTCTCATCGGCAATATAGATCGACAGCAAAACAAAAATATTTATTGCCTACAGGCATGTTTCTGACAGTACTCACCAAATTTCTCTTTTTGAAACAAAACTGCACGAGTGAGTGCTTCGTTGTGTTTGCAGTCTGTAAATCAAATTAAAAATAAACAAAGTGATATACGCCGTCTAGTCCACTAAAACAGTCGGTTCAGTGAGCATTCAAACCATCGAACTGTATGAAAAACGGCGTCAAATGATTGCACCCAAGATCCAAATTTTTAAAAGTTACACAAGAACACCTATCAATTTTGCACATTTAAAATCGTTACAATTTTCACAAAGATTGCGACAAAAGAGACCCTTAAAACTGTTGATAATGAACTCATAGCATTAACATAGTATTAAAATTCCTTCTAATCTATGGTAATTTAGATTTTGCTATGGAATATTTATTTTGAGTGTTTTGACATAGGTCCTACTAGTGACAAACATTAGGAGCAATTGATTACGGTAACATATACGTTCAAAATCATATTCCGGCAATCATTCCGACCGCTATAATTAATTTACCATCAAATGAATATTAATTTCCAGACAGTTTTATCTAAATCTCTCAGGTTTACGATTTCGCATCGAAATGAAACACATTCTACTTTGTTCCCGAAACCATGAGCTGTACATTATTTAACGAGTGTGGTGGTGTAACGGTTAGCGTTGTCGCCTCGCATTCGGGAGGATACAGGTTCGAATCCCCGTCCGGGCATCCAGATTTGGGTTTTCCATGGTTTCCCAAATCACTTCAGGCAAATGCCGGGAAGTTTACTTCAAAAAGGCCATGGCTGAATTCCTTACCATTCCTTGCCCCCCATTCTTTCCCGTCTTTAAAGATCTCGCTGTTAAGAGACGTTAAGCATTAAAAAAAAAATGTACCTTATTTGAAACCACACCAAAATTCGACACGCAGTTTTTGCGTGATTCACTTTCACCGAAACAGACATTCGCGTTTTGCTTCATGTCAGCTATCCGATGCAGCATGAAGTTAAAATATTCTTCATTTTACTTCTGAGACCCCGGGCTGCACAATGTTTCAATCCATATGAAAAACCAGTCTCTTATTTTAACATGAATGGTATAAACGAAACCGAATTTACTTCTCGCAGCTGAATGGCTTAGTAGGAACTATATATATTGATAGATAGATACGCTTGGAGTTTAAAAAAAGCATTAAAAATCCTGAAACACTGACAAGAACATTGACCAACGACGATGGGTAAATCTTCGAACCTTGCTGACATACATAGCCATAATACTAGGAATAAACATAATATTCACAAGGATTACAAATCACTGTCAATTGTACAGAAAGGGTTAACATATACTGGAGCTTCCTTATTCAATGTCTTACCAACAGAAATTAAATGTTACCTACAAAAACCCAACTACTTTAAGTCCAAACTGAAAGAGTTTCTGCTTCAGAATCCATTTTACTCTGTAAAAGAATTTTCTTCTTGGAATTTGGTAACTAAGAATGATTGATAAAATAGTATATAAGGTGTATGGAAGGGAAAGGTGACAAAGTTGTCCACAATTACTAAAATGATATATGGTTTTTTTTCTGTTGAAACTTTTGACAAATGAAGTAATTACACTGTTTACAAAATTTGACTCATATATTGTAACTAACATGGGATAGCATGCACTCAAAAACTGCTGTAAAAAATTATGATACTAACAGGTTTTTAAGTAATTGACTGCTTATGAGTTGTGGTAACTGGTTGGTAAGAAAATAACTGGTTGTTAGATGCTGGTAACAAGTTTATACACTGTTCCACATAATAAATATTAACTAACTCGGGATTGTATTTGCAGATTACAGGAAATATTGGTTATACTAATGGGTCGTAACTAACTTCTTGTCAATATATAATATTATCAATTGTATAGTAATATTGACATTACTAATAAGTGTATGTACTGTTCCACATTGCCGAGATTATTCTCACATGGGATCAAAGTGAACATATCTATCTATCTAACTAACAAAAGCAGAGATCCTGGCTGATTATTTTGAAGAACAATATGCAACTCCAATAATACAGCAAACGGACGAAGAAAAAATCAAAAACTCTGTTTCCACATTCCTAAAAGAAGACATGGGAGATTACACTGATTACACTACACCGACTGAAATAAGGAAACTTAGAAACAACAAAGCCCCGGGAGAAGACAAAATTACAAACTGTCAATTGAAACACTTGCCTAGGAAGGGAATAGTATTATTACCGAGAATAGTGAACAGCTGCTTGAGAAAAGCCTACTTCCCAGCAGACAGGAAAAGAGCAAAAATAATACCAATCCCCAAAGCTGGGAAAAACTCATCCTTGCCGGCAAATAATAGACCAATTAGCCTGTTCAACTCCACAACAAAAGTGATGGAAAGAGTTGTGTTAACAAGAATACAGAAGAAACTAGCTGAACAGAATACCATTCGCAAAGAACAATATGGTTTCCAACCTCGCATGTAAGCAACAGTACAGCTTCTACACCTGGTTGAGAATATAACCAAAGGGTTCAATCTTGGCAAATCCACAGCAGCAGCTTTTATTGATGTCCAAAAGGCTTATGACAAAGTATGGCACCAAAATCTCATAAATAAGCTAATTATCCAAACTACAGTGCAATCTTCAATACATCAGATGAGGACAGGACTCCCACAGGGATCAGTATTAGCACCCACACTTTTTAATATGTACGTGAACGATATTCCGACCATAAATAATGTTCATGTCGACCAATTTGCTGATGACACGACGATTTATATCACGGGAACAAAACATATAGAGAACATAACCATAATGCAAAATGACCTACAAAAAATAGAGCTATGGAGTAAACGAAATAAAATAACGATAAACTCCGAAAAATCTGCAGCAATATATTTTACACATAAAACACCGGAACTAAACCGTCACCTGGCTATATTTGGAAAGCAGACACCGTGGAAGAGCCATCACAAGTACCTAGGAGTTACTATCGACAGAACTATCACATTTCGTCAAAATGTAGCTGAAAAATGGCTAAACGTCCTAGGTATGATCAAAAACCTATTTCCTATACTGATTAGTCATTCAATGAATCTAAAAACAAAACTCCATCTGTACAAATCATCAATATTACCAGCAATAACATATGGATGTCAAATTTGGGGAACAACGTGCAAAACAAACCTATCGCATTTACAAATATTACAAAATAGGTGCATCCGCCTAATGCTAAATGCTGACAGAACTTAAATTACTGAAATGCACGAAGTGTCTCAAATGGAAACAATAGACAGAGTGGTAAAAAGACTAATCGAATCCTTCAATCAAAGACTCGATATATTACGCCAACCAGAAGACAGACTGCAAAACATTGGAATAACAGTCCCTAAACGGTGGCACAGGTACAAAGTGCCATTATGAATTATTCACCCACCAATTTGAATTACCAACAAATGAAAGGGGTTTTTACAAAGACCTCTCAGGAGGCCGAAATTTTCCCCTTAAAGTAAAAAATGGAGAAAACAACAAGGAACTATTAAAGCCCTAGCCAGGACGCCAAAGGTGTCGGTGCCAGGACAACAAGAACACCAAAACAAAACAAAAAACTTTCATCAATCAGTGGCACCCTCCCCTAGGGTGTCACTCCGAACTGAGTCAGGTGAGCCTGACTCAGTTCAGTAGGGGTGAACTATCCGGTGTGGATTAAGTAATCTTTACTGTTTTTTGAGGGGAGGGGGTTGATCTTCTTTGGAGGATTTGACCCCCGCGACAGTTGTGTCGCGCAACCGGACAGGACCACCATCTCCGGAGTCTCGGTTTTTTTTGGTACGGGTGAGGATCAATGATCTTCAATGTGATATCTGATCCCGTCATTTACCATCCTGATTTCGGTTTTCCATGGTTTCCCGAAATCACTCCAGGCGAATGCTGAGATGGTTCGTCTAAAAGGCCATGGCCTAACTTCATCCCGCTCCTTGCTTGTCCCAATCCCTTTCCTTTCGGCTGAAAAGGACCTAGTAACTCTACAACAATCTGCCTCCAAAAAAAAAAAAAAAAAAAAAAAAAAAAAAAAACTTTGATCAATGTCTTATTCAGTTATGTTATCTCATTATGCACGATACATATATTACGATATGATATGATTTATTTTATTTCGTATGGCCCACGATTTAAAAGCAGTAGCTACATTGAATCACAATAGATAGAACCAAGCATGGATGTTTCTACAGACTGATGTCTAACGATTGCAGATTCAGTTGCATCTTTGGTTGATTCGTGAATCTGATGCATTGTACCACTGAATCTCCTAAGAGGGCATTCCATGGCGATGTGGTAAATAGTTTGCTGATGGTTACCGCAGTCACAAGAAGGATTCTCTATCATTCCCCAGTTGTGCATCCAGTAGTTGCATCTACCGTGGCCTGTTCTCACTCGGCTCAGTGCCGTCCAGGTTTTCCTAGAAAGGTTGAATCCAGGAGGCTTTCGTGTAGGGTCTTGGATTAAAACATGGTTGGAATTGGTCCTCTCAGCACACCATTCTTCACTTATGTTGAAGTGATTTTGGACCCGCACTTAACCAAACTTCTACGTTGAATACCTAGATTTTAGCCTATTTGGAGTTTTATGTGTGCAGTCCTGATGAATTGGGTGGTTTGGATATGTAAAGCATTTCTGCCATTCCTTTTTTAAAACCGCTTGTCTCCGGTGGCTTGGTGGAGGGGGGGGGGGAGATGTTAGGTAGTACAGGCAGATAGGTGTAGATTTTACAGTTCCAGGTAATTTTCTCATTGTGTCATTTAGTTTAATGTCGATATTTTATGTGTGACTTCTGTTTAGCCATACTGGACTGCAGTATTCAGCAGCTGAGTATACCAGAGCAAGATCTGATATTCTGAGAGATGTGCCATGTGCTCTCCAACCCGTTCCTGTAAGTTTGTGAAGGACGTTATTTCGAGTTTTTATTTTTGCAGCTGTTTCGTGGATATGTTCTTTATTTGTTAGTGACCGGTCCTCAACCACGCCTAGATACTTTGGATGAGGATAGTACTTCAGTAATTGGTCTCTGAATTTTATTTGAGGTCTACAATGGGCTTGTCCATTATTTAGGCGAAAAGAGCTTACCTGTGTCTTATTTATATTCGGTTTCGGGCGGCAAGTGTTGACGTACTCATTCCGTTTGTGCATGTCACATGCAAGAATGTCTTCAAATGTTTTTAAGTCACCAGACAGTGCTGTCATGACTATGTCATCACATTACGCTATGATAAACAACCAATACTAACTGATTTTCCCACAGTGAATATTTCCGCATTCAGCTGCGGTGTCAAGAAAAGAATTACGGAGCTGGTGAAGAACGATATCGCTGTAACCTGGCATTGAATGGACTTCGGTTCAGATTGTCATGCCATTCTGATTTCGGTTTTCCTTGGTTTCACGAAATCTCTCCAGGAAAATGCTGGAATGGATCTTTTAAAATGCCATGACCGAACTCCGTTCATTGCCCCCCTTGTGCTATGTTTGCTGAAAAGAGTCCCTGTACCCACCTCCGGTTCTTCAGCTGAAGGAAATGAACATGATCATTGCCGAGTTCCTTCCCATTCATAGCTGCCGATCATTTCCTTCTTGGTGAAAAAGGATCATTGACCCGTAAAACAGCCATCTTCCGAGACTTCATTCGGAGAGATTGAAGTGTAACAAACAAACAAAGAAAAACTATGCCAAGTTAATCGAACGAGCCAGGTGGGTGATGTTGCTTTGACCTGAAATTCGGGATGAGGTGGGTTTAAATTCAGTTCCACCATCCGGTTTCGGTTTTCCGTAGTTTCTCCAAGATCTCTCCAGGTGAATGCTTGGGGCGATTCCTTTTAAAAGTCATGGCTGAATTCTTTCGTATTTCTCGTACGCAATCTCTCCTACGGCAGTCCACTTCCTGGGAGTCAAGCGGAGGGAATGAAATTTATATATTTTTTTAAAAAAAGATTTTATCATCCTGCCATCTCATTAAACAAGCGGAATAGCTCTGTCTTGGCATTTGGGAAGACGCACGTTAAAATCCTCGTCCGCCAAACATGCCGGGATGATTCCTTTAAAAGGCCAACAGTCGAATCACTTCAGATCCTTGTCCTCAATTCTCTTCCTTTTCTGACCCTACACCAGCTCGCCTCCTGGGTTTCACCTGGGAAGAATTAAATTGTTAATAAAAAATTAATGTTGAAATAATAATACATAATTCATATGTGTGTCCTGTATAGACTCAAAAACTACTAGACCGATTTACGAGCGGTTTTTTGCACTCACTCACAGGAAGACTTGGTTCAATGCGTACTCCAGGTGGAACTGGGAAAAACTTTTCTTATACATACGTTCACAAAATAATATCTCGTTTTAAGGCTATTGGAATCGCCAATCTTACCAGTAGAAAGAATCCACCACTCACAAGAATAACTGGGTGAAAACATAGAACTAATAATCTTTATATATATAAAAATCTCGTCGTCACGATGTTTGTCCGAGATGAACTCCGAAACTACTTAACTGATTTTGATTAAATTTGCCTTACTGTGTGTAATTTGTTCCAACTTAAGAGATAGGATAGTTTTTATCTCGATTATTGACGTTAATATTTATTATTGCTAATTAAATGTTCGTTCAATGTTTGTCATAGGACAATGGTTGGTAATTATTTGTAAGTGCCGTGAGTTCTAGCGTTCTTGTGGCTCAGTGAATAAGGCGTCTGACTGTAGATCCAAACGTCTCTGGTTTGTGGTATGACAGAGTCACCCACAATGAATATAATTAAATAATTTAAATAATATTCAGATTTTCTTTATAATATTCAATTTTGTAAGTTGTAAATATCATAAATAATAGGGATATTGCATGGTTAAATAATTGTATATTAAACCCGGGCAGCCAGAGTTATCATCATTATAATTTTAATTTCTACAAAACTTGCTGCTCAGTAATGTAGTGGATATGGGAAGCTGGAACTGCCATTTTCGAACGGTCGAGTTCGAGACAATAGCTGGTCTCCCGACTCGGTGGCACCGACGCTCACAAAGCAGAGGACGCGCGCGAACCGTTAGTCGGAGGGTCCAACGACCTTGCACCCCCGCCCGGTGTCTTGAAGCTCGACCAGAATAGGCGCGAGCGGACAGCAAATACCATCTACGATATGAAACACGTGACGACGGACATATATCGATGCACCAATCGTGAACGTTTATAGGGGTTCACAAATGTTAATTCAAGGGGATTCTGTTGCATGTGGCGAGTTGGAGACGACTTTTCCGAGGAAGAAGAGAAGAGGCCATTTTTGGGAACACTTGCTATCGGGACGAGCTACTGTGCAGACGTATCAGCCGACACTCTCTCGTCCGGTGATCAGTGACTGGGTCTGATCACACTCTCTTGCTCTGGGGAGCTAGAAGTTGTATGGCATGCCTGCCATAATCTGGAAGCTGTTGTGGTAACGCGGTCGTATCCATTAACCTGGCTTTCGCAGCTGCAGTGGCACTGTGCGTGTCACACTTCATCACGACGATGCAATCATGGTAAAGTACCGACGCATACGGTCACAGTTCATTGGGTTTTGACGAGACTTGCGAGCCCTTAAGCGGCACTGAGATAAGACTCTGCTCCCGTCATAAAATCACTGAGCTAGCTAATTTTTACTTTTAACTTCAAATTCTAAGCATCTTGCTAATTTGTGTAAATTCAAGACGATGCTTTTTAACATTATATGGCGCCCCTGGGATACTCCTTTTTGTGGTAAATGTTAACTTCAATTTGATGGCCTGTGTTGCCACGTTGATAATACGTTGACTTTGCTAATTGTTGAAATATTTAATTCAGTTTTATGTTTGCTTTTCATTGGCGGATTGTAAACGTCGGGTATTGCTTGTTTCTGTTGTCTTTGGAATATGTTTACCGTAAAGTTAACTATTACCCGGCCTTGTATAAGCCATAAGACTTAATAAATTGGATATGATTTTGTGTACAATATTCATCGTTCTAGTTCACCTTTTTGCAACCATTAAAATCATTTTCATATTCATATTTAATAACTCACGTATAAAGGTATGAAGGTAGGTGTTGGAGAAAATTAAGAAATAATAATCCACGTCCTCCCTTTATACAGGTTCGAATCCCTGCGTCGGCGGCCATTTTTATACGCACTTAACTCGGCCTTCACCTCCGGCGCAGGGGTGGAATGTGCAGCCAAAAGAAACCCTGTCACCAGGTCATTACGACCACACGAAATTATTATTATAGTTCCATAGGTTTCTAACAGATGGCGATGTATTAATTTATATAGGTTGGATAACTATCCAGTAGATGGCGTTGTGTTTCGATTTATTTATGTCACAGTCTACTCCACGTCATATGTGTTCATATATGACATAACCCAGTTTCGTGAATTTTTCGTGTAGTATCATTTTTATAATTGTGCTCTGTATTGTGTTTTGTATTGTGTTTTGTATCGTTTGTATGTTATTACAATTAACTACAAAGTAATTACACACATGAATATAACCTAAAACGTTACGATAAATTAAAAAATGTGTAAGTATTTGTTGCTTGCTTCTCATTTTTCTTCTTCTTTTCGTTCTGGCCAACTTGGGACCACGTGTCAGTTTCAGTTCTTCCCCTGTTGTTTTTTCTTTCTTCCTCTCCAGTACTCCTTCATTATTGCACTGTGTTTTCTCTTTCTGTCTTCAGACCATTTTGCACCCGTTTTATTCTCCTCTCTACCTTGGAATCCTGCCATATCCGAAATCTACATTTACATGTAATCCGAATTGGGAGGAAGTACAAACTTTGCTATTACCAGGCCAACAATCAATGCATTGTCATGATATCACGGCACGTGTGTTCAAACAAAAATTAAAATCATTGATTGATTTAATCCTAAAACAAAGCGAGGTTTTCCTCATTCTCACATTATGATGTGGCTTGAAGTTAAAATCCATCCAGAAGAAACTGATCAAATAATTTCAGCCGAAATTCCGGACCCGATAATTGATCAAGAATTGTATGATATTGTTACCAGTCACATGATCCACGGACCGTGCGTTGATTTTAACATGACATCGCCATGCATGGAAGATGGAAAATATAAGAAGCGTTTCCCAAAGGAATATACGAATGATACTATTACGGACATTGACGGTTATCCATTGTATCGCCGCAGAAACGCTGAGGATGGTGGCCACAAATTTTACGAAGCGAATGTCAATTTCTAGAAACCAAGTTGAAATTGACAATCAATAGGTGGTACCATTCTCCCCATTGCTTTCAAATACGTATAAGGCTCATATTAATGTCGAGTTTTGCAGTTCTGTAAAATTCATTAAGTACATTTACAAATACGTTAATAAAGGCAGTGATTTGGCCGTATTTGAAGTAAAAAATGTAAATAAAAATGACGAAATAGCACGATACCAGATAGGTAGATACATCAGCAGCAACGAAGCTATCTGGCATAGTTTTAGTTTTCCCATACATGAAAGAGTCCCTTCTATCCAGCATCTTGCAGTACATCTTGAAAACGGTCAACGTGTATATTTCAACGAACAAAATATTCTACAAAGAGCACTTGAGCCACCAAAAACGACATTAACTGAATTTTTCACATTGTGTCGCAAATCTGATTGTGTTCGGCCAATTCGCAAAAACATTATTATATACCTGATGTTCCACACTATTTTACATGGAACAAACTAGGTAAAAAATGGAGCCACTTAAACAAGGAGAACCACATCCTTCGATCGCAGGCATATTCTAAGCCAAGACATTAGGACGACTCTACACAGTACATCCGAAACAACGTGAGTGCTTCTTTTTGCGTTTGTTGTTGGTGGATGTTCCAGGACAAACTTCTTTCAATTTTTACGAACAGTTAATGGTCGAGTGTTCAATACATATCAATATGCATGTCGCGAGTTGCAGTTGCTGGTGGACGACAATCATTGGGACCTGACACTTGCTGATGCAGCGTTGACATCCACGCCGAATAGTATTCGTCAACTGTTTGCAATTATTTTGAACATGTTATCCAACACAGTCATCGATTTTGTGGGAAAAATATAAAAACAGTATACTGAAGACATGTTACACCGAGTTAAACAAACAAACCTATTCCCAAATCTAGATTTCACACCAGAGACGTATAATGAAACATTAGTGTTAATCGAAGATTTATGAATTTTAATTTCTAATTTACCACTTAATCATTATTGTATGCCATCACCTGATCGCCCGGCCACCGACTTAGTTAACAGTGATCTGCAACGAGAAAAACAGTATAACGATGTGGACTTAGCTACAATTATTTGGAATAATGAGCCATTACTGACAACAGAACAAAAAAATATTTATAATCGGATTATGCTGACTATTGATGCTGAACAAGACAGTTTTTTTTTTCTTGACGCATCAGGTGGAACCTATAAGACATTTTTAATATCGTTGATCCTTGCGAAGGTACGGTCGCAACAGAAAATTGCATTGGCAATTGCATCGTCAGGCATTGCTGCCACTTTGTTAGATGGTGGGCGAACCGCACACTCAGTATTTAAGCTGCCACTAGACATTCATAACAAACCAAACGCAATGTGTAACACTAAAAAAAAAAAAAGCGCAATCGCTGCAGTGTTGCAAAAGAGTTCAATTATAATTTGGGGGTGAGTGTACTATGGTTCATAAACATTCACTCAATGCATTTCATAGAACTATGCAAGATTTGAGAGGCAACGATAAACTTTGCGATGGTTCTGTCCTACTACTGTCTGGAGACTTCTGGCAGACATTACCAGTGATTCCTCGATTTTTGGATAACGCATGTTTAAAACAATCGTTTTTATGGCGGACATGTCGAAACACTTCGATTGACCATGAACATGCGAGTACAATTGCAAAATGATCAATCGGCACAAGTATTTTGTAAGCAATTGCTGGATATTGGTAACGGTGAAATAGAACTGCATTTAAACACACAATACTGTACATCAAATTACCAGACAAATTCTGCACTGTTGTTCATTCAAAAAATGAACTAATTGAGAGTGTGTTTCCGGATATATCAAATAATTACTCAGATCATAATTGGCTCAGTAATCGTGCTATTTTGGCAGCAAAAAATGTTGATGTCAACGAATTTAACTTCCAGATACAACAGTTGTTGCCAATAGACACTATTGTAGATGAAAATGAAGCCGTAAATTTTCCAACTGAGTTTTTAAATTATTTGGATATACCAGGAATGCCACCACATAATCTTCGGTTAAAGATTGGTTCACCGATTATTCTACTTCGGATTTGAATCCACCTAGATTATGCAAACGGTACACGTTTAGTCATCAAAAGGATCACCGGAAATGTTGTTGAAGCAACTATTTTGACTGGAAAGTTTAAAGGAGAAATCGTTCCTGTTGCCACATATTCCAATGATACCGTCAGAATCTCAAATACCATTTAAAAGGCTTTCAATTTACGATTCGTTTGACTTTTGCTGTGACTATAAATAAGCTCAAGGCCAAACAATGTCCGTTTGCGGCTTGGACTTGGAAAATACGTGTTTCTCTCATGGGCAGCTATATGTCGCCTCCCCAACGTGTGGCGGAAACCATTAAAATCTATTTGTATTAGCAAAAGGTAGGCTAACCAAAAATATTGTACACCAATTAGCGCTTAGATAAATTAAAATTATAAATTGTAATAATTTAAACAATGAAAATAATTGTTAAAAAATTTAAAAATCAACTTCATCTACCTCATTTATAAAATTGAAATTTCTATTTATAAATAAATAAAAATAATTTATTTATTTTTATAGTTATCAATTTTTATATATTTTCAATTAAGTATTTTGTAATAAAATGTAATTACAGATTTTTTATGTCGTTTGTGCTTAATTTCAGCTATCCGAAACTCTTTACCAATTATTTTTGGAATTTTCAAATCGAATAAAACGTTTTTTGCCTATATTAATGAATATTAATTTGACTAAATTAGGTAGTTTAGAATAGCATTGATCCAACGGACTATAACTACTGAGTACAGCAACGCGGGACCGGGTCACCTAGTGTATATGTTAATATCTAATTTCAACTAAATACAATAATTGATATCAAACTTTCAGTTTGCTTCATTTAACGCGTGTAAATCTAGCAATAGCGAAGCATTGATGGGTTAGCAAGTATTTTCTAAATAGCTGTAACAATGATTGCAGTATAGAGTACCTGACTATACTTAACCACCATGCATAACCACCGGAATGAGTTCTAAATCACCCGGGAATAAGTATCATTCCATAAATTTATACACGCCTTAGATACCAAGATTTTATCGTGATTGGTTGTATTCAGTGATATCAAACGAGGTCTTAGTAAACAAAAGTATAGAAATGATGAAGCTTACGTGAGATTACTTTTTCCGTATAGCTTGCAGTTTACCGGTGAATAAGCTAGGCTACATGCATTATTTCCGCATGGGACACAATTGTTTGTAGTTGGATAAGAAGGGAAACTTCCTAAGCAGACATAATTACACTGTCAACAAGAAACTTTGCAGTATCCGGCGTTAAGACTGTTTTATTTCTGCAGCATTAACTCCTGCGAACTAAGAGCAGTGACTTAATACGGGCTTTCGAATTTAGAAGCAGTTTCGAAAGTTTCCGCTCTGATGCAGAGTTCCCTTAACTGGCGGCATGTTGATCTAAGACATTTTATTGCCCGTATAGTGAGGAATTTTCGCTTTATGACTCATAAATAACTTAAGAACGAGGGGCGGTAAATACGTTCACTTTTTCCTTTCCGATATTTTATGGCAGTAAAAAGTAAAAATTTAAAGAATATACTCTTTGAGATACTGGCCAGATTGGTCTTATTGTTTTTAAAAACGAGTATACCAGTATTATAAGTGGTCAGTTCATATTACCATAACAGAAAAGTCTGCATATGTTGTTGTAGCTTAAAATAAAATCATGTTATTTTAGCAATAAAATGATTTGTTCTCGTTATTTCGACAAGAGAGAATTTGCATGTCGGGTCTTCATTGTTCAAAATTCTAGAAAAGCGGTTTTGATTTGTTTCGAAACATATCAGTTTGTCTATCTTTTTCTCTATTGTAAACTACAGGCGACTAAAAGTGATCATTCAAACAGAACTCTGTTTTGACTTGTGCTCTTCTGCATACTATTCTGAACATATAAAAGGCGAGGAGAGAAATTTGAGGAATAATTTTACAAGAAGAAGAGACATAGCTAAGACATTGGTGACTGAGTAAATTAACAGTATAGCAAAACAGGAAAATGAAGATCTAAGTATATGAAGCATTTAATTTACTACTTATGACGTAAGGGAGGGATATATACAGGTGGTGAGACCAAATTAACATGTAGGAAAAGATAGAAGGCCACATCAAAAAATTATGACCATTTATTTCTTACAATTATTTTATTTTATAACTTGTCAAAATCTGATTTTTTAAATGACTATTTAACTTTTCAGATGTGATGAAATGTATATATAAGATCTATGTATAATTTTGTATATAAGATGTAAGAATAAATGTTGTCAGCGCTGGAACTACTCAGCTGTCTGGAGAGGCAAAACGAAGTAATATAAAGGCGTGATTTTGGGCAGCTGGGCCGGTAGTCTACCCTGCTCGAGAGCGAGAAAGGATAGTCAATAGCTGTTAGTCTGGCATTGAAAGCGGCAGACGCACACATGTAATTTGGTCGAGAAATCGTGTATCATTTTTCTTAAATTTAAGTGCTTATATACAAATGTCAAATTCTGTCATGCCATCTGAATGAACTAGAATATGAAGTGAAAGGTCTAATAAGTGAGAATTACCATCAGTATCATACACATCCATTAAATCATATTCACACTGGTATTATCGAAAGGAAATTTTGATATTTGTTTCCTGCAATCGTTGGTGTTCAAATTGCTGAACTGATATGGTCCAGAACGTGCAGAATACCAAGGAAAACGACGGTTAACAACAAATAACTGCTCACATAGTTCAGTATCTCTTTCTTTTCCAAAATACTAGGTTTTATAACAGACATGGATGGCTTTCATGTGTTTCTCGTAGATAATAATAATTCTGTTTGGTGTTAATGAGATAATGTCAGAGCTTAAATAGATTGCGCAAACCACCATTGCCGGAAACCTTCCTGGAAAAACAGATCAACAGCTTAACTCGGAATATGGACCAAGGAAGCGTTGTAGCGTACTTTATATAGATGAAGTGAGATTTTACAGAGATAAAAGACGGATTACAGTTTTATGAATATTCTGCGCTTCGGCTTCATTCGAACAGGGGTAGGGACAGTAACCTACAAGTAGTTAACGGTTTATCACGTAGCAACCAGCTTAAGTTTGTCTAATGAACTGAAGATGTCCTCGTCATGCTTATACACCATAACCGAAATAGTTTCACACTAACACTAACAGAAGATGGCTTTAAAAATGTCTATTAGATGACGCTGTTAATCACTGAAATAAACGCTAACATTTTTATTCCTTAATTTGATTCAGCCAAACAATATGAAAGATTTATTTAACCTTTTTTCTGTACCAAGAACCGGTAAAAAGTTTTACTACCACATAGCATCCCCACAAATGGATCGCACTAATTCTAGTATTTGATACTTCCAAGAAACTTTGGACTGGAGTTCTGGAAAATATGTTTCGATCCCAGATCCACCACAGCTTTTATTAAAACACAATATATTTTGAAATACAGTTTGTGGTTTTGAGGAAATTTTCTAAAATACAGTCACATGTACGATGGTTTATAGTTTTTAATGAGCTGATACTCGCAACTTCGTACGCGTGGATTAAGAATTTCTTTGGCAGAATTGAATATAGAAAGTTGTTGGTAACGAAGTATTGGTCCCAAACAACACCGAGTTGGCATAATATAACAGGAAACCTATCACTATATCATTCTACCGTCGAATCTCTCTCTTCAAGAGGATCAATATCCAACGTATTTCTGTCACCATTCAATAAGTTCTCAAAATTTCGTGACTGCAACTGTTAATCATAACGGCAAAAAATGTCCTGTGCCCTTCCTACAGATTTT
>JARYHS010011408.1:226093075-226130902 GCA_031002005.1 Vandiemenella viatica | reverse complement strand
GGTAGACTTCCGGGGTGGTAAAAAAAGAAAAAGTCAGGGTGTTGGCTGCACACCGTAGTGGAAGAATGAATGATAAGTATGGGCTTCTGTGGATAAACTAAATTCATATTCAGAGTTCAGAAGTGAGCATGGAATGGTCATTATTGTAGGTGATTTAAACCTACCAAGTGTCAACTGGGTAGGAAATAAGATTAATATCACAAGGTAACAGAGATTTGCAAATACCTTAGTAACAAAAGGAGGCTTTACACAAGTGGTTGAGCAGGAAAAAAGGGGACTAAACATGTTCGATATCTTCCTAATAAAGCCTGATGATAACATTTTTGGGTGTTAAGTAACTGAAGGAAAAAGTTATCACAATGCAGTTCTGATAGATATAAAGGGATTCAAAAAACCAGTGACCAGAATTGATGGGAGAAATAGATACAATTATAAAAAGGCACAAATTTTGTAACTGAAAAGATCTTTCAGGGCTAATTTTATTAAGTGGAAGAATGGAATAAGTACAGTGAAAACGAGGTGGGAAGAGTTTAAGGAAATAATACAAAAGGGTGAAGAAATGTTTATTCCAAAAGAGAAAATAAACAGAAGTACAGAACTTACATAGCTTAATAGGATGGTAAGGAGGTTAATGAGGTTGGTGAGACGAGAACATAACAGAGCTAAGAAAAAGAAAAGCAGCAGGGAATTCTTGAAACAGCTAACAAGGATTAATCATGTCAAAGAAATTGGCTAAGGATGAGTTTATGAAGAATATTATTGGTGCAGGGTGTAACGTCTAGTTTTGTGACGTTATTAAAATTAGAATAAAATAATGAGATACATTAATTAATAAGTTCATTTGCAAAATTAATCCCGGGTAGGCGCCAAGAATGGAAGTGTTCTCTATCCGAGAGAAGCGACATTCCAATTCTGAAATACTTTTAATCAAAGCAATTGTAATTTTAAAATACCATTAAAAAAACACAAATCTTCATCTAATCAAATGATATACTGGTACATTGGAAAGGAAATTATTGAAAGCAGGGTTTACAACACCTATTATTTTCTTTGAATATAAAATTGATTGGCTTATTGAACAGAACTGAATATTAAAAGTTTCTTTTGAACAATTTAGAGCATGATTCTCATCTCAGAGCGTTGCCTAGGGTTGAATGACGCAAGAGTGTCTATACATCGTCGGCGTTCTTTACCGTTGAACAGCTGGGTGCAAGGTTACTTGGCGAGCTAGCTCCCCGCAGGTCGGCAATCTCCCGTGGCGCGCCGGTGCGGATTGTTTGCTGGCCAGAAACAGAATGTCGTCTCTCCCGCGTGTTCGCTCCGTTGTAAACTTGCAGGCTCCCGAGTTCTAGCAGACGCGGGAAATTTCAGCGAGTCACAGCGTTTGGCGCGTCGTCCATGATCTCCATTGGCGCTCCTCATGCAACATAAAAAACTTATGGTTTCTAAAAGTTCGTAACACAGTTTGATTCGCTGGTTCCCAACAGAGGTGTTCCGCAACCTGACTTTTTCTCCGAAGCATCGTTTCTCTAGTTTCAACTTTCTACTGTACCAGAAAATCCTCATTTCGGCACAGTCCCTATATTTGTCCTTTGAATTTCATTGAATGCGTAAAGCTTTTAACTTTACGGCCTGCCATAAATCGTTCGGTCTTTCAGCGCAGGTATGAGCTACCTGGCTCTCACCGATGCCAAAGAAACGTGGAATTCACACGCATAAATTTACCGTCACCATGGGATATTTCAAGGGAGACCGCTGGTTGATGCATCTGGAATTTTTAGCAACTATATCAGGAAACTTAGTGGAAGAGAGGGTGTTGAGACAATTATAGATAAGGATGGAGAAGAAGTAACTGATGATTTAAAAAAGGCTGGTTCAGTGAGATCATTAGCAAAAATAATTCAGGAATGGTAGGGATTATATCAGAAAACGAGCCTATCCGCTCAGTTGGAAGTGTGCAGATTAGAAAATTTGAAATTAAATACGAAGATCCCGTATCATGAAGGAACTAAGGAATCTAAAAAAGCGTAAGGGGGCCGGTGTAGATAGTATTACTACGAATGTCTTAATCTGAGTCTGTGTACTTGTTGTTTACCAGAGGACTAGAAAAGCGCAATAGTACTACCGGTCCATAAAGGAAGGGTGTAAAAGAGGGTCGAAAACTATAAGTGAATCAGCTTGACCTCAGTGCTAAGTAAATTAATGGTGAGATTAATATGCAAACATATCAGACGTGTCTGTGAGGGAACTAAGTGGTTTTCAAGTCGGCAAAATCGCTTTGGACAAGGATATTCATGCGAATCTCAGTTGGTTGGCCATATGTAAGATATTTCTGGTCAAACGGTAAGGGAAGGTCAAATTGACAGTGTAGTACTGGTTCTACCAAAAGCATTTGACAAAGTGAGCCATAAAATGGTGCTAAATAGGGTAAAAACTATTGGAGCTGGAGGTGATTTGTTGGGTAGAATAATTCCTAAAATTTAGAAAGCAAAATGTTAGGGTAGGAAATGCAGTATCAGGTCATAACATTTGATAACAAACTTAACTGGGCAGGACATGTTATATAGGAACTAGGGAAAGGGTTCATAAACCTTCACCTGATGGAAAGAGTGACGAGGTGATGCACTGGAGAAGTAAGTTAATTTGGGCAGACCACTGTTGGAATATAACGCCACTATCACTGTTAAATCATTTTTCCTGCCTTTCAGTGATCTATTTAAGCATGTCAAATACTATACAATTTTGGTTTTTGAATTGCAATACTTGAGTTTTTTTTTCAATGTTTATATGTATAAATAGCAGTGTAAACGAAATTTATGTAACCTAAATAAACGAACATTCACTGTTACGTGTGTACTAACTATTTCAGGCTTAGAGATATTGTTATTAAAGCGAATGTTGCAGTTGCAGGGAAATATTGTCCAACACTGAAATATTTTTAAAACTTACGAATTTCACGCAACTGCAATTTTATTTTCTCATCGGCAATATAGATCGACAGCAAAACAAAAATATTTATTGCCTACAGGCATGTTTCTGACAGTACTCACCAAATTTCTCTTTTTGAAACAAAACTGCACGAGTGAGTGCTTCGTTGTGTTTGCAGTCTGTAAATCAAATTAAAAATAAACAAAGTGATATACGCCGTCTAGTCCACTAAAACAGTCGATTCAGTGAGCATTCAAACCATCGCACTGTATGAAAAACGGCGTCAAATGATTGCACCCAAGATCCAAATTTTTAAAAGTTACACAAGAACACCTGTCAATTTTGCACATTTAAAATCGTTACAATCTTCACAAAGATTGCGACAAAAGAGACCCTTAAAAATGTTGATAATGAACTCATAGCATTAACATAGTATTAAAATTCCTTCTAATCTATGGTAATTTAGATTTTGCTATGGAATATTTATTTTGAGTGTTTTGACATAGGTCCTACTAGTGACAAACTTTAGGAGCAGTTGACTATGGTAACATATACGATCAAAATCATATTCCGGCAATCATTCCAACCGCTATAATTAATTTACCTTCAAATGAATATTAATTTCCAGACAGTTTTATTTAAATCTCTCGGGTTTACGATTTCGCATCAAAATGAAACACATCCTACTTTGTTCCCGAAACCATGAGCTGTACATTATTTACCGAGTGTGGTGGTGTAACGGTTAGCGTTGTCGCCTCGCATTCGGGAGGATACAGGTTCGAATCCCCATCCGGGCATCCAGATTTGGGTTTTCCAAGGTTTCCCAAATCACTCCAGGCAAATGCCGGGATGTTTCCTTCAAAAAGGCCATGGCTGAATTCCTTACCATTCCTTGCCCCCCCCCCCCATCCTTTCCCGTCTCTAAAGACCTCGCTGTTAAGAGACGTTAAGCATTAAAAAAAAAAAAAAATTGTACCTTATTTGAAACCACACCAAAATTCGACACGCAGTTTTTGCATGATTCACTTTCACCGAAACAGACATTCACGTTTTGCTTCATGTCAGCTATCCAAAGCAGCATGAAGTTAAAATATTTTTCATTTTACTTCTGAGACCCCGGGCTGCACAATGTTTCAATCCATATGAAAATCAGTCCCTTATTTTAACATGAATGGTATAAACGAAACCGAATTTACTTCTCGCAGCTGAATTGCTTAGTAAGAACTATATATATTGATAGATAGATACGCTTGGAGGTTTAAAAAGAGCATTAAAATATCATGAAACTCTCTTAAGACCATTGACCACCGACGATGAGCAAATCTTCGAACCACTAACAAAAGCAGAGATCCTGGCTGATTATTTTGAAGAACAATATGCAACTCCCATAATACAGCAAACGGACGAAGAAAAAATCAAAAACTCTGTTTCCACATTCCTAAAAGAAGACATGGGAGATTACAGTGATCTGGCTACACCGACTGAAATAAGGAATATTATCAGGAAACTTAGAAACAACAAAGCCCCGGGAGAAGACAAAGTTACAAACTGTCAATTGAAACACTTGCCTAGGAAGGGAATAGTATTATTACCGAGAATAGTGAACAGCTGCTTGAGAAAAGCCTACTTCCCAGCAGACAGGAAAAGAGCAAAAATAATACCAATCCCCAAAGCTGGGAAAAATTCATCCTTGCCGGCAAATAATAGACCAATTAGCCTCTTCAACTCCACAACAAAAGTGATGGAAAGAGTTGTGTTAACAAGAATACAGAAGAAACTGGCTGAAAAGAATACCATTCGCAAAGAACAATATGGTTTCCAACCTCGCATGTCAGCAACAGTACAGCTTCTACACCTGGTTGAGAATATAACCAAAGGGTTCAATCTTGGCAAATCACAGCAGCAGCTTTTATTGATGTCCAAATGGCTTATGACAAAGTATGGCACCAAAATCTCATATATAAGCTAATTATCCAAACTACAGTGCAATCTTCAATACATCAGATGAGGACAGGACTCCCACAGGGATCAATATTAGCACCCACACTTTTTAATATACACGTGAACGATATTCCGACCATAAATAATGTTCATGTCGACCAATTTGCTGATGACACGACGATTTATATCAAGGGGAACAAAACATATGGAGAACATCACCAGAATGCAAAATGAACTACAAAAAATAGAGCTATGGAGTAAACGAAATAAAATAACGATAAACTCCGAAAAATCCGCAGCAATATATTTTACACATAAAAGAAAGGAACTAAACCGTCACCTGACTATATTTGGAAAGCAGATACCGTGGAAGAGCCATCACAAGTACCTAGGAGTTACTATCGACAGAACTCTCACATTTCGTCAACACGTACGTAGCTGAAAAACGGCTAAAACGTCCTAGGTATGATCAAAAAACCTATTCCCTATACTGATTAGTCATTCAATGAATCTAAAAACAAAACTCCATCTGTACAAATCATCAATATTACCAGCAATAACATATGGATGTCAAATTTGGGGAACAACGTGCAAAACAAACCTATCGCATTTACAAATATTACAAAACAGGTGCCTCCGCCTAATGCTAAATGCTGATAGAAGAACTAAAATTACTGAAATGCACGAAGTGTCTCAAATGGAAACAATAGACAGAGTGGTAAAAAGACTAATCGAATCCTTCAATCAAAGAATCGATACATTACGCAACAGAAGACAGACTGCAAAACATTGGAATAACAGTCCCTAAACGGTGGCACAGGTACAAAAGTGCCATTATGAATTATTCACCTACCAATTTGAATTACCAACACATCAAAAGGGTTATTACAAAGACCTCTCAGGAGGCCGAAATTTTCCCCTTAAAGTGAAAAATGGAGAAAACAACAAGGAACTATTAATGCCCTAGCCAGTACGCCAAAGGTGTCGGTGCCAGGACAACAAGAACACCAAAAAAAAACTTTCATCAATCAGTGGCACCCTCCCATAGGGTGTCACTCCGAACTGAGTCAGGTGAGCCTGAATCGGTTCAGTAGGGGTGAACTATCCAGAGTGGATTAAGTAATCTTTACTGTTTTTTGAGGGGAGGGGGTTGATCTTCTTTGGAGGATTTGACCCCCGCGACAACTGAGTCGCGCAACCGGACAGGACCACCATCTCCGGAGTCTCGGTTTTTTTTGGTACGGGTGAGGATCAATGATCTTCAATGTGATATCTGACCCCGTCATTTACCATCCTGATATCGGTTTTCCATGGTTTCCCGAAATCACTCCAGGCGAATGCTGAGATGGTTCCTCTTAAAGGCCATGGCCGAACTCCTTCCCGATCCTTGTCCCAATCCCTTTCCTTTCGGCTGAAAAGGGTCTAGTAACTCTACAACAGCCTGCCTCAAAAAAAAAAAAAAAAAAAAAAAAAAAAAAAAAAAAAAAAAAAAAAAAAAAAAACTTTGATCAATGTCTTATTTAGTTTATGTTATCTCATTATGCACTATACATATATTACGATAAGATATATTTTATTTAGTATGGCCCAAGATTTAAAAGCAGTAGCTAAATTGAATCACAATAGATAGAACCAAGCATGGATGTTTCTACAATGTTTCTACAATGTCTAACGATTGCAGCTTCAGTTGCATCTGTGGTTGATTCGTGAATCTGATGCATTGTACCACTGAATCTCCTAAGAGGGCATTCCATGGCGATGTTGTAAATAGTTTGCTGATGGTTACCAGCAGTCACAAGAAGGATTCTCTATCATTCCCCAGTTGTGCATCCAGTAGTTGAATCTACCGTGGCCTGTGCTCACTCGGGTCAGTGCCGTCCAGGTTTTCCTAGAAAGGTTGAATCCAGGAGGCTTTCGTGTAGGGTCTTGGATTAGAACATGGTTGGAATTGGTTCCTCTCAGCACACCATTCTTCACTTATGTCGAAGTGATTTTGGACCCACACTTAACCAAACGTTCTACGATTGAATACCTAGATTTTAGTCTATTTGGAGTTTTATGGTGTGCAGTCCTGATGAATTGGGTGGTTTGGATATCTAAAGCATTTCTGCTATTCCTTTCTTAAAACCGCTTGTATCCGGTGGCTTGGTGGAGGGGGGGGGGGGAGATGTTAGGTAGTACAGGCAGATAGGTGTAGATTTTACAGTTCCAGGTAATTTTCTCATTGTGTCATTTAGTTTAATGTCGATATTTTATGTGTGACTTCTGTTTAGCCATACTGGACTGCAGTATTCAGCAGCTGAGTATACCAGAGCAAGAGCGGATATTCTGAGAGATGTGCCATGTGTCTCCAACCCGTTCCTGTAAGTTTGTGAAGGACGTTATTACGAGTTTTTATTTTTGCAGCTGTTTCGTGGATATGTTCTTTATTTGTTAGTGACCGGTCCTCAACCACGCCTAGATACTTTGGATGAGATAGTACTTCAGTAATTGGTCTCTGAATTTTATTTGAGGTCTACAATGGGCTTGTCCATTATTTAGGCGAAAAGTGCTTACCTGTGTCTTATTTATATTTGGTTTCGGGTGGCAAGTGTTGAAGTACTCATTCCGTTTGTGCATGTCACATGCGAAAATGTCTTGAAATGTTTTTAAGTCGCCAGACAGTGCTGTCATGACTATGTCATCAGATTACGCTATGATAAACAACCAATACTAACTGATTTTCCCACAGTGAATATTTCCGCATTCAGCTGCGGTGTCAAGAAAAGAATTACGGAGCTGGCGAAGAACGATATCGCTGTAACCTGGCATTGAAAGGACTTCGGTTCAGATCGTCATGCCATTCAGATTTCGGTTTTCCGTGGTTTCACGAAATCTCTCCAGGAAAATGCTGGGATGGATCTTTTAAAATGCCATGACCGAACTCCGTTCATTGCCCCCTTGTGCTATGTTGGCTGAAAAGAGTCCCTGTACCCACCTCCGGTTCTTCAGCTGAAGGAAATGAACGTGATCATTGCCGAGTTACTTCCCATTCATAGCTGCCGATCCTTTCCTTCTTGGTGAAAAAGGATCATTGACCCGTAAAACAGCTATCTTCCAAGACTTCATTCGGAGAGATTTAATTTAATTTAATTTAATTGCAATGGAGCACAGGCTCCGGTGGCAATTTCCCTACACAGCTATCTTCCCCCTATCCTGCACCCACCAACATTTGCCCTCTACAAATTTTATCTTTAAATTCCTTCAAAGTTTTCGGTAAATTATTCATCGTTTCTCTTGGTAACTCATTCCAATCCCTGACACCCTTACCTAAAAAAGAAAATCTTCCCACACCCTTGTGCCTGAAATCGAGTGCCAGCTTGTGGTCATGGTCACAAAGAAAAACTATGCCAAGTTAATCGAACGAGCCAGGTGGGTGATGTTGCTTTGACCTGAAATTCGGGATGAG
The DNA here is from genome assembly GCA_031002005.1 of Vandiemenella viatica. Classification (NCBI taxonomy): domain Eukaryota; kingdom Metazoa; phylum Arthropoda; class Insecta; order Orthoptera; family Morabidae; genus Vandiemenella; species Vandiemenella viatica. The sequence goes on along the minus strand of JARYHS010011408.1, from coordinate 226,122,585 downwards.
GTGGGTTTAAATTCAGTTCCACCATCCGGTTTCGGTTTTCCGTAGTTTCTCCAAGATCTCTCCAGGTGAATGCTTGGGGCGATTCCTTTTAAAAGTCATGGCTGAATTCTTCGTATTTCTCGTACGCAATCTCTCCTACGGCAGTCCACTTCCTGGGAGTCAAGCGGAGGGAATGAAATTTATATATATTTTTTTAAAAAGATTTTATCATCCTGCCATCTCATTAAACAAGCGGAATCGCTCTGTCTTGGCATTTGGGAAGACGCACATTAAAATCCTCGTCCGCCAAACATGCCGGGATGATTCCTTTAAAAGGCCAACAGTCGAATCACTTCAGATCCTTGTCCTCAATTCTCTTCCTTTTCTGACCCTACACCAGCTCGCCTCCTGGGTTTCACCTGGGAAGAATTAAATTGTTAATAAAAAATTAATGTTGAAATAATAATACATAATTCATATGTGTGTCCTGTATAGACTCAAAAACTACTAGACCGATTTACGAGCGGTTTTTTGCACTCACTCACAGGAAGACTTGGTTCAATGCGTACTCCAGGTGGAACTGGGAAAAACTTTTCTTATACGTACGTTCACAAAATAATATCTCGTTTTAAGGCTATTGCAATCGCCAATCTTACCAGTAGAAAGAATCCACCACTCACAAGAATAACTGGGTGAAAACATAGAACTAATAATCTTTATATATATAAAAATCTCTTCGTCACGATGTTTGTCCGAGATGAACTCCGAAACTACTTAACTGATTTTGATTAAATTTGCCTTACTGTGTGTAATTTGTTCCAACTTAAGAGATAGGATAGTTTTTATCTCGATTATTGACGTTAATATTTATTATTGCTAATTAAATGTTCGTTCAATGTTTGTCATAGGACAATGGTTGGTAATTATTTGTAAGTGCCGTGAGTTCTAGCGTTCTTGTGGCTCAGTGAATAAGGCGTCTGACTGTAGATCCAAACGTCTCTGGTTTGTGGTATGACAGAGTCACCCACAATGAATATAATTAAATAATTTAATTAATATTCAGATTTTCTTTAATAATATTCAATTTTGTAAGTTGTAAATATCATAAATAATAGGGATATTGCATGGGTAAATAATTGTATATTAAACCCGGGCAGCCAGAGTTATCATAATTAATTTCTACAAAACTTGCTGCTCAGTAATGTAGTGGATATGGGAAGCTGGAACTGCCATTTTCGAACGGTCGAGTTCGAGACAATAGCTGGGTCTCCCGACTCGGTGGCACCGACGCTCACAAAGCAGAGGACGCGCGTTAGTCGGAGGGTCCAACGACCTTGCACCCCCGCCCTGGTGTCTTGAAGGTCGACCAGAATAGGCGCGAGCGGACAGCAAATACCAGCTACGATATGAAACACGTGACGACGGCCACATATGTATCGATGCACCAATCGTGAACGTTTATAGGGGTTCACAAATGTTAATTCAAGGGATTCTGTTGCATGTGGCGAGTTGGAGACGACTTTTCCGAGGAAGAAGAGAAGAGGCCATTTTTGACTTCACTTGCTGTCGGGACGAGCTACTGTGCAGACGTGTCAGCCGACACGCTCTCGTCCGGTGATCAGTGACTGGTGTCTGATCACACTCTCTTGCTCTGGGGAGCTAGAAGTTGTATGGCATGCCTGCCATAATCTGGAAGCTGTTGTGGTAACGCGGTCGTATCCGCTAACCTGGCTTTCGCAGCTGCAGTGGCACTGTGCGTGTCACACTTCATCACGACGATGCAATCATGGTAAAGTACCGACGCATACGGTCACAGTTCATTGGGTTTTGACGAGACTTGCGAGCCCTTAAGCGGCACTGAGATAAGACTCTGCTCCCGTCATAAAATCACTGAGCTAGCTAATTTTCACTTTTAACTTCAAATTCTAAGCATCTTGCTAATTTGTGTAAATTCAAGACGATGCTTTTTAACATTATATGGCGCCCCTGGGATACTCCTTTTGTGGTAAATGTTAACTTCAATTTGATGGCCTGTGTTGCCACGTTGATAATATGTTGACTTTGCTAATTGTTGAAATATTTAATTCAGTTTTATGTTTGCTTTTCATCGGCGGATTGTAAACGTCGGGTATTGCTTGTTTTCTGTTGTCTTTGGAATATGTTTAACGTAAAGTTAACTATTACCCGGCCTTGTATAAGCCATAAGACTCAATAAATTGGATATGATTTTGTGTACAATATTCATCGTTCTAGTTCACCTTTTTGCAACCATTAAAATCATTTTCATATTCATATTTAATAACTCACGTATAAAGGTATGAAGGTAGGTGTTGGAGAAAATTAAGAAATAATAATCCACGTCCTCCCTTTATACAGGTTCGAATCCCTGCGTCGGCGGCAATTTTTATACGCACTTAACTCGGCCTTCACCTCCGGCGCAGGGGTGGAATGTGCAGCCAAAAGAAACCCTGTCACCAGGTCATTACGACCACACGAAATTATTATTATAGTTCCATAGGTTTTCTAACAGATGGCGATGTATTAATTTATATAGGTTGGGTAACTATCCAGTAGATGGCGTTGTGTTTCGATTTATTTATGTCACAGTCTACTCCACGTCATATGTGTTCATATATGACATAACCCAGTTTCGTGAATTTTTCGTGTAGTATCATTTTTATAATTGTGCTCTGTATTGTGTTGTGTATTGTGTTTTGTATCGTTTGTATGTTATTACAATTAACTACAAAGTAATTACACACATGAATATAACCTAAAACGTTACGATAAATTAAAAAATGTGTAAGTATTTGTTGCTTGCTTCTCATTTTTCTTCTTCTTTTCGTTATGGCCAACTTGGGACCACGTGTCAGTTTCAGTTCTTCCCCTGTTGTTTTTTTCTTTCTTCCTCTCCTCAGTACTCCTTCATTATTGCACTGTGTTTTCTCTTTCTGTCTTCAGACCATTTTGCACCCGTTTTATTCTCCTCTCTACCTTGGAATCCTGCCATATCCGAAATCTACATTTACATGTAATCCGAATTGGGAGGAAGTACAAACTTTGCTATTACCAGGCCAACAATCAATGCATTGTCATGATATCACGGCACGTGTGTTCAAACAAAAATTAAAATCATTGATTGATTTAATCCTAAAACAAAGCGAGGTTTTCCTCATTCTCACATTATGATGTGGCTTGAAGTTAAAATCCATCCAGAAGAAATTGATCAAATAATTTCAGCCGAAATTCCGGACCCGATAATTGATCAAGAATTGTTGATATTGTTACCAGTCACATGATCCACGGACCGTGCGGTGCTTTTAACATGACATCGCCATGCATGGAAGATGGAAAATTAAGAAGCGTTTCCCAAAGGAATATACGAATGATACTATTACGGATATCGACGGTTATCCTTGTATCGCCGCAGAAACGCTGAGGATGGTGGCCACAAATTTTACGAAGCGAATGTCAATTTCTAGAAACCAAGTTGAAATTGACAATCAATAGGTGGTACCATTCTCCCCATTGCTTTCAAATACGTATAAGGCTCATATTAATGTCGAGTTTTGCAGTTCTGTAAAATTCATTAAGTACATTTACAAATACGTTAATAAAGGCAGTGATTTGGCCGTATTTGAATGTAAAAAATGTAAATAAAAATGACGAAATAGCACGATACCAGATAGGTAGATACATCAGCAGCAACGAAGCTATCTGGCATAGTTTTAGTTTTCCCATACATGAAAGAGTCCCTTCTATCCAGCATCTTGCAGTACATCTTGAAAACGGTCAACGTGTATATTTCAACGAACAAAATATTCTACAAAGAGCACTTGAGCCACCAAAAACGACATTAACTGAATTTTTCACATTGTGTCGCAAATCTGTTGTGTTCGGCCAATTCGCAAAAAACATTATTATATACTGATGTTCCACACTATTTTACATGGAACAAACTAGGTAAAAAATGGGAGCCACTTAAACAAGGAGAACCACATCCTTCGATCGCAGGCATATTCTAAGCCAAGACATTAGGACGACTCTACACAGTACATCCGAAACAACGTGAGTGCTTCTTTTTGCGTTTGTTGTTGGTGGATATTCCAGGACAAACTTCTTTCAATTTTTACGAACAGTTAATGGTCGAGTGTTCAATACATATCAATATGCATGTCGCGAGTTGCAGTTGCTGGTGGACGACAATCATTGGGACCTGACACTTGCTGATGCAGCGTTGACATCCACGCCGAATAGTATTCGTCAACTGTTTGCAATTATTTTGACAACATGTTATCCAACACAGTCATCGATTTTGTGGGAAAAATATAAAAACAGTATGACTGAAGACATGTTACACCGAGTTAAACAAACAAACCTATTCCCAAATCTAGATTTCACACCAGAGACGTATAATGAAACATTAGTGTTAATCGAAGATTTATGAATTTTAATTTCTAATTTACCACTTAATCATTATTGTATGCCATCACCTGATCGCCCGGCCACCGACTTAGTTAACAGTGATCTGCAACGAGAAAAACAGTATAACGATGTGGACTTAGCTACAATTATTTGGAATAATGAGCCATTACTGACAACAGAACAAAAAAATATTTATAATCGGATTATGCTGACTATTGATGCTGAACAAGACAGTTTTTTTTTCTTGGACGCATCAGGTGGAACCTATAAGACATTTTTAATATCGTTGATCCTTGCGAAGGTACGGTCGCAACAGAAAATTGCATTGGCAATTGCATCGTCAGGCATTGCTGCCACTTTGTTAGATGGTGGGCGAACCGCACACTCAGTATTTAAGCTGCCACTAGACATTCATAACAAACCAAACGCAATGTGTAACAACTAAAAAAAAAAAAAAGCGCAATCGCTGCAGTGTTGCAAAAGAGTTCAATTATAATTTGGGGTGAGTGTACTATGGTTCATAAACATTCACTCAATGCATTTCATAGAACTATGCAAGATTTGAGAGGCAACGATAAACTTTGCGATGGTTCTGTCCTACTACTGTCTGGAGACTTCTGGCAGACATTACCAGTGATTCCTCGATTAACGCATGTTTAAAACAATCGTTTTTATGGCGGAATGTCGAAACACTTCGATTGACCATGAACATGCGAGTACAATTGCAAAATGATCAATCGGCACAAGTATTTTGTAAGCAATTGCTGGATATTGGTAACGGTGAAATAGAACTGCATTTAAACACACAATACTGTACATCAAATTACCAGACAAATTCTGCACTGTTGTTCATTCAAAAAATGAACTAATTGAGAGTGTGTTTCCGGATATATCAAATAATTACTCAGATCATAATTGGCTCAGTAATCGTGCTATTTTGGCAGCAAAAAATGTTGATGTCAACGAATTTAACTTCCAGATACAACAGTTGTTGCCAATAGACACTATTGTAGATGAAAATGAAGCCGTAAATTTTCCAACTGAGTTTTTAAATTATTTGGATATACCAGGAATGCCACCACATAATCTTCGGTTAAAGATTGGTTCACCGATTATTCTACTTCGGAATTTGAATCCACCTAGATTATGCAACGGTACACGTTTAGTCATCAAAGGATCACCGGAAATGTTGTTGAAGCAACTATTTTGACTGGAAAGTTTAAAGGAGAAATCGTCCTGTTGCCACATATTCCAATGATACCGTCAGAATCTCAAATACCATTTAAAAGGCTTCAATTTACGATTCGTTTGACTTTTGCTGTGACTATAAATAAGCTCAAGGCCAAACAATGTCCGTTTGCGGCTTGGACTTGGAAAATACGTGTTTCTCTCATGGGCAGCTATATGTCGCCTCCCCAAGTGTGGCGAAACCATTAAAATCTATTTGTATTAGCAAAAGGTAGGCTAACCAAAAATATTGTACACCAATTAGCGCTTAGATAAATTAAAATTATAAATTGTAATAATTTAAAACAATGAAAATAATTGTTAAAAAATTTAAAAATCAACTTCATCTACCTCATTTATAAAATTGAAATTTCTATTTATAAATAAATAAAAATAATTTATTTATTTTTATAGTTATCAATTTTTTATATATTTTCAATTAAGTATTTTGTAATAAAATGTAATTAAAGATTTTTATGTTCGTTTGTGCTTAATTTCAGCTATCCGAAACTCTTTACCAATTATTTTTGAATTTTCAAATCGAATAAAACGTTTTTGCCTATATTAATGAATATTAATTTGACTAAATTAGGTAGTTTAGAATAGCATTGATCCAACGGACTATAACTACTGAGTCACAGCAACGCGGGACCGGGTCACCTAGTGTATATGTTAATATCTAATTTCAACTAAATACAATAATTGATATAAAACTTTCAGTTTGCTTCATTTAACGCGTGTAAATCTAGCAATAGCGAAGCATTGATGGGTTAGCAAGTATTTTCTAAATAGCTGTAACAATGATTGCAGTATAGAGTACCTGACTATACTTAACCACCATGCATAACCACCGGAATGAGTTCTAAATCACCCGGGAATAAGTATCATTCCATAAATTTATACACGCCTTAGATACCAAGATTTTATCGTGATTGGTTGTATTCAGTGATATCAAACGAGGTCTTAGTAAACAAAAGTATAGAAATGATGAAGCTTACGTGAGATTACTTTTTTCCGTATAGCTTGCAGTTTACCGGTGAATAAGCTAGGCTACATGCATTATTTCCGCATGGGACACAATTGTTTGTAGTTGGATAAGAAGGGAAACTTCCTAAGCAGACATAATTACACTGTCAACAAGAAACTTTGCAGTATCCGGCGTTAAGACTGTTTTATTTCTGCAGCATTAACTCCTGCGAACTAAGAGCAGTGACTTAATACGGGCTTTCGAATTTAGAAGCAGTTTCGAAAGTTTCCGCTCTGATGCAGAGTTCCCTTAACTGGCGGCATGTTGATCTAAGACATTTTATTGCCCGTATAGTGAGGAATTTTCGCTTTATGACTCATAAATAACTTAAGAACGAGGGGTGGTAAATACGTTCACTTTTTCCTTTCCGATATTTTATGGCAGTAAAAAGTAAAAATTTAAAGAATATACTCTTTGAGATACTGGCCAGATTGGCTCTTATTGTTTTTTAAAAACGAGTATACCAGTATTATAAGTGGTCAATTCATATTACCATAACAGAAAAGTCTGCATATGTTGTTGTAGCTTAAAATAAAATCATGTTATTTTAGCAATAAAATGATTTGTTCTCGTTATTTCGACAAGAGAGAATTTGCATATCGGGTCTTCATTGTTCAAAATTCTAGAAAAGCGGTTTTGATTTGTTTCGAAACATATCAGTTTGTCTATCTTTTTCTCTATTGTAAACTACAGGCGACTAAAAGTGATCTTTCAAACAGAACTCTGTTTTGACTTGTGCTCTTCTGCATACTATTCTGAACATATAAAAGGCGAGGAGAGAAATTTGAGGAATAATTTTACAAGAAGAAGAGACAGTAGCTAAGACATTGGTGACTGAGTAAATTAACAGTATAGCGAAACAGGAAAATGAAGATCTAAGTATATGAAGCATTTAATTTACTACTTATGACGTAAGGGAGGGATATATACAGGTGGTGAGACCAAATTAACATGTAGGAAAAGATAGAAGGCCACATCAAAAAATTATGACCATTTATTTCTTACAATTATTTTATTTTATAACTTGTCAAAATCTGATTTTTTAAATGACTATTTAACTTTTCAGATGTGATGAAATGTATATATAAGATCTATGTATAATTTTGTATATAAGATGTAAGAATAAATGTTGTCAGCGCTGGAACTACTCAGCTGTCTGGAGAGGCAAAACGAAGTAATATAAAGGCGTGATTTTGGGCAGCTGGGCCGGTAGTCTACCCTGCTCGAGAGCGAGAAAGGATAGTCAATAGCTGTTAGTCTGGCATTGAAAGCGGCAGACGCACACATGTAATTTGGTCGAGAAATCGTGTATCATTTTTCTTAAATTTAAGTGCTTATATACAAATGTCAAATTCTGTCATACCATCTGAATGAACTAGAATATGAAGTGAAAGGTCTAATAAGTGAGAATTACCATCAGTATCATACACATCCATTAAATCATATTCACACTGGTATTATCGAAAGGAAATTTTGATATTTGTTTCCTGCAATCGTTGGTGTTCAAATTGCTGAACTGATATGGTCCAGAACGTGCAGAATACCAAGGAAAACGACGGTTAACAACAAATAACTGCTCACATAGTTCAGTATCTCTTTCTTTTCCAAAATACTAGGTTTTATAACAGACATGGATGGCTTTCATGTGTTTCTCGTAGATAATAATAATTCTGTTTGGTGTTAATGAGATAATGTCAGAGCTTAAATAGATTGCGCAAACCACCATTGCCGGAAATCTACCTGGAAAAACAGATCAACAGCTTAACTCGGAATATGGACCAAGGAAGCGTTGTAGCGTACTTTATATAGATGAAGTGAGATTTTACAGAGATAAAAGACGGATTACAGTTTTATGAATATTCTGCGCTTCGGCTTCATTCGAACAGGGGTAGGGACAGTAACCTAGTTAACGGTTTATCACGTAGCAACCAGCTTAAGTTTGTCTAATGAACTGAAGATGTCCTCGTCATGCTTATACACCATAACCGAAATAGTTTCACACTAACACTAACAGAAGATGGCTTTAAAAATGTCTATTAGATGACGCTGTTAATCACTGAAATAAACGCTAACATTTTTTATTCCTTAATTTGATTCAGCCAAACAATATGAAAGATTTATTTAACCTTTTTTCTGTACCAAGAACCGGTAAAAAGTTTTACTACCACATAGCATCCCCACAAATGGATCGCACTAATTTCTGTATTTGATACTTCCAAGAAACTTTGGACTGGAGTTCTGGAAAATATGTTTCGATCCCAGATCCACCACAGCTTTTATTAAAACACAATATATTTTGAAATACAGTTTGTGGTTTTAAAATTTTCTAAAATACAGTCACATGTACGATGGTTTATAGTTTTTAATGAGCTGATACTCGCAACTTCGTACGCGTGGATTAAGAATTTCTTTGGCAGAATTGAATATAGAAAGTTGTTGGTAACGAAGTATTGGTCCCAAACAACACCGAGTTGGCATAATATAACAGGAAACCTATCACTATATCATTCTACCGTCGAATCTCTCTCTTCAAGAGGATCAATATCCAACGTATTTCTGTCACCATTCAATAAGTTCTCAAAATTTCGTGACTGCAACTGTTAATCATAACGGCAAAAAATGTCCTGTGCCCTTCCTACAGATTTTCTTGTCAAATTCCATCAATATCGGTATAGCCATTTAGTCGTCAAAACGTAAAAAAGACAAACACTAACTTCCGCATTTATAGTATTTTCATACACAAACTGACTGCTAACAACCACTGAGGGATCATTATAACGCAAAAAAGTGTACAACTACAGCATTGCAAGATTACCTACGATTTGCCTCGCATTGAACCCCTAATTTTGTGACATCTACAGTTTAACATTCAATCTGAATAACCGACGGTCCAGGCGTGATTCTTACGATCAAAAACAGTTTTTAATAATCTTTGATTCTACTGAGATTTCACCCGTAGACCACGATCCAAACAGCAGCAAGCAAGCGATTTAACCACTGAGCTACCAGAAAGCCATATAGAAAGTCAGTACAGAGACCTACACATCTTACGCGCCTGTCTATTATCGTACAGTAACTTTTCGAAATTATAAAACAACATGTATTGTTTAAACAGAAAATTTTTCAACCAAATGTAGACAGTACTTTTCTCCTTGTTTCAAAGGATAAGAGTGCAAAGTTTCATCGAAATCGGATGAAAACTGTGGATTTGTATGAAGAACAAACAAACATACATACATTCATCTTTATATATATAGATTAGAGCAGATAACGCGCACAATGAATTCGAGAGAAAAAAAATTGTACCGCGTACAATTTGCCAAGAATTTCACCCCGAAATTTGTGGGATCTACAGTTTGTAGCAGGACGTTATTACGCCACACTACAATTTATATATATATTTCAAATTATTTTAATATTAATTTTATTCAGGGCCTAGATTAGATTAATTAAACTGATCTTGGGCAGCCCAAATTGTATATGGTTAAGTTAACATGCAGTGTTATTTATGTGGTAGACTCAAAGAAATTAGGCGAGTGAGAAAGCAAGGGTTTGGATGACATTTGGCGAACACTGGAAGCAAACCGCCGGTCCCCTTCCCTGCCAGAACGGCGCCGGACAGCACAAGGCACAAAGGCTAACCTGTCCCGTTAAGATACTTCCAAGCTTGGGTGCATCGCCCAATTTTTTGGGACGCTAGGCTGTGAAGGTCACAACCCCATACCAAACTGACGCGCGGGAGAACGCTCGAAAAATTGCTGCGAATCTGAGTGTGCTGCGACATCACGTGATTTCTAGAAAGCCTAACGCGCCAATGACACGTGGCCTCAGGGTTTTCATAAGTTAAATCGGGGCTTATTATTTCTACCCCGGCATGTTTCTTCGCCGAGAGGATGGAACCATCTTTCCCAAGAGCGCAGGAGACACTTCTGGCTTGGCAGCAGTCCGACACGGTTCAATCCGAGGTGCATTGGACATTAACCGTCCTATGGTCGCAGACTGGTGACCCTCGTCTGGTCGCTGTATTGACATCGCACAGAGGCAGGCTGTGCGACAACCACCAGTAACGCTGTCTACGAGGTGGTAATGTTCACTCGCCAGTTCATGAATCATTGGGTTCTTTGAGACTGCAACAGACCCGTAAGCGACTTGAGACGGAGACCTCTGCTCATCAAGCAGATCCAATTCTGAGCTAGCTGGCATCTTTTGGTAAACGTTATGATTTGTGTAGGCCCTTGCAAATCACAAGTTCCATAATGTTTTCTTAAATTTAACGGCGCCCGAGATTCATTTTCATGTACATGTACTTATGTTTCAATTGCTGATATTTGCTATCGCTTCATATTGTGCATATTTGTCATCTTTTAATAATTTAACTTATTTAGATTTTTCCCGAATCACATTAACGTAAATTCATTCAATTGTTTGCTTGGATAAATTTGCCAATTGTAACGTCTAGGCTTTGTGTTTGATTTTCCAGTGATTTTATGTTAATAGTAAATTTAAATATGCCTAGCGGTGTAAAAGCCAAATGATCAAAATAAATATCAATTTCAGTTTCCTTGCGATCTGGCCGCTGTAAGATTCTTACCAACACAAAATTCAATTCTTTAAATAATTAAATTTAAATTTCCCCCACCCCCTTTTCCTTATAGCCTCTCATTACAAGTTTAAGGTGGAATCCGTAAAACTGACCGTCCAGGCATGGCTCATAAGATAAAAAAAATGATAATAATAATAACTGGGATTTGATCCGGCTGTAAAGACATTATTAGTAAGCGCGTTAACCAATGAGCTACCAGCCCACAATACTGCATGAACATCATAGTCTTCCACATCTTAAACGTCGGCCTATGTTCGTTTCGGTAATTTTTCAAAATTAGATGACAATATGAAGGGAAAAAGTTCAACCAAATATACACAGTATTTTTCTCCATGTTTCAAAGAATAAGTGGGCAAGTTTCATTGAGATCGGATGAAAACAGTGGACTTGTATGACGAACAAACAAACAAACATTCATCTTTATATATCTAGTCTAGCTGATACCCGCGACTTCGTACAAGTGGATTTAGAATTTCTTTGCCAGAATTGAATATAGAAAATGGTTGGTAGCGAAGGATTGATCCCAAACAACACCGAGTTGGCATAATATGACCGGGAAGTCTACACTATATCATTCTACAATAGAACCTGTCTCTTGAAGAGAATCAATTTCCAACATATTTAAAAACAGAAAAACAAACGAAGGTGAAGGGATGTGAGGGGAAAGGGGTTGTTAACTAAGGGCAGCTTTATTTCAGCTTGGTCTTTCCTTCTTTCTTTAGCATGAGGTTCCAATTCTTGGGTTCTAATAACTTTAGGTGCTCGTGCTCTGCTAGAGATACAACTTAGGCCAGTTTACACCCGCAAGGCACATAAAAAAGAAGACAAAATAAACTGGTGCCAGAAATATTTAAGCAGACACAAAGTAATAGGACAGAGAAAATTGACATCTACCTGTATACTAAATAATACGGTTTTTCTCTAAACAAAAGTTATTAACAAATTATACACTAAAATAATGCGCGAGAAGCATAGCTTGAGCAAGCGACGTAACATTTCAGACTAACACCCACATCCGTCTCTGTCATCATTCGATAAGTTCTCAAAATTTCGTGACTACAACTGTTAATTATACTGAAAAAAATATCCTGTTCCCTGCCTACAGATTTTCTTGTCAAATTCCGTCAATATTGGTATTGGCATTTAGTCATCAAAACGCAAAAAATGACAGAGACGTACTTCCGCATTTATAGTATTATTACTGCAGATCACACACACACACTGACTGCGAATCACCCCTGAGGGATCAATATAACGTAAAAAGGTGTACACCAACAGCATTGCAAGACAACCTACGATTTGACTCGCATTGCATCCCTAAATTTGTGGTCAGATTAACATTCAATCCAAATAACCGACGGCCAGGGGTGATTCTTACGATCAAAAACAATTTTTCAAAATCACGGAGATTTGAACCGGAGACCACTACCCAAACATTAGAATCAAGCTCTTTATCCACTGAGCTACCTGACTGCTACACGGAAAAACAGTACAGAGACCTCCATATCCAACGCGTCTGTCTATCGCCGTTCAGATATTTTTCGAAATTATAACAACATGTATTATTTATACAGATAATTTTTCAACCAAATGTAGACAGTATTTTTCTCCTTGTTTCAAAGGACGAGTGTGAAAAGTGTGGATTCGTATGAAGAACAAACAAACCAACAAACTTAAATACATTCATCTTTGTATATATAGGTACACCAACATAATGCGCGAGAAGCAAGTGACGTAACATTTCATCCGTCTCTCTGTCACCATTTGATAAGTTATCAAAATTTCTTGACTGCAACTGTTAATCATACCGAAAAAAAATATATCCTGTGCCCTCCCTACAGATTTTCTTGTCAAATTCCGTATTTATGTGCAGTTACTTCCTCAACAGACAATTGCCTTTTAGCTGGCACCGAAATTACAGTACCTTTTAACGATATAGCTGCAAATATAATCAAATACAGTTATTTATTTGTAATTTCCTGTTTAGCAAAGCAGCGCTATAGTGGCAGCAAGTACAACTAACATCGTCCACCGATCGTAGCCGAACTAACGGGTTCATGTCGAGTCTCCCGGTAGAACGAACTTTATTACAGTGGATACTCCTCTCCTGAAATCAAAAGCAATAGCTGTAAGGACCTACTATTCATGGATGTAGGTAACTTGTGGTATTTTTTTCGCAGTGAATCAATATTAATTTTTGTTCTCTCATGAATCATCAATTCGTCATACTTTGGTTGCGGTTCTGTGTTATCTCTCACCAGTTAGTCGGATTCGGTGATACGTTAACTGCGAAATACTATTTTGTTTGCTCTTTCGTCCTATGTCTTCTGTTTTACTCGTCAATTGTTTAATGTTCGAAGTATCTTCCTGTTCTAGTTTTTATATTCGATTACTGGTGGAATTTGTAGCTTGTTCAGATACATAGTCAACGCGAATGATCATTTTCCAAGTACGGAGAAAAGGGGAACTGTTTAGAAAGATGTTTTAAAGACATCTGAAATTTTAGTCGCGATAACCCACAGGGTCGAAATTTTCTACGATATAATTTCGATGGCTCACCTCGTTCGCCACTGCCGGAGTAGTTTCCAAGATAGCTATTGGTTGGAGGTCCGCTAGACTGAGCCAATTTGAGCCGACTTGAGACCATGAAATAGTGAGACGTTATTTTGTCTCTCAGCTTTTATTAAATTTGCTTTTCCTAACATTTTATTTTAAATTAATTGCATCAATTTGCTTTTAAAGATGTGATAAAACTTTAATGCTGGAAAAATGTCATCATTTCCAAACACAGCTATCATGCTGCTGGCCATCTTTAGATATTTACATTGGATATCAGATGTGAGGCTACATCAGACGTTAGTTCAAGGCTACTAAAAGAAAAAAATCGTGGGTAATTTTTACATAAAGTTTTATTTGCATTTTGCCTTGTGTGCGTGTTTCGCTGTGTTTTTTTGTGCTCTTGCCTCGGATTCTAGAGAACGCGGGTTCGAATCCCCGTCCGGTTATCCAGATTTGGGTCTTCCATTGTTTTCCCAAATCCTTCAAAATGCCATTTCCGAATTCTTTCCCATTCTTTACTCCCTGTCGTCTCCCACCTCTAAAGCAAGAAACAAAAATAAAACAAGCCAACATGCACAAAACATGGTCACGGGTTTAGTCTGAAGTATAATTTGTATAATTTTCGTTAAGAATAACTGGAAAAAACGTCATAAAACTGAGTAAGTTGATTTAATTGTAGTCTTTACCTAAAAGACATTTTAGTCGCAGGTGACCTCTATATCCGGAATAGAACATAATGTCCATCTATGATGGCACAATATTACTATCGTAAATTTAGCCAATCTGGTAGGTGGGATGTAAGTACATCAAATAACTATCATAAAAAAATAATTATTATAACAATCTCTGCATGTCCACACGCACACAAGAATGCTGGAGTGCCTTCAAAAAGGCTATAGTCGAAATTTTTCCTTTCCTTGTCCCCAGTCCACGCATGACATCGACGTTGGCAAGGCATGAAGTCTTAAAATAAGAATAAAAAAAAGAACGTTATTCGCAATGAGATGAGATTTCATTATATTTACAAACATGACAGTACTCATACACAGTAATAGCACTGCTCACTAAAGATTGACAAATCCCTCAAGTATCCTGTTTCACAAAGCTCATATTACTGTTTAATTCCCAACATTATGTCTAATTCGTATAATTAAAATGAAGCACCACTTTCTTCAAGTTACAGTAAACCTTCAGCAAACGATCCATATATTTCTGTTCATCATCTAAAAAAATAGCTTATTAATACTAATTGATGCTACCTGTTATCAATCAACAAATAGCCCACAACCTAATGATTAAAGAAAACCTCCATCATTTTTTACTGTGACTACACATATCGCCTTTTTTGGAAGGTGAGTTTGCTGAAGTATTACTAACGTAATACAGTAACCAGTAAAACAACATTATTTAGCTTTCAAGCTATTAATGTTAATTTTTTTCTGCCTTACACATCGTCGGGGTCATTAAAGGCGGCAAGGGTCAGGACGGAATTTGGGAATGGAATTTTTGATGGAACCGTTCCGGCATTAACATGGAGTGACTTGGGGAATCCATGGAAAATATAAATCTGGATGGCCGGACGAAGATTCGAACCCTCGCCTTATGGAATGCGGGGCTAGGCCGCTCACCCTCCACGCTCAGTTTAATGGTTTACAGCAGATAACTGAATCCTCCACATAACCCATGTTTTCGCTTAGTTGACAAATTACGTATCCCATTTCTTTTCTTTGCGATCAACTTTATAACCTCATATTAAAAAGAAATAATAATTTCGTAGAATGTCATTTGATTGTAAACACTCTTATTTTCAATAATGGAAAAAATAAGGCAATTTTTTAATGTATTAAATGTAATATAGCAATATGATCAATAATTATTATTGATAAAATGTATATATTTGAGATAAGGTATTACGTTGTGGATGCCGAGAGAATTACTGATCGAACGAATCCAAGGTTTAAAGAGATAAAGAGGATTTGCAAGAATGATACGTCAGTTTTCATGTTGTAAGAGACTGAACTAAATATAAAGAACTCTAAAACAAACCAAAGACGATGAATTGTTTATAGTAAAATGGTATTTTATATTGTGAGAAGTAAGATTTTGGACTGACTATAAATCAAAACAAGATAAAAGTGATGAAATATAGCAGGAATGATACCAATCACAGTAGATTAAATATAAAAATAGTATTGGATGCAATAGGAGAAGTAAGTGAATTCAGTTACTTGGGAAGCAAAATTACAACCGATGGTGGAAGCATGAATGATGTTACAAGCAGAATAACACTAGCAAAAAGCCTTCATGAAAAAGAGAAATCTCTTAGTTTCAATTATTGATCTAGGAATTAGAAAAAACTTTTTAAAACTCTTAGTGTGGAGCACAGCACTTTATGGAAACGAAACATGGACTTAAGGAATACCGGAAATAAAGAAAATTCAAGCATTTGAAATGTGGTGCTACAGAAGAATGCTGAAAATAAAAGAGTTTTGGAAATGATAGGTGTGGAAAGAAGTTTGTGGAAGAAGCTTACAGAAAGAAGAAACAGGCTGGTAGGTCATATATTGAGACATGCTGGACTGGTTAATTTCCTGGTGGAGGGAACAGTTGAGTAGGTAAGAACTGTAAAGGAAGACAGAGATTAGAGTAAATGAAGCAGATAATTGAGGACATGGGAGGTAAGGGATATGTAGTGATGAAGAGGTTGGCACAAGATAGGAAGGAATGGAGGATTGCATTAAACCAGTCGAAAGACTGACGATGGCAATATATATATGTATATTGTGATAACGGCTGTGTTATCTTTATATTGTAAAACGTGTTCTGTATCGAAGTTTTGTCCAGAGGAAGTATAAATACGCTGTTTACTGTCAAATACCGACTAAATCAATATTGAGAGATAAAGGAGGTAAAATACCAAGTCTTTGACAGTTAAGTATTCTATTTCAGGTTATAAGATTGGCACTTGGTAATCTACTAAAGATATGGAGGTAAAGATGATGATCCTCGGGTTAAAAATGATACTTCTACGGTAAATACATTAACTATATTTTATTTGAGATCTAGGCGTATCATAATGTATAATGATTTTATTATTTCATCATAAGAATTATTTTAAAACTGGAAAAATTATGTTTTAAGACGAACATCTTCATCAATTGATAATTAACCCAAAAGTCGTCAATATCCTTTCGTCAGTTACACATAATAACGCATATTAATAATATTTATAAAATTTAATTAAATTTCAATGGAGCACAGGCTCCGACGACAATTTCCCTACACACCCATCCTCCCCCTCTCCCGCACCCATCTACATTTGCCCCCCACAAATTTTAACTTCAAATACCTTCAGTGTTTTTAGCAAATTATTCGTCATTTCTCTTGGTAACTTATTCCAATCCCTATCACCCTTATCTAAAGAAAGAAAATCTTCCTACACACCAAATCATGTTTACATACTGAACACATGTGTCAACTGAACAGTTGGCTACTTTCTGTGTCCTGCTGAACTGATACGTTAGACATCTTTACAAAATGTTCCACAAATTTTCTGGACGAGGAAATATAGCTGCGGCTATAGAGAGCCGTCGTGAGCACAGCCATTTGAACTGAGCAAGTGGCAGGCAATTTCTTCGAGAACTTCGCCCAAGTCCTTCAGACGCAGGAAGCTTGGCCCTCTCCAACTCGTGCTGACCCAGTCTCGCTCAAATGTGTACAGAGATGCCGGTTTCTCTGTGGCCAGTGGCTCATGATGATTAATTACAGAATCTGTACAAAAATCCTGAGAAAGTAGTGAAAACAATGTTTCTTAAACATTCTAACACAATCAATACTAAAAAAAAGACTAGTTTAGTCATCTTTTCTGCAAAGTATGACGTCACACGCCGTGCCTTCTTGGCCGTACCAGTAACGGCCAGTGATATTATCGTTCTCTGTTCATAGATATCGCTACTATAGTTATCTAAGGATGAAGGTTACCATTATTTGTTTCCGTAACGATTAAATGTGTTTTATACTGCAAACGAACCGCTTGGAAAAGTATGTATATCGTTTACATCGATATTGTAATAAGTCACGTTTCCAAAGCGACGCAGTGTGGACAGATAAAGCGAGGGCTATTTTTCGGCGTGCGGAAGCCGCGAGCCGGTTCGTAAAGCCACCCGCTGCGCTGTTGACAATAAGAACAGGGACAGCCAACCTACAGACAATAGTGACCCGCCACTCGGATATTCTTGTATGCTGTTACATGGAATGCTGCTCGGAGGTGGAGTGGAGACGAGACACTTCTGGACGGTATGTCGTGGTGAGAGGAGGGACTGCGAGACCACCGCCATCCTCCGTGGGCCCGAGGTTCATTTCCTGTCGCCGGCAGTGAACAGTGCGCGGACACGGTAATGTGCCTATAAAAGTGAGACTTAGTGCAACATATCAAGAGCCCGGAAAATACCCCTGAGAAGCTACCCTGATTAGCTGGATACTTGTTTAAAATATTCAAATTTCACATGTCAAAGTTGGATGTCTTTTAATTTGTATAATAAATTCATGTCTTTTGTTACCAATTTTTCATATTCTTGTAACCCCTGGGACATGTCGTGTACGAGGTTCAATATTAACATGGTGATAAAGAATTTTTTTTAATTGCTGACACCATACAGGGTGTCTAATAAGTTTCAAAAGGTAGAGCCACCCCCACCTAAAGAGAATATTACATATGGCGCGCCAACCTGCGGCCCGATTGTTTTGATATGTTGCAAACAAGTCGTAATAGTGAGTAGAACTTTCTGTGTTTTCAGCATTTTCCGGTGTGGCTGTAACAGCAGCAATCCAGCATATACAATAATTATTTATGTCATGTGTAATGTTTGTATATTGTAACAGCTAGGATTTGTAAGGGCGATAAGGACGCAGTTACAGGCTGTACATGTGTCATACATTGAAGAACTGTTGGTTGATGTGTATTCAAATATGTCATGTTCATTGTGTTGTCCGAGTGTGGAAGTCGATTGATGAATTATTGCAAGTGCTTGTGTGATACACTGCAGAGCTGGTTATCGGTTGTTTTCACACACTTTATCCATGTAATTTTTTTATGGTAATGTTATTTTGTTGTGAAATTTGACTATAAGAGCAGAGGTGTTGGAATAGAGAGATAGAATGTATGTCCATGTTACACTGATGTGACCTATGTTGATTTCCATTCCAGTAGTTGACATTATTTGGAAAATGTCATGTTCATTGAGTTATACTGCTGTAGAATTGGAGTTAAGGATGTCTGGTGGTCAGAAAAAAAAAATGTGATAGCTGATATATGTGGGTTTTAAGATATTTGTTGATGTTCGCATTTGTTCGGTGCTTAGACAATTGGATTTTGATAGTGCTTTCCTGTTCTGTGAGTTGAGGTTTTTCATGCCTGGCGGTCCAAACCAGCGTTGTAATTGGTATATGTGTCTTATGCTAATTGATGGTTTGTTGATGTTTCATTGTTTGACGATGTTTGTTAGGGAGTTTATGGTGCTCGTGTTGTCCTGTTGTGGAAGCAGAGTTGATGTCTGACAGATCAGCGTTGAAAAACTCGTGGATTCCGAGCTATGTACCTCAGTTTGTAGGTTTTCTATCGGAAGAAGCAATTCCCTCTAAATGTTTTCGTTTGTCGTTGGGGGCTTCTAATTCCTGTGAGAGTTGCCAATGCGCTTGAGGTCGGGGAAGACCACAAATAAGTTACAAAAGACAGAAAAGCTGTCCGTTCATCATACCTGAGAGTGAAGAACGTGAAGATGGCTGAAAAGGGTACGCGAAGTGCAATTTCGGAACACCCTAACACGAATATCATAGACGACTCTTCAAGTCGCCAAGAAACCATGTCCTCTCCATGCATTTTGGGCGAAACGAGGGAAGGGGACGGATATACCAAGTCTGGTTCTGAAGGAATGGTTGCCCAACAGAAGGAAGCAGCGAAAAATCCACTGAGCGAAGCCGACAAATTTGACCGTTTGTTCGCGATGATGACGGAGATAAAGAGCGGACAAGAGCAGCTGAAGTCTGAGATAAAGTCGGAGGTTTGTGAACTGCTGAAGCGAGAGATGGAAGGCTTTAAGAACACCATATCGGCAGAAATGAGGGAAGTCGAGGTAACAGTGAAAACGTTGCAGGAAGAACAAAGCAGATTATCCAGTGCTCTGAATCGCACAAACGAACAGGTGGCGGACACGCAGAAGAGTGCGTCGGAGACAAGTAAGAAAGCAGAAACAAGAGCAAACCAGCTGGAAAAGCGTCTCGGAGAAGTCGAATTAGGCCACAATGCGAGGATCACTCGACTTGGAGAGCTGATTAATGATGTCAGCAAAAACTGTTACATGGAATGCTGCTCGGAGGGGAGTGGAGAGGACTGCTGGACTGTGTGTGGAACTGAGTGGACGTGTGGTCGGTCTACCGCCATCCTCCGAGCGTCTGAGGTGCGGATAACGTCGCCAGCAGTGCACACGGTAAAGTGATTCAGACAATGCGACATGGTTGCAACATATCAAGAGCCCGAAAAATACCCCTGAGTAGCCAGAGACTTGTTTGAGAAAGCCAACTGAGCTAGTCATTGGAAAAAACAATTCACATGTAAAATTGGATGTCTTTAATTTGTAGAATAAATTCATGTCTTTTGTTACCCATCTTTCATATTCTTGTAACCCCTGAGACATGTCATGTGCGAGGCTTAATATTAACTTGTTGATTGAGAAAAGTTTCAATTGCTGACGCCAAACAGGGTGTCTAAAAGGTCGAGCCACCCCACTAAAGAGATTATTACAGGCTGTATGCCGAAATATTGCACTTTTCTCGTGTTTGTTTTTTTTGGGTTCGTTGTTTCCAGCCACCATCATCTGTGGTAAGTATTGGGTCATAACTCCCTATCCTTTTTATCGCCTTAAACCATTTTCCTGCTCATATATATATATATATATGAGAGAGATTGGAGAAATTTAATTTTTAAAACATTTTTTGTTCTTAACAGATATTACTCGATTACTCCAGAGCAAAATTTCCATGGTAGGATTAAGCGAGGTTGAGACAAGAACAAAAAGTTGGAGAATAAACTAAGTTTACTAGGATAGATTGTAACAAACTGACTACACAATACAAGGGAACGATTAAAATTGACCCTTGAAATGAGGTAATGAATGCTACTGAAATCAACTGGTTATAATTGAACATTCCCACACAGGAAATCTTGAAAGGGGTAATGAACACTTTTGTCAAATATGCATAATACAAACAGGAATCTTAATAAATTAAAAGCCAAAAGAATTTTTTTATCAATGATATTATACAAAAATTGTTTTCATACACATCTATCTTACATTCTGGCATACCAACCAGAGACTCTCGCATAAATCACTAACGCTGAAGATAAAAGGAACTATTATTACAAAGAAATTTTAAAAAAGTCTTTTAACACTACTTTTGTACTAATTTTAAGGCAATAAAAAACTATTTAACACAATTGGCCATATTTTGACTGAAGGCACTGTATTCTCCCACAATTGGAGGAATATATAAATCCATATTAGACAGTATAGTAATGAAAATAAATACAGTATTATTTGCAACACAAAACAAGAACAGCATCTTGCTGCAAGAACAAGTTCTAATCAACAGCTTCTTTTGAGTCACGAGGATTGTTTTTCCAAATGTAGTAGGTCAAAGCTGTGGCAAGACTCAACCAGGTCATGTATGGGATGAAAATATATCCAGCAGTTTGGTTGATCTGATAGAAAGCATAACCACAAGCAGCGGCATTTCCCCAGAGCAACCCAATTTCAACCAGGCTCTGCAACAAATAAAGTCTGCTTTACTTGCTTAAAAAGGACGTAATTCAAGCTTTCTATACACTAAAGTACAACAATGGAAACTTTTCTTTTTCGGTTGTAGGGCTTCAACTTTTGTAACATTCATTAATTTCTGCCATTCACTAGTGATAAAGACAAATGTATTGGAATGTGATAAACAAAATAATGATAAAAATCAATATCTAAATTCATAGAACTGCTTTGCGATATATGGTTCAGTTTTAAGACAGTTTAATGTGGTCACGAACCAAATACTGATATTCACACAAAACTGGATAATCAATTTGAACTAAATTTAATTACATATACCAATAAGTTAAAAAATCTGCCAAAAACTGTTTTTAATTTAATGATTCTTTTTCTTTTTACTAGCAGCCAATAATTATTTCTTTGTAATATGCTAACCAGCATAGAAATCTCTTTTGATTCTCTTTTAGGTTTTCCACGAAATACTTTGTCATTATAATCTTTTTCTACCCATTTGGTTTTTGGCACTTAAGGAGATCTAACAGCTTAATTTTACTATCAAATTTTGATTATTTTAATTTACAAAATGTAAGACAACTTTCATGTATGTATGTTAAATGAGCTTCACATTTATAATAATAGCTGGACACCATGAAAATATATATCTCTTATTAAATAAATTAGAAGTAAATGCCTATGTATTTAAATCAAATTGAAGAATACTACAGCATTTTTCATTGCCATTTATTCTGTTTATCAAGTAATCAACACTTACATATCATCATTTTAGTATTTTTGCAATTGGCTACAACTGAACAAAATACACAGTCATGCAAGATTAAATACAGGTGTACTTCAATATAGAATATACACAACATAAATACAGAGAAAGTATACTAATCATTTTTCAAAAATTAAGGCAAGAGGACTCCAGGATCAAGAAAAAATGCCAACACTTAAGTTGTGGGGAAAAAGGTGTGGGGGGGGGGGGGGGGGGGAAGAATGTAAGAGAGGATACTTGAAAGTAACCAGAATTTCTTTCATTGTTTAGAAATTTTTTTTTTACAAACATTCTTAAATTTCCAACATAGTGCTCTTTATCAGAGCCAATTCACTTGTATAGTCTTTCTTCCAGTGTTAAAAATACTTCTTTAAAAAAACATCATTTGTTGAGATGCCAGATAGTGCCACCGTTTTTGTTGCACCTTATTCTAGTTGATTAAAAGCACTTTCCATTTAGGTCCTTCAACCATGGCATAAAAAAGATACGAGATGGAGACAGAAGAGTCACAGAATTTTTTTTTTTTTTTTTTAAATTAGACCTTCACAGCTCAACATAAAGTTCAAAAGAACTGTAAGGAATGAGGAAAAGGAGTGTGAACAAAGTTAGCATTTACTTTTGCAGAAACCGTCGCGGCATTACCTGTGATCCGCAACTGTGGAACAGGTGGTCCACAGGCAAACTTTTTTTTGAAAAAATTAGCTTCTAAGGCCATCAAAAACGACAGGTTGAATGCAGTGTTCTAGCAAGTAATTTTTTTCGCAGCTGCTCATAAATGTTATTAAATAACACTCATAACCGTGATTTTGTAATGTCACACATATTTGGTTGAGAGTCATATCACAATACATTTTTTTTTTTTTGTTAACTGCTTACGCTCTCAACAGCGAGGTCTTTAGAGACTGGAAGGATGGGCAAGGAATGGGAAGGAATTCGGCCATGGCCTTTTTAAGGAAGCATCCCGGCATTTGCCTGGAGTGATTTGGGAAACCATGGAAAACCCAAATCTGGATGCCCGGACGGGGATTCGAACCGCCGTCCTCCCGAATGCGAGGCCAGAACGCTATCCATTACACCACCACGCTCGGTATATCACAATACAGTTGGAACGACTTGCTTGCATCAGAAATAACACTAGCAACATGGAGTCAGTGAAAGCAAAGAAAACTTGAGTTTTACCACACATTAGTTTCAGCACTTGTCCAGCACACGATGATTATGAAACTACTTTAACATGCAGGAAGTAGTGACTTTAGTAATGTGGCATTCATGAAAGCAACTTAATTTAAAAAATTGCAAATAACTCATTCCCTGTTCTGTAATCACAAATGCTAAAGGTGCTGCTATGAAACACGTATTAACACATTCATTGTATCGTGATATAAAAACTTGAGCCCATATTTCTTGGCTTACATAACCATGGACACAGAATATAATGAAAAATCAAAACACGAAAAAAATAATTCACCGATTGGTATAATCAAAATAAAACTTTTCTTTCATTGTTCTGGCAATTCATTTCATTGCAACTGCTTAGCCAAATAAAATATTATTAAATAACACTAACAACATCAATACATAATACACTGCATTGTAGTCTTATGTAGTTTGCAAACAAACTAGTTCCCATCTCTCGCTCCTCAGTTTGTTCAATCCTTTTCTGAAGACCGACGTTTGTTTTAGGTTTTTATTACTATGTCATCTAAAAGGAAACACTTTTCCTCTGGGCACATTTCACTGAAGAGACAGATATTAAAAAAAAGAAAAAATAACTGTTCAACATTAATAATTATTGCAGAAGTCAAAAATGGAAATTTAACGACGAATGTGAAAACGAAATTAAAAGAAAACCACCGATAACCACAACTACCCTAACAAACAAAAGAGCATGTGCAGTAGTGGTAGCAAAGAGAGTGAACAATCCGTCTTCCTAGAATTCGAGAGTGGAGCGTCTTTCTGGAATTCGAGACAGGAGCGTCCTAGTTCGTTTCGCTAAGGAGCTGCAAACTAAAATGAGCTTTTCCAGTCGCAAGCTATAAGTGAAAGTCTACTAGTTAGTCCATCATTTGCCGGTAGGGTTACCAACATTTTTTCGATTGATTATAGTATGTTTTTAGAATAAGATGTAAAAATATAGTAGAGCAACTTTTGTCTTTGGTTATTTATTACTATGTCATCTAAAAGGAAACAGTTCTGGACACATTTCACAGAAGAGAGTGAGAGAGAGATAAAAATAAAACATTAATAATTATTGCATAAGTCACAAACGGAAATATAATGAGGAATGTGAAAACAAAACACCCATTAACTGTTAAAAGACAACCACCGACAGTCACAACTAGCATAACAAACAAAAGAGTGAGTGCAGTAGCAAAGTGAGTGAACAATCTGTCATTCTGGAATTCGAGAGGGGAGTAACCTAGTTCGCTAAGGAGGTGGGAACTAAACTGAGCGCAACCTGGTCACGAACTATTATGTGCGAGTCTACTAGTTTGTCCATCACCATTCACCACTAGGGTTACCAACATTTTTTTTAGGTTGATTATAGTATTTTTTTTTCTAGAATAAGCTATAAAATATAGTACACTTCAAAAATATAATATTTTACAAAAGACTAGAAAATGACAAAAGGTATGTTTCTACCATTTTATTTTTAACCTATATTTTTCGTACTTCTTACATCTTTACCAATTTTTTATCTACAGTAAAATTGTCATATGCTTTATCACATTCAGTTGTTAAATTAATGTCAATCAAAAGCTCATTTTTTATTCATGAAACACTTCTCTTACTTTCACCTAGATTACTTGTAATATTGTTATTTCAGAGAAACGTTTATTCACTTTGATACTAATTTTTTCTTGTAAATTTAGAAATCCAATACTGTCCCAAAGTCATCAAATGAAACCTAGTGTTTAAATTTAATTTTTGGATTATTTGTATAGCTAATTGCTTTCATTCAAATCTAACCAGTTACTAAGATACTCCAGACAATTATCAATGAATACTAGAAAATTATTTTTAATACAATCACCTTCTGTGGAAAATTTGGCTTCTAAGGACTTTTTCTTGTTTTCTTAACCAAAGAAACAGTCTCTTACATTTTTCTAGCACTGATTTTAAAGTTGACATGATACAATACTTATCAGACCTCATACAAAATAGTGTGTGAAGTAACGGTAGCAAGGTGAGCGAACGATCTGTTTCTCTGAACTCGAGACGGAAACTAACGAACTAAAAAAGGACCTAGTTCGCGAGGGAGCTGCGAACTAAACTGAGTGCTCCCAGTCATGAACTATTATGTGCAAGTCTATTGCATTGAACCAATTATTTTTGACGAGCCTAGAAGTTAGTTGTTATTAAATAAATAGCATAACTTTTTTTGTAGCAATATCTCTGGTAGAGTCTTCCAACGAAGGCTGGGTCTCAGCTTTAACCGTGATCTTGCTATGGATAGCTTCAGCTCTTGCTTTGCTACTTTAATGTGGCCGCCACTTAGCTTGATCAAACCCCAAACTAAGGAGAGGGTATAGATAACTAAGTCTATTTCTGGTAAGTAATCAAAATATACTTCAAAGTTTAGCAAAGTCAGAACCGAATTGGCATCAGACAATGTTTCTGAAGATAAATTGCAAATTCGACTAACCGATTCGAGCCAGATCCAACTCCATAGTTCAAAGACCAACAAAAAACTGAATAAAAGCAGATAAGATTTCATCTCACGCACCTAAACTTCAAATTGTCTGCGCGACGACTGACACTTAAGTTGCACCACTGCGTCACATGGCATAAAATGCTGCTTGAAAACTACATAGTTACTTTCTAACTCAAACTTACAGACTGAGCAAGCCTTCATTATGCTAAAACACTATACCTGGCTAACTCAGTGATGCCTACATCATGCCACACGGTAGCATAGTAGTGCTCTAAATGAAACTTGCTGGCCAACTGCCGGAGGACAAGGAAAATTCTGGGCTAATATTTATAGAAACGTCTGTGTGAACACGACTTCCTCATTTTCCATGATGGGCTGGTAATCTCATCAGATATCAGCTCTCACGCTTGTAAACTTGCATCAGATATTTGATCTTGACGATTAAAAATATTCCTATCACTCTGAAATTTTGAGAATAGGTAGATCTTGTAAAAAGCATAAATTTTAACCCTTAAGAAAAATTTTGTAGATTTAATAGTTTAGCCAAAAAATGATTTTATGCAATTCCCAATACCTGTTAATAACTTTTACAATTTTGCAGTTATGAACTCGAAATAAATTATTTTAATCCTAATTATCTGCTCTTTTATTTAATATCGCTCAAGGCATGTTTAATGTTTTTTCAAGGAGTGAAATAAAATTTGTAAACCAAAAATAGAATCTAACTAATTTATATTTCCCAAGTTCTTAAAGTTATCAATCTAAAAGTGTCTTTAAACAATTCTACATATTCAAAATAACTACTGAGCAAATCTTAAGTCTTCTTCGATTTACTATGAATTTTTGTAAATATCATTCCAGGTGAATGCTTGAGGCTAATGGAACAGAAAATTCTATCTTGTTCAAATACTTTCTCAAAACTGTAAAAACCTGATTTCTATCTTGAATTAACTTGATAACTGACTTTAAAAATGATATGCAATGCTGATCAATTTAACTCGCAGTTCTGAGGCACCAAAATTTTAGGTTACCTGACACAAACCATTTTTGTCACAGTTCAATCCAAGTCAATACACCCAACTAGATATCCTATCTCATTTTAAAACCTATAAAAATTTCATCAACAAACCATCTAATTTCCAACTACCAAAATGGTTCAAATACACTACCCTGTGGCACTCCTCACATCTTGCTCTTCCTACCCCATCTCAGATTTCTACCTCTGAACAATTACTCCAAGCAACCGAGTTATTCATCCAGCCAAATTATTTTAACCTTATTTATCAACATTCTGTGCTTCAATGTCAACTGCATTGAAAAATCAATTGCTTAATTACTTACACATCTTTCTTCTACATTTAATGAGAAATATCTTGCACACAACCCACCAAGATTCATCAACCACCACAATTTGAAACCACTTTTGTTCCCCACTGAACTCCCTGAATCAGTCAGATGTCAAGCACTTCATTATTTCGTGTGTTTAGGCTTTAGGGAGTGTTAATGGCAGTCATTAGCAATTTGACATAAACTAAATTACCACCAAGATCAAACAAATTCAGCCAGAAATTTTGAGTCTCATCAGCTTCCACTCCTCTTTGCACCTATTAGTAGTATGAAACTTTTCAATCTTTTGGTATGCAACAAGTGTACAGAATTAATCTAAATAATATTTCTAAGCATCACACAAAGGCATATTGATACATTTAATACATCTGTAGTAATATTATATTTACCAACCCATATAAGCTTATTCAGATCTATTTAGTTGCCTCATAATATATTCAGAATCTAATTTTAATTTCCCAGACTGTTATGTTGAGAACCCCTGCTCTGATATTTTCTCTCTCCTCCCTGGGTAGCAGTCCCTAATGATCAAATGAAACAAGCTGCTCAATATTTCTGATTCCTTGTAATTTTTCCCAATACTTCTCCACAATTATTGTGCAACATTTTATCTCCTCCTCAATTTGATAAAATTCATAGAAATCATCCAGAATTCACCCGTCATTTACAACATGTATCTTGAATGAACCCCTAGCTTTTCTCTTCACTGCTATAGATTCCATACTTAGTTATCTCAGTGTTACCAACTGCGTTGCTTTTTTTGTGTCTTATAATAATAATGGGATTACATAAAATGTGTGGTGTTGTCTGAATTATTTGTAGCTGCAAACATTCATCCTTCAACTTTAAATAATGGGTTTACTTCATCTGCACTTGTTCCAATTCATAATACCATGTAACTGTTTTACTGTTCTTGTATATACAACTGTGTGTCAGCAAGAAAATGCTCTAGTTCAGTGTATTTTCATGAAAATAGAATAATTAGCTGTGTGGATTGAAAACAACTGTTGAGTATCAGATAAACACAGGAAACAATGGACTTTCATCCAACGACAGGATAATGGAAAGGTTACCTACAAGCTACAGCATAAGAAGCACAATTAATCTGGAACTAATGCAAATTACTTTAACGGTTGCTTTGGAAATAAAATAGTTACTATGCAAAATATGATGGCAGAAATCAAAAAGAAGATGCCTTACATGCATATCATCAACTGAAAAACAGATAAAGTAAAACCAAACAAATACTGTGTGAAATAAAAGCATATTATAACTTTCATTGTGACATTACTGCCATTCTCTTCATACTCACAAGAGAAAGGTTGTGTGCTCCAAAGAAAATTGGTGTCCATGCCCAATTTAATAGCAGCTGGCTGCCATAAAGAGCCAATGGTAACTTGGCAGGACTGTAGATAAAATTTTACATAGTTTAGAAAGCGCCTTTTTAGCTTAGCATCTGTAAAAAATTTCAAATTATTGTGGACAGTTTCTGTTAATGAACATTAATTTACAAAACTTTATGAGACTATTGAATAAGTACATTTCAAGTGCAAGACTTCTGCATAGTCTTAATATCAATCTTAGTATCTGGAAAATTCTTAACCACAACAATGCTATTTGTTGATATTTGCATCATTCTGTATTTACCAGGCATTTAATAAATGTATAGAAATGTAGAAAAACTAAGTTCTATTCATTCATTGAATAGGCAGAGTTTCTCAACCTGTGGTTCACAGGTAGAGTATTTAGAACTTATATAAGGCTATAAGCGAGTATAATGTATAAGCAATTTTTTAAAAAAAGGCATTAATGATTAATGACCAGGCAAAAATCTGGCATTTCCTGGATGTGAGAATAGGACAGCATTTATAGTGCAGCATCCAGCCTACACTAACATTATTATTGATTTGCTTGTCAAGTATTAAAGAATCAGAGCGATACATAATTAACTTCAACTTACCGCTCCTCAAGTCGAAAAAGGTTGTGAAACACTGTTGTAATATAAAACAATTTTTGGGAACCATTTAGCGAATATCATGCTGTTCTTTCACGAACTAAGGATTTAAAATAGAAAATTCACTATTTGTGAAGATCAATGCTGA
>JARYHS010011408.1:226027793-226092075 GCA_031002005.1 Vandiemenella viatica | reverse complement strand
AAGTAGGAAAGAAATAACAATGATAAACAGATTGCGATCAGGCCACGTTATGCTAAACTCCAAAAAATTTATACTAGGTTTGACAACATCACCGAACTGCGAGCATTGTGGGGCATATGAAGACATAGTGCATCTTGTGGTGGAATGCCGCAAATACAGCGAACACAGGAAATCAATCTTACAGAAAGACGGAGGCAATAAGATAACAGACTATGAGAGCCTACGACAATTTCTAGGGACTCCTACGGTAGATAAGATAAAACAACTATGTAAATATATATCTAAATGTAATAGGAAAATATGATGTATTATAAAGGAACGTAGTATATTTCATATCAAAGGGACTAATTTTGTATGTTTGTGGGATATGGGTATGTAAATATATGGATGGGTATAGATATGTAAGTGTTCGTGTATGCGCCCATGTAAGAGTGTATATATGTAGATATGAGAGCTACTTTGTACAAGAGAACACAAATTAGTCTTTAAGGAATTTTTGTTGTGAGCAGGGATATTAATAGTTCTTTTCAAAATAAATAAGGTATCTCTTACAATATTTCTCGATTTGAACTATTGTTATGAGGAAACTATCAAGTTTTCCAAATCCAGTACAGGATGATAGGAAAATGTTTGTGTGGAGAAATAATGTATTATAAACAAATGTACATTTCTGAATATCAATTAGGTTTTTGTATGGAATATATAAGGACTTAGATAGACAAATTAATTACAAAAGATAGAAAGCGGGCGAAAAAATTAATTTTTGGATACCCCTGTTTTGTACGATGTAATGGGTATCATGTATATGCATAATATAAAATGTATAGGTAATATGTAAAATTTTAATTTCCTTCCAACACTAAATAATGATATAGGGATTATATGTTATTATTAAAGATAGAAGGATAAAAGTAAGAGAAATATGTAAAAGTTTTTATTGCTAATTGTGTCTTAAAATGATGGCCAAACAAGAGTTGATTTCTATGCAAAATGTATTAATGTCAACTGAGCAAGAATGTATTTCTGTAATTTGGTCAAAAATGTAACATTGTTAGCTGGTCAATATTGGCGAAAGCCAAGGACCAAATAATAATAAAATAAAAAGATTCACGTCTGTGAAATGAAGTTACTTAGAACTGCCCTCCAGAAAACGAGACTTGATCATATAAAGAATGATAAGATTAGATCAAAACTAGAGCTAAATGAATTCATGGAAGAGAGACTTAAATGGTTTGGGTATGTTGAAAGAATGAAGAGTACAAGACTACCAAAAGCTTATTTTGAAAAAAAGGATAACGGGCAAAAGACTAGTGGGAAGACCAAGAAGAAGTTGGATAGACCAACTGAAAGAAGACATAGAGAAAAGACAACGGAACGGGGGATCTATTATAGACTAGGAAACTTTCCTAGACAGGAGACAGTGTAAGACCATCGTCTATAGCGATCAAGACAGGAACACAGGATGGCACGTGAACCACACCTGGGAAACTGGAGATATTCCTCAACGATAATTATGATGACTCTAGAACATTATTCAAGAACATTTTAGTACAT
Source organism: Vandiemenella viatica (assembly GCA_031002005.1). Taxonomy (NCBI): domain Eukaryota; kingdom Metazoa; phylum Arthropoda; class Insecta; order Orthoptera; family Morabidae; genus Vandiemenella; species Vandiemenella viatica. The sequence goes on along the minus strand of JARYHS010011408.1, from coordinate 226,090,521 downwards.
TTAAGAACCTTATAGTACACTCTAAATAATACCAAAGATTTTTTAGAACAGTTTAGTCGAAATACGAAAATTGCGCGATGGGAGACATCAGACTACTACCACACACAAACACCAGTGGTCTGCACTATGTAGTTGTGGCTACAAAGTGAAATATAGGGACACACGTGTCTTGTCTTATATATATAAGACATTATGGTATATATAAGAAATGTTCTGGCAAAGACCTTCTTCAACTGGAGGGTTGGTTAAGGGTCACATCAATGCACTGAGGTGGGAAGCACATAGATGACCGGTTAAAAGGAAAAGAAAAGGGGGAGGGGCAGAGTTTCCGAAAACATATGCCTTCAGAGATGTATAAATACAGAGAGAGAGAGGAAAAAAATGGTACTCATTGGGGACTGCCGACGGAATTAAAAATTTAAAACTATGAAATAACAGTATTTTTCTTTTATTTTCAACTTAATTCTTGTATCAAACATTACAAGCAATCCATTTCAAAATTCAGTATACATATTTTTAACCTGGAATTTTGAAATTTTGTGTTAATAAATCCTAAATGCGAAATTTATGTATATAAAGATGAATGTTTGAATGTGTGTTTGTTTGTTCTTCATATAAATCCGCAGTTTTTATCCGATTTCGATGAAACTTTGCACACTTATACTATACTATGAAACAAGGAGAAAAATACTGTCTACATTTGGTTGAAAAATTATCTGTGTAAATAATACATGCTGTCTTATAATTTCGAAAGATTACTGAACGGCGATAGACAGACGCGTTGGATGTGTAGGTCTCTGTACTGCCTTCCCACAGAGCGGTTAGTAGCTCAGTGGTTAAAGCGCTTGGTTACTGCTGTTTGGCTCGTGGTCTCCGGTTCAAATCTCCGTGGAGGCAATGATTTTTAAAAATTGTTTTTGATCCTAAGAGTCACGCCTGGACCGTCGGTTATTCAGATTGAATGTTGAACTGTCGATATAAAAAATTTAGGGTTGCAGTGCAAATCGTAGGTAGGCTTGCAATGCTGTAGGTGTACACTTTTTTACGTTACATTGATCCCTCAGTGGTGATTCGCAGTCAGTGTGTGTGTGATCTGCAGTAATAATATAATAATACGGAAGCAAGACTGTCTTTTTTTTTATGTTTTGACGACTAAATGCCTATACCAATATTGACGGAATTTGACAAGAAAATCTGTAGGGAAGGCACAGGACATTATTTTTCGGTTTGATTAACATATGTAGTCACGAGTAGTTTGAGAACTTATGGAATGGTGACAGAGAGACGGATGTGTGTGTTAGTCTGTAATGTTGCGTCGCTTTCTCAAGCTGTGATTCTCGCGCATGGTGTTAGTGTATAATTTGTTAATAAATTTCGTTTAGAGAAAAAAACGTATTATTTGGTATAGATGTCGGTTTTCTCTATGCTATTACTTTGTGTATGTATAAATGTTTCTGGTACCAGTATATGTTGCCTTCTTTATTTCACATGACTTGTGGGCGTAAACTGGACTAAGTTGAAGCTCTAACAGAGCACGAGCAGCTAAAGTTATTAGAACCCAAGAATCGGATGCACATGCTGAAAAAAGAAAAAAAAAAAGACCAATCTGAAATAAAGCTACCAATAGTTAACACCCCTCCCCCCCCTCAACTCCTCACCTTCGTTTGTTTTTCTGTTTGGAAATTGATTCTCTTCAAGAGACAGGTTCGACGGTAGAATGATATGGTGATGACTTTCCTGTCATATTACGCCGACTCGGAATTGTTTGGGACTAATCCCTCGTTACCAACAACCTTTCTATATTCAATTCTGGCAAATAAATTCTTAATCCATGCGTACGAATTCGGGGGTATCAGCTATTGTGAAGTAAAAGTTAATTTGCATCTTTAGGTTTGAATTACAAATTTTAAGGCTTTTGTTTTTACAATTTTTTCGATTCAGTATTTCGATAATACAGGGCGTTCGCCGGGAAACGCTACCCTCCCAGTCTGTTGCCGTCGGCAACTTGCTGGGACAGTGGTGCCAGCAACTCCCGCCACACGGCGCCGTGAATCACCGCACTGTTTAACACCTCCGCTGCCCCAACAGTGTTGTGAATAAACGTTTCTTTGCGGTTTGGCTGGTTTGGGGTTTCATACTCTTACTAATATGTACCGTGTTTGAGTGTGAGTAAAATTATGGTACGTTACAGTTTGCAACAAATAATATTTCTCTACGATACTTATGTGAAGAAGAAGTCGTTTAAAAAGTGTCGCAGTAAATTTCGTCGCGAATATCCTGGCGCTTTACTGCCAGCTAAATCAACAATTCTGCGTCTGGTTAAAAAAGTAAGAGAAACGGGTTCATTTTTTAACAAAAAGAGACTGTCGGTCAACCGTATTCTCACAGAGGAGAGAATTGACGATATCGCTTTTCGACTAGACTAGTCACCCAAAAAATCATTAATTCAGATGGGGCAGCAGGCAGGCGTATCTAAGACGTCAGCTTGGAAAGTAACAAAGCTAGTTCACTTAAAGCCGCACAAAACAATTGTGGTGGATAAAATTACAGAAATAGACCAGGGGCCTAGGATTAGATTTTGCAACTGGTACCTGCAGGGTGTCCACGATGGCACTGTTGATCCACAACTGACGTCACATTTAAATGCTTAGCACATACAAGTTTATGAAGCGTAATTATTATGAAATAGTCCGCGGCCGACGGTCGAACAATGCCGGAAGCTGACCGCTCGCTCGCCGGGAGCAGTTTCTTCCTTGTAGCGCTAACAGTGGATAGCGTTTCCCGGCGAACGCCCTGTATAAGCTAATACACAGCAACTTTTTCATTAATAGCCATATTTTCAAAATTCAAATCATAAAAGTAAAATTATTATAAAATGCTATAGAATTTATTAATTTTAAAATTCGCGGCAAAAATACTATCGAAGAATTGGAAATCTATTTTACGACGCTAGCAAGAAAACTCCTAAGCCAGTATGAAATACCTATTGCATGATGTATTGCAGAGTTTAAATATAAAAAAGATGGGATTCGAACCGAGGACATACGCGCCTTAGACTTTTTTCTGAAGCCATTATACCTCTGCGCAACACGTCATACTTATAGCTAAAGATATACTGTCAACATTAACATGTCGGTGACGCGACCTCGTATGATTTTACCCATCCAAAAATCTCCCAACGCGTCTAAAGAAGTTTTAACTTCAAAATCTAAAAATCTAACTTAGTCTACAACCCGAAGGTTGGTCGAGTCTTCTCGAAATAGCAGAGGCAGTAAGGCCAATTCCTTTCCTAACCGGACTACAGTTTAACGTTGAATCGGAACCACGGAACGTTCCAGCGTAGCTCATATAATCAAAGACAACTCATATAAATTCCTGCTCACCACGGGAATTGAATCCGCACCAGGGAAAGAAACTTTGGCAAGTAAGCGCCTTAACCGATGAGCTACCAGTACGTCTTGTTTAAAAATATACGTGTGCTAACTACTATCAAAATCGGATACATACTGTAGGTTTGTATAAAGATCATTTGAAAAAAATTGATTGGTGTATAGGGGAAGTGGGGGAGTTTTATTAAATGTTTTTGCCAGAAACCTATCCGGGGACGTACACAATAACTAACCAAAGTTTGATCGGAATCGAATGAATGGTGTAGAAACGAACAGAAGTTGAACAAACCGACAAATATGAATTTTTATATGTTACATACAAGTATAATCTGCTGTCTAAGTGCAATAAGTAATACTTAAAGCTACAGGTACACTGCTATTAAAGTATTTTGGAGTCGTGACCTCATAAGCTTTAACCCATCTAAAAAGCGTTTAACGCGCATATAATACGTGAAACACGTACGGTCCCCAATATCGACATCATAAACTACACATTTCACGAACAAAAATACAATATTGTATTAAACATCAGTTAAACGAATCTCAGACAGTTTGCTTCCCTCATTGCTCCTGGAACCGATTATCCCTCATTCTAATTACATAGTGAAAACATTGTAAAAATTCTTATTTACAAGCTGTCATGAGAATAAAGGCTTTGCGTGATCCGATAGGGTTCATTCGGAAATGATGTAAGTGATAATAAATAGACCGAATGGCTGAATATGAAAATTTTTGAGTGCCATAGTGACAGACTGGGATCGTAAGGTCAATACTGAAAATGGAGAAATGGACAGGGAAAGGATCATAAAGAGAGAGAGAGAAACCTTCCCCTACGGTAGTTTTGCTTTTTACTATCACTCATGAAACACTGAAGATACTACTGAAGATACTACTTCTGCTGTTGAGTTAATGCTCCAAAAGGCTCTGTAATTGATACAGTTTCTTATAGAATTTATATAGCTAGCATAAATGTGTTAAAATTATAATCCACTTTTACATTTAAATAATTGAAACATTTCAGTAGGTAAATGACGAATTTAGTAAAAATCAATATTCTTTCCAGACCACTCAACATTATACGTATTATAAAGTTAAAAATAGTGTGAAGGAGAGTGATGTACAAATAGATGTTTGTAGCTGTGGAAATAAAGTTGATTCTAGTGGATAAATTGTAAGTTAACTATCCAGATATTAGAAGATTCTCAGTTACATTGCTGTAACTATAAACTAGGAAATTAAAATGCTTAATTTTTTGTTTGTGGGAAGTGTATGATGAACATTTCCCATTCGTATTCCATTATAAGCTGTAGGAAAAATTTGCCACATGCGATTACCATGTTACATTAAAACATGAGAGTGATGATATTTGCGATGTAGCCATGACAACGGAATCGAATTCGTGGTTCACGTTCTTAGGTACAATGGAACAATTTTATAACTTACTAGCATCGTACCCGCGACTTCGTACGCGTGGATTAAGAATTTTTTTGCCAGAATTAAATATAGTAAGTTGTTGGTAACGAAGGATTAGTCCCAAACAATATCGAGTCGGCATAATATGACAGGAAAGCTATCGCTATATCATTCTACCGTCGAACCTGCCTCTTGAAGAGAATTAATTTCCAACATATTTCTGTCACTATTCGATAAGATCTCAAAATTTCGTGACTACAACTGTTAATCATACTGGAAAAAATATCCTGTGCCCTTCATACACATTTCCTTATAAAATTACATCACAACGATATAGCCATTTAGTCGTCAAAACGTAACAAAAAGACAGAGACTTACTTCCGTATTTATAATAATATTACTGTGGTTCACACTCACACACTGACTGTGAACAACACCTGAGGGATCATTATAACGTAAAAAAGTGTACACCTACAACATTGCAAGACTACCTACGATTTGCCTCGCATTGCACCCCTAACTTTCTAATATCTACAGTTTAACATTCAATCCGAATAACCTACGACCCAGGCCTGACTCTTACGATGAAAAACAATTTTTAAAAATCTTAGCCCGGACGGAGAATACAACCAGAGACCACGACGTTCGTAAGCAAGCTCTTTAGCCACTGAGCTTCCAGCTCACTACACGGAAACACGGTCTGAAGACGTGCATATCCAACGTGTCTGTCTATCGCCGTATTTCCAAGTTAAGAGAATCAATTGCCAACATATTTCTGTCACCATTCGATAAGGTCTCAAAATTACGTGACTACAACTGTTAATCACACTGCAAAAATATCGTGTGCCCTTCATACAGATTTTCTTATAAAATTCCATCACAACGATATAGCCAATTGGGAGTCATAACGTATCAAAAATACAGAGACTTACATCCCTAATTATAATAATATTACTGTGGTTCACACTTACACACTGACTGCGAACAAAACCTGAGGGATCATTATAACGTAAAAGAGTAGACACCTACAACATTGCAAGAATACCTACGATTTGCCTCGCATTGCACCCCTAACTTTCTAATATCTACGGTTTAACATTCAATCCGAATAACCTACGGCCCAGGCCTGACTCCTACGATGAAAAACAATTTTTAAAAATCTTATCCCCGACAGAGATTCGAACCGGAGACCATAACGTTCGTAAGCCAGCGCTTTAGCCACTCAGCTGCCTGGCCACTACGCGGAAACGCGGTACGGAGTCGTCCACATCCAAAGTGTCTGTCTACCGCCATATTTCGAAGTTATGAGACAAATGTGTTATTTATACAGATAATTTTTCAACCAAATGTTGACAGTATTTTTCTCCTTGTTTCAAAGGATAAGTGTGCAAAGTTTCATCGAGAACGGATAAAAACTGTGGATTTGTATGAAGACCAAACAAACCAACAAAAGAAAAAAAACCAAACAAACAAACATACATTCATCTTTATATATAAAGATTACTGTGGTTCACACTTACACGCTGACTGCGAACAAAACCTGAGGGATCATTATAACTTAAAAGAGTATACACCTACAACATTGCAAGAATACCTACGATTTGCCTTGCATTGCACCCCTAACTTTCTAATATCTACGGTTTAACATTCAATCCGAATAACCTACGGCCCAGGCCTGACTCTTACGATGAAAAACAATTTTAAAAAATCTTATCCCCGACGGAGATTCGAACCGGAGACCATGGTGTTCGTAAGCCAGCGCTTTAGCCACTTTTTTTTTTTTATCTTATCCATCTGTAAGTTGATCTTTGGTTATTCGAATTTGCCTGTACCATATTATCGTTTTTCAGTCGGGACAACACAGGACTGACACAACACCCATGCCCGCAGCCGGACTCGAACCGGCGACCCTGGCAACACGAGGCAAGCTCGCTAGCCACTACGCTACCAGGGCCGGCCTCCACTCAGCTGCCAGGCCACTACGTGGAAGCTCGGTACGGAGTCGTCCACATCCAAAGTGTCTGTCTACCGCCATATTTCGAAGTTATGAGACAAATGTGTTTTTTATACAGATAATTATTCAACCAAATGTAGACAGTATTTTTCTCCTTGTTTCAAAGGATAAGTGTGCAAAGTTTCATCGAGAACGGATAAAAACTATGGATTTGTATGAAGACCAAACAACCAACAAAAGAAAAAAACCAAACAAACAAACATACATTCATATTTATATATAAAGATTACTGTGGTTCACACTTACACGCTGACTGCGAACAAAACCTGAGGGATCATTATAACGTAAAAGACTATACACCTACAACATTGCAAGAATACCTACGATTTGCCTCGCATTGCACCCCTAACTTTCTAATATCTACGGTTTAACATTCAATCCGAATAACCTACGGCCCAGGCCTGACTCTTACGATGAAAAACAATTTCTAAAAATCTTATCCTCGACGGAGATTCGAACCGGAGACCAAGACGTTCATAAGCCAGCGCTTTAGCCACTCAGTTGCCAAGCCACTACGCGGAAACGCGGTACGGAGTCGTCCACATCCAAAGTGTCTGTCTACCGTCATATTTCGAAGTTATGAGACAAATGTGTTATTTATACAGATAATTTTTCAACCAAATGTAGACAGTATTTTTCTACTTGTTTCAAAGGATAAGTGTGCAAAGTTTCATCGAGAACGGATAAAAACTGTGGATTTGTATGAAGAACAAACAAATCAACAAACCAACAAACAAACATACATTCATCTTTATATATAAAGATGTGTAAGAGTCACAGAGAGAAGCATTACTTTTATGTTTCTATAAACAGGTGATAAACAAGCCAGTATAATGAATTTCTCATCGAATATTGGGTGGAATTTTGATAAATGACTGAAGCAGTTATATATTTTTTTTTTTACTTATGGCTTCACCCCTCGTCGACGGCTAAGGTAATCAGAGGCGGGATAGGACTGGGGACAAGGAATGGGAAGGAATTCGGTCATGGACTTTTTGAAGGAAGTATCCCGGCATTCGCCTCGAGTGATTTGGGGAAACCATGGAAAACCCAAATCTGGATGCCGACTAATCTACATATTCCGTGGTCCGGATTACACGTTAAGCTGTGGGTCCAGGAGGAAAGGAACAGACCGTCCTAGGGAGCGTGCACAAACTACGTGGCTTGGTCCAGGTGGGGGAGGGGTTGGCTGGAAAGCTACGCTAGGCTACGTGGAGGGAGGGAGGGGGGGGTTCCAAGCCAGGCCACGTAGCTTTCCTTTTTTAGCATTTTAACAGTTAAAATGAGGACTAGAACACACAAACAGTATGTGAAAATTTATTTCCCTCAGTTAATTATCTCCGTATGTAATTTACAATATTCTGACAAGAGAAAACATTACAAAATGTCTTCTGGAATCAAAAGGGGAAAAAGCTACGTGCAACATGGGGGCGGGGGGAGGGGATAGAGTGAAAAGCCACGTAGGGTTACGTGGGGGGTGGGGGGGTTTCACAGGAGGCCAAAATGGAGCTACGTGGTTTATGCACGCTCCCCTGCCTCTGACAAAATGGCTTATTACGCCTCCTTCACGAGGTTTCAACCAACCTTCAGATTATTTTAAGTTTTACTGCATACTATGTGTTGTCCATAACTTCGTTCACTTGTTTTTTTTTTTATTTTGTAAAGGATTGCAAGAGAAAGTCAGGCCATCCAAAGTACTGTAGTTACACTCACGGGCAACCATCCTAATTTGAGGTCAACGGGGATGATGAATATCACTTTCAGCTACGAATAGTACGATGATTTTGGTATCCTGGAAGACATTTGGACTGCGATTAATCTCTTTTCTTTCAATCTATTATTTCGCGGACATTTATACCACAAATTTTCAGCTTTTCGACGTCACATCAAAGTAAAACGTACCCTGTTTTTCAGCGAAAACCATTGTTTGAAACCCAATCGTAATCCGAATAGCAATTTTATTTAAATCGAGTTAAACGCAACAGGCAGACGCACAAACACAGCTTCCCGATGTGGAATCAAGATGAAATTACCTTATTTTAGTGCAAGCTCCATGAGCTGCATAATGTTTGAAACATTATGAAATTTCGTCCAGTTGTTTTTGCGTGAATCACGTTCAACGAAACAGAATATACTTTTCGCAGTCGAAACTTGTGCACTCAACTATATAACCAGTGTCGAGGGTTTCTGTATTAATAATCTTGGTAATTGTTTTGCTGTTATTCAAATCGTAATAAACTAAGATTAGACTGAGATTTTATGTTATTTGTTTATGAGAATGTTGAATTCCATAATTCTGATCCACAAAGGGGAATGGGAATGCCATGGTCTGGTAGACTGTAGAGCTAATGACTAGTGTTTGGTGTGACTGCTCTAAATACTGAATTTATAAATCAATCAGAACCCTAAGGTCTGCAGCGACGTAGCATGTAAATAAAGTAATTAAAAGAATTAACATGCCTTACAGTATCTTAAGTGTAACCATTTTTTTTTTTTGACAATGAACTTTTAGCTTTTTGTGAAGATATTGAAATAATATATTCTTCCTGTGAAGCACATTTCGTGAGTAGTTCTTCGTATTTCGTCTTCCGTGTCAGAAATTATCATCTGGTCGTAATATATTGAGATAGATTTGGGATAAATAATACCGGTATGTTAGTGAACACATTCATTGCTTCATCGCGACGTATACATGTATTTTAAAAAGAGATAGCTGCAATATACTAGACACTTTTCTGAGGCGTAGCGTTGTTTCGAGCTATTCGTTACTGTTTTATTTCTCAACATTTTCGCGTACTTCAATAACTGTTTTTTAATATGAACTTCGTGTACTCTATAGAGACGTTTCGGTGTTTGATTGCACATCATAATTGTCTGCTTTTCTTTATTTACTGAATCACTATAAACGCGTGAACTTGTATATTGCCGGAATCCAATGTCACCTTTAAGAAAGAAGTATTGTTTCAGAAAAACACACAATTTTGAAATAAGTTCTTTGATTGTTACGTTATACAGTAGTTGCATAAAGTTTTTACTATCGTTTCAGTCACCTTAGTCGCACTTCTGCAAACCTCCATTCTTCTGAAGGGCAACCTTTACAAAATTCGATTCTCTAAGTAGGAAAACAAGTGGAGCATGCTTGAACAATTCATATTTAGTCCGTAGATACTGATACCTTCCTACATTTAAAACATTTTAGTACTTCATCATCCAGTTCACACATATTCAAGCTGTCAACGTACTTTTGTTAAACTAAGGAGTTTGCAATGTCGAAGTCGATCATAGAGTGATACAACATCATCATCTTCAGGGTTTAAACAATTGAAAGTTCGTTCCGTCTTCACATTTTTGTTGTGTCTAGCTTTTCTTAGATCGACATATCCTTCTTCTTCCATGTTTTTGTTTGTAATTAGCATCGCCTTTGGTGGTCTGGTGTTCTCCATACGCGTTATATGCTCCATCCTCTTCTCCCTATATCTAATTATTTCGTCGTTCAGATTAAAATTTTTGAATTATTTCCTCATTTCTTTACTTCTTTTCTTATCTAATAAAGTATACCCGAACACAACCCTCAGAAATATCGTCTCAGCTGCTTCTACCCATTTAATTTGTTGTTTAGTCATTGTCCACAATTCCCACCCATGTAATAAAAATTTCTTTTCATTACACCACACAAAGTGATATTACATTTACGTTACTAGGAATAATGTTATTGGAGGTACAGCGGTATGGAATCCTTCACGTCTATATACTGGGCGGGTCAGCCCTGGGAAGGCACGAAGGGGCAGCTATTGTCTTTCCTAGAGATAGTGAAGGATTATTATCGGCGGTTGAATACACCCCCTGTTCAGCCATTGTTCGACATGAAATCTCAGCTTTCGAACACAGGACACAATAGCCTGGCCGGGAGGCCCTGTCTCACCATCGTGCGGGATACAGCAAACGGGAGAAACGTGAAAGCATGGAACATGGACAAACACACGTTGTGTGACGTCAGATGGAGCAATCGAGGGACTGGTACACGTGACGGATAATTCTTATAACTCCACCCATGTAAGAGGTAACTGTGTCTTGCTGTAAGTCGCATGAGAAGGAGGTACTGAGCGTGGATGGTGAGCGCTTAACGCTTTGGCCTCGCATTAGGGAGGATTCGGTTTTGAATTCCCGTCTGGGCATCCAGATTTGGATTGTCCATGGATTCCCAAAATCACTCCAGGCGAATGCTGGATTGCTTCCTTCAAAAGGCCATGGTCGAATTCCTTCCTTGTCCACCAGTCCCATTCCGCCTCTAATGACCGTGACTTCGACAAGGCGTAAAGCCGGCTACGATGGAGGCGGAATGTGATGCCAATAAAAACCATATATCCAGGTCATTGAGACCACACCAAATTATTATTATATTACCTGAAGGAAGAGATAATTTTTTTTATTGAATGTTGCTTTGGATATCAATTTTCAGTAACTTCCACTAATTTAATCTCTGAATATTGACAAAAGTTAAGTATCGATTCAAAATCAATTTAATATAAAGTAAAGGTAAATCTAACGTAGTGCCATTACGAGTTACATTTATTTTACTAATTTCTTTCGGTGATCTGATGTGTTGGTAATAACTTTATAATTTTTTCCTGAAATTAGATTCTTTAGAAAAATCATATATTATTGTTTATGGAGTCCTTTTTATTTTCATGGCAGCTTCTTGGTAATTTGCATAATTTTTTAGTTTTGGAAACTTTTTAAAAAAAAAAAAAAAAAAAAAAAAAAAAAAAAAAAAAAAAAAAAAAACTTCGTTGATATCATTAGAGGCGAGAAATGACTGAGGGCAAGGAATTCGGGCACGCCTTTTTGAAAGAAGCATCAGAGCGTTACTGCTCATCAATCACGCTCTGTGTATTCGAGAGCTAACGAATTGATTCTATGCTCCCTTTTCATCTTAGATTAGGTATACTACAGTATCTTTTTTTTTCCTTTCGGGATTGATATCTGGAAGAGAATTTATGGTACTTAAAAAAAGCTAGCTCTTTATATAAACACTCTGGTAAACGTTATAATGTTTTCGTGACCAGATTAGGGTAACAAATATGATTGGGAGTGTGTTAGCTTTGAGAACAATTTATAGTATTCTTCACCTTAGTATTGTGGTTACGCGTATCTACGAGAACGACATAAACCACTGTTTTGACAAACAAATGTACTAGTGATATTGTAAGACTACAGTAAAGTATTTGTTAGTCGAGGAAGCTCTTTTCATTGCTCGTTCTGGAACGAGCAATTTGCAAGTGGAACTGCGTTTATAATTAGGACCAAAACAGTCAACCTTTTAAAGTGGATTTAGCTGTACTCACTGAACAAAAAAGGTGAAACATTCTGTTTATTATTTGGGGCGCCCTCGCAGCCTTTTACGGCCCACTACGGGTGAAGCTTAAATAATTTTTTTAAGGGGGAGCTGTCGTAACCTGCAAGCGCAGCGGGCTCTTCAGAACGACGCCATAAACTATATCTAATAACGGAATTTACAACTCTGAATCCGTACGATCTGTGTACTTTATTTCCGGGGTCACGGAGAAATTTCCTGGACGCGGAAGGCCGAAATGAATTATTCTGAAGCCAGGGCTCGACGGCAGATGGCGAGGTTGTCGAGCTTTTTAACATTGCTGTGATGCCGGCCTCGGTAGCGTAGGGACTAGAATTTGATCTCCACGTGCCAAAGGTCGCCGGTTCGAGTCCGGCCGAAGACATGGGTGTTTAATGTATGTGTTGTCTGTATGTCATGTCCATCGTGTTGTGTCTAAAAACACTTGGAAAATAATAAACTGTGAAGCTATGAAGAAACTGAAGTACACTAGATGATTCGAAATACACTTGGGTTGGCTGTGTGGCATCAAAGCCAAAAGCCATTTAAAAAAAAAAAAAAAACCGTTGCTGTGATCCCTGAGAGCACCCTGTAAATAAACCACACGGTTGAAATTACTTACAGGAAAATTAATACTTTGCTTAGTAGAAACCAGTCCTCAATAATATTCTGCTTACTTTTATGTCTTTCGGAAAATTTTCAGTACAAAATCATAGCAAATCAGTTCAAAAAATATTAATTCCTCTACGGTCTAGTAGGAGCTGTTTAATTGATTTCAGATAATTGTTAGTGTATAAGTGTATAAGTTCGTTTTTTTTACTTAGGGCTTTAGCTTCGTAGACGGCTAAGGTCATTAGAGGCGGGATGGGACTGGGGACAAGGAACGGGAAGGGATTCGGCCATGGCCTTTTTGAAGGAAGCATCCCGGCACTCGCCTGGAGTGATTTAGGAAACCATGGAAAACCCAAATCTGGATGCCCGGACAGTGATTCGAACCCGCGTCCTCCCGAATGCGAGACCAGATCGTTAACCGTTCACCCACCACTCTTGGTGTATAAGTTCGTAACGTTTTTGTTTCACGTGTTGATACTCTGATTGCAAAGGTTTTATTTATCGATAGTCATTTTTGTTTTAAAGGTTAAGTGTTGTGACCGAGTTTACATAATAGATAATTCATTATTTCGTATAATGAGTGCAGCCGTGTGCACTATAAAATGGAATATCGAGTGGTGAAAGTGGAACATTTCCGACATTTTATTTTGTTTGAGTTCAATAGAGACGAGGAAGCAGTGGATACAGTGAAAAACACTTGCGCCGTGTAATGTACAATACCTTCGGAGAGATCACGGCAAGAAAAAGTTTTCCACTTTTTTTGGAGGGTCGCTTCAACTTTAGTGACATTTCACGTTCAGGAAGGCCCTCGAAGTTTCACCATTTAAAGACAATGATTCACGTCAGTGTACTCGAGAACTGGAAAATTATGATTATTATTATTACTTCGTGATTCACTAAAAGTGGGTGGCGGAGGATGTATTGCACAAACAATGCGATCCGGCAGTGCTGCCAACCCTCTTGGCTTTGAATATCCGTGGATGGCCTCTAAAATTTCCGTAGATTGGAAACAAAAATCCGGAGACTCGCTAACTAAAAGAGTAAAACAATAATTATTTGAAGAGAGAGTCAAAATTAAGAATACTTTTTATGTACAGGACTTTAAAATTCGAAATACAAAATAATATTCTACATTGAAAGTAAGAAATATGTCTGAACATGTTTTATACAGCGTCACTTTAATCGCGGCTGCTGTTGCTGTGCCTAATTTTTTTTTTTTTTTTTTTTTTTTTTTTTTTATTTTTTTTTTTTTTTTTGGGGGGGGGGGGCGGTTTATACATTATTTATTTTCTTTGTTTACATTAAATTTAGTATATCTTCGGTAACAAGAATTAAATACTACGAACACTTTGACTCTCGGATACTGGTTAATCCTTCTCGGAAGGAACTGCTTTGTAAGCCGTGCCAACGAGCGTGTCACCGTGCATAAAGAGAGCGCCGATAGTTCTGTATTACGGTCTTTTAAGATCTATAAAATCTATAATCAAATAAAATATGAGATTTATTTCAATCGTTGGTTCACACGAGCGGTTACAAGGAAACGATTAAGAATTATTGACAATTCTGTAATGCATTAACACTATACGCTGAAAGTTTAACAAAACACCAATGAAAGGAAAAATCAACAAACAGTAAAAAATAGCAAAAATCTGTAGATATTTTACAAAATCCGAAAATCCTAACTTTTCATAAAAATCCGTAGATCTACGTATAAATCCTTATAAATGGCAGCATTGCGACGCTAGGACTCTCGGGCCAGGGGTAAGCGTTCCTAGCAGTGACGTAATCCTTTAGGACACGTGGCCCGTGATAAATTCATCGTATGGGGCCCTCCATCATGCGAGATGGGCGAACTTTTTTTTTTTTTTTTTTTTAAGTTCTACCACTGCCACTCTTGGGCCGCCGGGTTAAAGAATTTGAATTAGCTATGATTATTGAAAAAATTTCTTAAATTTGTGATGACATTTCGGATACATGCTGTACACCAAATTCGTTGGTATATCATGTCCAATCTATCGCAAGAATGCTTCCCTGCATCTGTACGCGTTGTGACTTACTTTTTTACTTGGCTGCTAGCTGCGTATCCACAGTTAATAAATGATATAATTCAGGTAAATTTGTTAATAAACTTACTATCCTAGTACACTTTGGCAGATATCGCTTAGTCTATATTTATATAAAGATGAATGTATGTTTGTTTGTTTGTTCTTCATACAAATCCACAGTTTTCATCCGATCTCGATGAAACTATTCACACTTATCCTTTGAAACAAAGAGAAAAATATTCTCTACATTTGGTTGAAAAATTTCACGTCGAATCGAAGCTGTCCGGTTCAAATCGGGAAATTAGGAGCCGAGAAATTTGTAATTAAAATGATCTCCATCGACACCGTGGTGGACATTGAACAAGCTGTATTTTACCCCACGGAATTTTTGAATTAATTGGAACCACCAGAAATGCCTCCACACAAACTACATTTGAAAATTGGCTCCCCAATAATTCTTTTGCGCAACATTGACCATCCCAGGCTGTTCAACGGACGAGACTTACCATTAAAACATTGCTTCCGAATGTCATTAAAGCAACAATAATTACCGGAAATGCTTAGGGAGATGATGTTTTTATACCACGCATTCCTGTGTTACCCGGCACCAATGATTTGCCCTTTGATTTTAATAGATTGCAATTTCCCATTCGACTTGCTTTTGAAATGACTATTAATAAGGCTCAGGGACAATCGCTGAACGTCGTAAGCATAAACTTGGATACACCGTGCTTTTCACAATGTCAGCTATACGAAGCCTGCTCAAGGGTTGGGATTTATGTAGCACAGGCAAAAACTAAGAATGTCGGGTAGCAGCAAGCTTTTACAGGTGTTATGTAAATAACCGTAACATCCGATCATATTGTGGCGACAAGGCACGTGCAATCTTTATAGCGGCCTTATACGAGCTGTAAGGGACAAGGCGCTTGCAGCCCTTTGAAAGGCTACCGGCACCTCTATGTTCCAAACTCGACTCTCGGGCCAACGAAACCCTACGTGGGGGTCCACTCTCGCTCTCGGCGACAAAATCGCCACCAAACAAACAACCAATGGGAGCGTAGCTAATTTTCCGCTTCTCTGTTCCCGCGTAAAACAACACTTCATCGGGTTTAAACTGAGACCCTGCATTTCCTTCCCAACCAGAATCAGTCAGCATCCGGATATTCTCGACGACACGTCTCTCTGCTTCGCTCCCTGCTGTGCTGCCTTCGACTTGACCAAAACAGCCCTTTTCAGGGCTAACAAGCCAGAGTTCAAAGGATATTCCATCCACAGTACTTTCAGTACTTTTGAACTTAAAGGAATATTTTCACTTTTCTGGGATCGGGTCGAACTTTGTACGTAGAATTGTGTATAAGTTTCTACACAGTTCAACATGGTTCCAGAAAGTGTATCGTTATATAATTTTGTACAACTTATGGAGCTTTCTACCATATTCTTCAAATTATATTCGGATTTGTTTACGTCACTATGCCAGCGCTGTGGATATTTCGTATGCAAGCCTCGCTTTACAAGCGGCTGGGATGGCTATTCATTGACCAGTTCTATTTCTTGCAAATTCAACCCCACACACCTTCTAAAAAATGAAAACTTAAATAATATTTGATTCGCATGACCAAAGCTAAGCTAGCGGGTAAGCCCGCTAGTACGAATATAAAAGTATTGATTTTAGGTAAAACAAAATATCTTTAGCCGAGCACAAGTCGAAAATTTCATTCTTTGTGAAATATGAAGAAATAAATATTAAGAAAGTCAAAAACTTGATTACCTCTTTCGTTGTTAAATGACCCTGAAACTGGGATTAAGTCAAAGAGTAGCCTAGTTTGACAAGGGTATGATGTGGCAGAAATCTGCGGTATTTTGTTTCAGTGGTAAACTCATTCATCTGTGAGATCCCGAGCTGCCTCGAGTCCAAAGTAACCTCGCTCTCAGATATACTGTTCATCATTCTGTTTAGAATACCGAAGAAACGATTCTTTGTGGTAGAGGTTCTTGACTATATAATCACTCTGACTTCACTGACCAACTCTTTTCATACAGGTCTTGGATATTCTTTGATCAATGCTTAACTAATAACTCGGGTTTATTGTCCGCTAAACATCTTTTCCGGGTAGTGTGGGTAAATTTACATTTATTTTAAAAGTTTTTACCGTAATTCAGTAATTGTTGGCGTTGTTTTGAACATTATCTTACAACTATTTTACAGACTGTACCGCAGTATTGTTTTCCAATTTGAGAAGAGCTCCTGAATAATAGGATTTACTAGAAGTAGAGAATTTTTCTATATATATTGAATATACCGTGTATAATCAATATAAATTGATATGACTGTTAAGGTAGCTGTTTTGAAAACGCATCCAATGTGTAATTTTTACCTTTGTTGAAATACTTCATTTCTGGAAAAGATAACTTTGTGTATTTGAGTAAGTCGTTTTTCGTACGCCTTCTCGATTCGACTTAAAGATTTCACACAACAAAGGCGGAATGTGCAACAACTTGATATTCTGTCAACTGATTGTTAAAAACTACACTTATTTGATTATTATATTTTACACACACTTTTAAATTTTCATTTGATTTTTTATCAAAAAATTGTTAAAGATATTTTCTATAAAGCTAAGTTATAAGTGAACGAATGTAAACGTTAAAATGCAAAAATGTTTAATACTCCAGAAAAAATTTTAGAGGAAAAATGTGTATTTTTATGTAAGACTAGAGATATTTATTCATGTGCATTTTTGTTTTAAAAACATTAAAATTGGTTATAAAATATTTGAAGTAAAATTATTATATACTCTGCAAAGTATCACTAGCGAACCAAGGAAAAATCCCTCATTTATAATCCGTATCTTTCTCAGTGACCGTGCAGTTAAAACTTTTCGTTTTAAACAGAGACTGTATATGATCCTAACATTAGTGATCGGAACGAAGCGTTTTTCCCGCTCTCTGGCTCCTCTGCCGCCGTTACTTACTCCACATCTGCATTTTTCTATTCCACCTCGATCCTTCGGCTGGTAATTTCGTATTCGAGGTTGTAAATTTTCATCCACTTTACATATTCATTTGTGCTAATAGCGTTGGGCAGGAAAGACTTGAATCACAGAAACCACCACTTTCATGCCACTGTACAACCAACTTCATTTGAGAGCCAAAATTCAATTAACTTTTTAGAGAGATTTCAGAAATATAAAGGGTATAATTGGATTATTAATAAACGATTTATTTATATTGTATGGAAGCAGTTAGCTTTGATAAGCGTATTGGAGGATCTTAGTTCATATATCGAACTATTTCAGCGTCCATGATTTAAAAACAGCAGCCCACTACAATGTGCGTGTTAGGGCCTCTGTTATTTCTCATATACATTAATGATTTGTGTGACATAAAAAGGGGGATGAAAAAATCATTTGCCGATGATGCTATTATTTATCGTGAAATCAAAACCCAGGAAGACTGCGCTTTGTTACAAGACCGTATTATAAAAATAATTGTTTGGTGTAAAGACTAGCAGTTGGAGTTAAACGCTAAAAAGTGCCAAGTCATGCGTGTAAGTAAAAAGGTGACACCATTTAGCTCTGAATATACAATTGATCGTACTGTCTTTAGAACGGTAGATTCCTAGGGGTAACAATTCGTAATAATTGTCGTGGAATGAGCATATCGAGAATATAATTGGTAAAGCAAATCGTATGCTCCTATTTCTAGGTCGTCATTTAAAACAATGCACTCCGGAAGTTAAATCGTTTGCAAGTCACTAGTGCTTCCTCACTTGGAATATTGTTGTACTGTATGGGGACCCCATCAAAAGGGATTAATGGAGGCATTAGAGAAGGTCCAAAGAAGAGCCGCCCGATTCGTGACAGGTATATATAGTTGGGGGGAAAGGACATGTGCGATGTTGAAGGAGTTAGGTTGGGAAGACCTGTAACACCGAAGGCGTTGTTCTCGACAGAAGCTAAGTGAAAAAATCACGACTGAAATATTCCGAAATGACAACAAACAAATACTGCTTCCAGCAACATTTATATCCGCGAAAATAAGATAAGAGAAATCAGGGCCAGAACCGATTCTTTTCTGTACTCATTTTTTCCTCCAGCGATTAGGGAATGGAATAGTTAGGATTTAACAGGCGTGTAAATTTAAAATTCGGCAGGAGTAGCTTTCGTTAAAGCACTCCGGCCATCCTGATCTGGGTTTTCCATGGTTTTCCCGGATCACTCCAGGCGAGTGCTGGGATGGTTCCTCACAATAGCCCATGGGTGCCTCCTGCCATATCTCGTATATCTCGTCCAAACTATTACCCTTTCGGATAGGTGCAATGCACCCTCCGCCACACACGTTTAGTGAATCGCGGAGTAATAATAATAATAATAATAGTAATAATAATAATAGTAATAATAATAATAAGACACTAGAAGAATACAAAGTAGACAGAAAAACTAGAGAATTAAACAAACAGATACTAACGGATATCATTTCAAAAGTAAGGTTCTTAGGTGAGGTGTCGGAACCTTTTAAAATTGGCACAGGAGTTCAACAAGGAGATGGACTATCACCCCTTTTATTAAATCTTGTTCTCGACAAAGTAATCAAAACCTGGGAGAAAGATGTAAAAGGAATAACCAATGGCAGGCTACTCAGAAATAAACTTCACTTGCGGTGTTTGGCCTTTACAGATGATCTGGCAATTCTCTCCAACAACAGGCAAGATGCAGTCTATGCACTTGAGAAACTGCATGAAATTGCAGCTAAATGTGGTCTCCAAGTCTCATATGCTAAAACTCAACATATGGAAGGATATTCACGATACCAAGACGGACAACCCTTAAAAACGCGATTTGCCAATATCTCTCAAGTAGCTAAATTCAGATATCTAGGAGAAATTACTCAAGCTGCAGGATTAAATCGTGAAGCAAACAAGGAGAGAATATCTAAATTACAAAAAGCTTACAGAATCACCTGGAACAGATACAACAAAATGTCAGTCTCCCGAAATGCCAAGCTAAGACACTATAACACTGTAATCAAACCGGAGGCATTATACGCATCGGAAACTTTGATTAATGGAGGAAGATCATTGATTAAAGATAATGAAAAGCAAGAAAGGAAAATTTTAAGAAAAATCTTTGGCCCAGTTTGTACCGGAGGAATTTGGTGAAAAGGAAATCAAACAAACTATATTAGCATTGGGAAAAAATTTCAGACACATTCAGGAAAAGACGAACTAAATTCTACGGCCATATTATCAGAGTGAGTAATAACAGACTAACAAAAAGAATTCTAAACATGGCCATTTCAATGAAAATTAAAAACAACTGGCTAATTGAAATTGAAAAGGATCTCAGGGAAATAGGAATAACAGACGACATCATACAGGACAGATGCCAATTTCGTAGCATGGTCAACAACCACCAGTTTGCCAACAGCCAGAATATTAGAAGAAGAAACACTTGGACGGAATAACGAAGGAAAGAGCACAGCAATAGGATGAAGAGGTTTTGGGAACAGAGAAAAACACATCTGCTAGGTAAGTTCACTCGCGCTCCTGAGTTTGGCACAACGATGGAATAATGAATGAATGTCGGTATTGATCCCTTGTAAATGAAACATGGCCGATTGGTCTGTTGATCACTGGTTCTTTTGTAGGAACGACCAACGAGGAACAGAGATGCAAATCCAACACTAAAACCTCATTTACACTTTCTTCGTAATAGCTTAAGAGGCTTGATTTTATAAAATAAACTCGTATGATGCACTCATTTTAATCAAAAGTAGTGCATCCAGAAGGATCGATCCAAAAGTTGGTTTACAGCACCATATAATGGGTTTACCATACATATTAGGCTTTGGATGCAATAGACGCATAGAATACCAAACTCGGCAGTGTGGCCCAGTGCTTTGATGAGCCGCACTCAGGATAGTGGAGGTACAACAAAACCGGGCATGAGCCCACGCCCCCGCGTTCTGTCCGTCATGACTGCGGTTTTCCGCAGCCATCAAAGCGAATTACCGAACGGTCCCCAATCTCCGCCTCATAAACTACTCATTTCACAAACAAAAAATACACTTATCAAACACAGAACACAGTTACACGTTTAACTGACGAATGGCTACATTACACTTCTCCCATTACTATGTGCTACGACCTAGTGGTAGACATAAAATGCTTCGCGTCAGCAAGCGAATGCGGCCGTAAAACCAAATCTTCAAATTCGACAATGCCAATGATGAGTAGAGTAAACTCCATCAAAGCCAACCAATCCAAATATGTTGGGAAAAGATGGTGAAGAAGTAGAAGAACGAAGAAGAGAAACATAGAATGTCACCTTAAATCTTTGCTTTCTACCTTTAAAAAATTACTCCATCAAAAAAAAAATTCATCCACACCATCGGTTTTTACGTTGATTCAACAAAAAGATGCTGCAGCGATTTGCTCCGATTAAATGTCGATAAACTCTCTGACGATTTTCAAAATAGAAAACCGTATTCATTGTTTTGTTAAGGTTTTAGCTTTGGAGAAATATGCAGGTTTCCATTTACATGCAGTTTCTTTTGAAGCTTAGCATGAATGCAGAGGCATCTCTCATGTTTCTTTAAAGCGAGACTGTAGGGGGGACGTTTCAAATCCAAGGCAATTTTAAGGGGAGTTGAGGACAGCAATACTCGCAAGAAGGTGCTGAAAAAATTCATTAATACAAAAATCACCAGACGTTTTTTTCAACAAATGTATCGACTTAGGTCCATGTTCGGGGGGTTTTGGGATATAAGTCGATTCTATGTTTTGGAAAGTGTTCACATCGATTGGTGCAGAAAAGAACTTTCTGCAGTAAGTCCGTGAGACTGTAGAAGGTATCAGATTTTCTCGTTCTGTGAAAGAAGGGTCCTAAGTCAAGGATGTCCCATCTTGCGCAAATGCTCACTCGCACGCTTTCTCTCTCCATTAAGACAGTGTGGAGATTGTAACAGAAAAACGTTTAGAGAGCCCAGTTTCTTTTACAACTTTACTACTTCAAAGAAAATTTTAATCTAAGATTTTGGAAGCAACAACTGGATTGTGTGTTATGTTTTGGGGGGAAAAGCTGCCATATTAGTCAGTCGTCAAAAGAAAATGCCGAAGCTGAGTTAATGATTCCAAAGTGCACATCAAATTTTTTTATAACAAACTGAAATTTAAAAAAAGGGGACTATTTGCACCAAAGATGAAGCCGTATCTGCCTTGTGTATTCATTTCATACTGAGTGTTACGTCACCTAAGGTAATTGCTTCTACTTTTGATAGGGAAATGTGAACGTGTTTCGCATCCACAAAGTTGAAAACAACACTGCTAAATTCTACACGTACCATAACGTTGAAGAGAAGAAAGGACCAAACGGGGTTTTCTCTTTTCTGTTGGACTACATTATGAACGAAGTTCCAACTACTATGACAATTCTGTACTGCGATAAATATGGAGTGTAGTGTACATATCACACTTTGTCCAAAATATTGCTGGTCCTTGTTAATATAAAATAATTTGTAAAACTCGGCAATACTATCCGGTTAGAAGGCACAGCTACTTACCCTGTGATAGTAGTTTCAGTCAGATAAAAAGAAAGGACAAAAAAGTTGACAGGCTTTATTCCATGAGACAGCTAACCTATATAATCCTAAATTACTCTAAACAAATTTCAGGTAAAAGAAGTAAAAGCTGTATATACAACGGTCTTCAAGAAATGGTGGTCTCAAAATTGAAAGAGAAATCCTGTCTCTTGAAACTAGGAAACCGAAAAATGAAAATAAGAAATACTTTTAACATCCAGTTTCCATCACTTCAGATTCGACTCAACATCTTCAGGAAAGGACTTGTGAGCCATTATCTCTTTATGTGGAAGGCAACACAGCAACAAGAACTTCTGACTCATAAGTCATAGCCTGCGGGGAAAATCCCTTTGGAGCAAACAAAAACTAATTACTTGAGAAAACTACAGTCATACATGCCTGACAAACATCAGCCATGTTTTGTCTACTTATCAATATGCTCACTAACAGTAACAGGATGAAGATGACCAATGAAATATTTATTTGCCCTGATAAAAAATGTTCTTCATTAAATACTTTTGTTTAGCATATTCTTTTTTCTTAGTACTCCGCCCACAAAAATGTTCTAAGTACAGCATATTTTTTTATTACAAATTTAAACCGTAATTATTTGAGATTCAAAAGCTTCCGGTACAAATTGTTTTAAACGTCAGCAAGATCGCTCCGTCGTAGGTATGAATATATGAAGTAGATAATTTATGACGTGGGTTGTAAGGGGTACGTAGAGATGAAGACGTTAGTACAAGAGAGGATAAGGTGGAAGATTGCATTAAACCAGTCGAAAGACTGATGACAGCAAAAGAAGGGATGATAGGCCAAACAGGGACACGAGCCTATTATCCATTCCATCCCCTTGCAGGGTAGAGACTAACGCGTTAGTCCCACGTCGTACTGTTGCAGATAGGGATGGCCGAAAAATAACGTCACAACTACATTCACCACCTGACCGGAATGTCACTGTGACAAAAAGGAACTGTGATGAAATCTGGACGTGACTGAATAATGTCGACGTGATAAAATTTTAAGGCGAAAACTGCCATGAGTGGAGAATCACGGTTTCAACCGAAAGTAGCAGTAAGCGAAAGGAAGACGTTACTCTGTCATAGTAACGCCATACGTGATATCTTTTGGCACCGATACTGTGAATTCTGAATTATAAAGTAGACAAAAATGTCGTGCCTCTCGTTTGTAACAAAAATAGTGGATCAACTTAGACGAAAAAGAGACTAAAGCCTTCTTGGTCCGTTTAAAGTTGACAAAACCAGCTTACCCGGGAAACAAATGTAACTAAATGCGATACTTAAATAAAAAATTATTAAAGTCACAGCTTGTTTTCATTAAATACAGGTTAATCGCAGTCAGATGCAGATCCACGGATAGCCCATCCGCGCTAATACATCAGTGGTGATGGCCTCTACGAGATAAAGACACTATGCCTCCGGCAACGTCTTAACCAGAAAGCGTCTATCTTCAACCATGGACGATTAGCTAGTCGAGTGTCGGACCACACGCGAACAGATGTCTATACTCGAGCTCGTCTGGCCAGCAAGTCTATCGTGATGGCGTCCTTTCTGCTGCCACGATGAAATCAGCATCCCCTCTCCCAACACATGGAAAAGAAGCTTTGCGTCAATAAATGTAGACCCCGTGACTATACACGATTGGTGAATTGGCGTATTCCACGATCACGTTTATTGCGGCGTTGCTATCATGTGCCATTCGGTTTTGCGCGCAGTTTCTGTGACCATGCACCCTCAGTGTAGAGCCGGGGCACATTGCCCTTTCCCAGCTAACGGGGTTTCTCCGCCTTCCACCGGTCGTTTCCATTGTGTATGAGGCATCTGGCTGCTGCCAGCGCCCAGCATTGTCCAGCTATTTAAATGTTCAAAACTGCTACTGAGTTTAATTCTTTCCTTTTTTAACAGCAATATTGCAATAAACTAAAATTATACAACAATAAATTCGGCCACCCGGGCTTAATACATAATCACCTATGAACTGATTAGCCGTAAGCAATTTACATATTTGAATAAAATAAATATAATAAATCTGAATAATAATTATGAATATATTAATATATTCATTGGGGGATGACGCTGTCGTACCAAAACCTTTTCTTATCATTTCCTTCAACTCATCCCACTTTGTCTCCACTGAGCTTGTTCCATTCTTCCATTTAATAAAATTAACCCTGAAGTATCTTTCCAGTTCCAAGATTGGTGCCTTATTAAAATTGTATCTATTTCCCCCTTCATGTCTGGCAACTGGTTTATTGGATCCCCTGATATCCATAAGAATTGCATTATGATCACTTATTCCTTTGGTTACTTGAGACCCGATTAGGTTATCATCCGGCTTTATTAGGAAGATATCAAACATGTTTTGTCCCCTTGTTTTCTGCTCGATCACCTGTGTAAAGCTTCCTTCCCTTACTAAGCTATTTGCAAACCTCTGTTCCTTAGTGTTATTAATCTTATTTCCTACCCAGTCTACACCTGGTAGGTTCAAATACCCACCAATAATGACCATTCTACGCTCGCTTCTGAATAGGAATTTATTCTCTCCCCAAGAGTCTCATCTTTATCATTCATTTTTATACTATGGGAATTAGCCAACATCCTGACTTTTCTTTTTTACTTCCCCAGAAGTCTACCCCAAGTAACTCATGGTTATGATCTCTAAACACCAGTGAATTGTAGTAGTCTTTGCTAACTAGTATGAATACCTCTCCCCCAGTTGCTCCTCTATCTCTGCAGCGTGGAAAAAGCTCATTGTCTAGTACTCCTTCTTTTAACCAGGACTCTACCCCTATAACTACTTGAGGTTCATGTATCTCAATTAGTTTTGCAAAATCCATTACTTTATTCATTATACTTCTACAGTTTACCAGTAAAACTCTTATCAGTGGCTTTGTGATATTTTCAGCACTAACATTTGCCTTCCCAGATCTGCCCCCCTCTATCATTTTTTCAAAAGCTTCTTTTATTTCTTCAGTATTAATGATTTTTCTAACCATGGATCTATTCTCAATATTCCTATGAGTTCCTATTTTTACCCCCTCACCAGCATCCATTAATCTAAAAAAGGCACAGTCCCAAAATATTCATCTACTGTAGAATCCACCATTTGGCTCTTTTTTTTCTGTACATACTCATCTCTCTGCAAATCTCCTCCCTCACCTACCCTGCCGTTTGGATACTTCAGAATGAATTCAGTCAAAATGAAATTTTCTCACATCTTAAATTCAGCATCTCCCCTTTTGTGTTTCACTATCTTATAATATTAGTGACTAAAATTTCACATGTTCAATGAAAAAGTTGTGTTATACCAAAGACTGCAATGTTTAAACAAAAAGTGAATAGACTGATTAGATCCCTGTACAAACAATATTCATTCAGAAACTGTTTGGATAAAAATAATATAATTTCTGTGGTTTTATCCCCCCCCCCGTTTTGAGAACTGGAATTAATGTAGGAATATATAATTGTATTAAAAACTTATTCCACACCTGAAGGTTCGTTGGATGATCCCAAAGGAGGCCTACTAGGCCATTGTGTCAGGAATGAATGGCCAGTTCCTTTTCTCTGAGACCTACATTTTAACGTGGAATCCGAACCTAAATTACTTTTGTCTAAAACTACTGAAGTGAAAGCAAGTAGTTCTTGCAGCATTACATACCTAAATATTGTATCATGGTATTGGTAATTGTGTTAAATTGTAGATTTGTAGAAAACCAGAAGTCTGTGTAAAGAATAATAATAAGGGAAAATAATTTTCTGTGTTTCCATTTGTAGCCAAATCACTTACTTGCGGATATATAACACCTAAAAATTAAATACAGGTTGAAAATTTCACTGAACTTCTGTTTTAACATAATTGGAAGGTTAATCAGACATTGAACATTTAGCGTCAACTCTTTTTATTTTAATCAAGATATTATTTAAAATCTCAGTTTCGATTCCACTGCCCTAACAGAAGATGGGAGAATTTAAAACATCATTAGCAGCTATCATTTTCTGAAATGATGTATACATATTTGCATAAGCTTCATACACTTAATCTAATGCATATCTTCAATTTGAGCCTAGCATTAATAATAGTTATGAAAATAATTATGTTCAGTAACTACTTGTGTTTTCTGTTTCCTGTAAACTGAAATAGTAACACTGTTGTCCTGTTTAAGAACAACACAATAATTTTCACTGAATATTATATGTGCCAAGGACTGATGAGACAATGTTTATCAGTGGTGTTTATCTAATGCTTTTTAAATGGGTTCTAGACAAATAAATGTTGGTAGTTAAGAGTGGATGTAACATGAAATTAATATAAGGAAAAGTTTTTCATGCGCATCTTGAAGAGTTGTAATTTGGAGATTAGCATAAATATAAACATCTGAAGACAAATGTTAAGCAATGTACTAATTTTTATGGGATAAAACGAGTTTACAACGATTACTTGCAGGAAAGCATTTGCTTTTAAACTGTACCGGTTATTTTGCCTTGAGTCATTTCAAAATCTCAGTAAAGATATTAAGTGGTATAGCAAATACCAGACGGCAGAGAATTTATAATGCATATAAGGGTGATCAATTACTAATAAAAAAATCGTAATTATCAGTGTAGAAATTAAACTTTTTTAATATTTTGTGAGTAATTTTTTAGGAATCACTGTGGTTGAAGTTTGAGGTAAAAAAATTTGCAACAACACTTGTTGTCAGAAATTTTACGTTACATCCGTAACTTCAGAAAAAATTAGAAAAATTTATTATTTACAACTCATTTTTCAAAATTATTTGGGTAGTCTTAAATTAAAACATTTGAACATTTGCGAAACAAATATAGGCTTTTCAGGGTAACTAAAATTTCTCTCCACTAGAGTATCATTGGAATTGCACAAATTCCACAGTTTCCAAATAAACAAAAAATCGTATGCTGGAGATATTTTGTTTTTATTAATGTAAGTAAAATAAAGACATTACCGCCGCAAGAAATATTAACTATTTATTGGATAACGCTGATTAGAGAGATCATTCTCAACCGTCTGAACGAACTCAACGTGATTTTTCGCTGTGATGTTTCACTGTGACAGTGATTTCCTATGCGTTGCCAACTGGTGGTAGGAACGTACCAGCACTATTCTACACGTGACCAAGTCACGCTAGCCTTTAAACGTGACTGTTAGCCGTTACATTTCACAGTCCCAGTTATTTAGTACAAGTTTCCATTTGGTGGTAAGGTATTAGCACTATTGTTTTGATTTTTTTTTTTAACGGCATTATACAGCCCCGCTACGATTTGTAGCTTTATCTGTGGTTTCGCTGATGGTGATGGATTTTATTTTCTCGAACTGTACACTTTGGGAGAAAACCGGCTTTGATTACGGCCTGTGTGGAAACCCTTTTGATATTCTTATTCGTTCGATAGCCAGCTTGTTTCATGTGGTCAGTTGGGGATCATTGCCGCAATCAGTTGTGTTAACAACTCGACGATTTACCCCAGTTGATTTGCTCGTCTTGGCTCTTGATTACGGCATTGGTGCCCGTGTTGGTCAATTGAGTTGGTCGGCGGATGAATATTGAAGTGGCTTGATGACCATCTCTGAGGTCCTTCCGGTCTTCCCATTCGTTGGGAGTGACTGGATTGGCGCTGTCGTTGACGGCTTCTGATGGCTGCTTAAAGCTTTCTTCTTATGGGGCATCCGCCATAACTGGCGGCGTGGTTAGAACCACAGTTTGCACGTTGGCGCTGCGTCACGCGGAAATATGCAAACCAAGTTGTTATGGCTCCCTCCACAGCGAACTCACCGCACTTGCTTGAGACAGTCAGAAGCTTGATGCCCGAAGCCTTGGCAGCGGAAACATTGATGTAACGTTGCCATCGGTCTCCGCTTCTGTGGCCTGTTGTTGGAATTCAATATCTCATTTTCATGACTTCGCTGCTGGTCGGGGCGGTGGACTTGGTTGCATCAGGCTCTCTCCTGTCTCGTGCAGGGCGTAAGGAGGATTTGTCATCTTGGAGTGTTCCCTCATCCATGTTGCAGGAGTCTCTTGGAGCTGCTTCTTTTTGTTGAATATCGAGTGTTTTCTTGGAAGTCCATGATATATCTTATGTTCCTAGTTTCTAGGAATTTCTTGATTTCTTCGAGATCCTCTTGGCTCATACAGGTGACCAGCAGCAGGGTTGGCAATGAGCATGTATGCGCAAATGAGGACTCATTCTGAAGGGCTTCTCTTGACGAAGGACGATCTTGGTGATGTCTGCTGCTTTCTTGGTGCACGAAGTCCCCGCGGTTTGACGTCAAACGAGGCGCCTTGCTCTATCGCTTCCTCTACGTTGTTGCTTGGGCTCCGGGGGCTGTGGAGCGTTCGAAGGAGGTCTGCAAAGTACTCCTCCTCCTTGAAGTTCTTGGAGAGGATGAGTGGTAATTTAACATGGCGAGACCAGTCTTTCTTTTTTGAGATGATGGGCTTGGCGTTTAGTGCTTGTGCCGGATCCGAGAGAGTTTGCTTGAGTTTCTTGAAACTCTTGCTAGGGATATCCCACGCAAACAGCATTTTCCCGGCTTTGACTCGGAGCTGCACTTGGAGCGGAGATTCGTCAGCTTAATAGAAATTCTCGAACTTTCTCGGTGTGAACTTATTGCCGGCGCTCTCGCAGTAGAAGTAAATGACGTTCTCCTCTTTCTTGAAATCGTCGTGGTCGACGAGAGCGGATTTTGGTGACGACCATGATATCCACGATGACTCGTCCTCTCCATACACCTCCGACAAGGAATCCTCCTGACGATTCGAAGCAGGGGTGTCTTTCTGGGCGGGACTCTCACCGGCGCACAGTGTGTTATTTTCCAAATCTAGAGGGACAAAAGTCAATTTTGACACTAGTCTACAAAGGCAAAATAGTTATTTATATTTAAAGTAGACAAACTATATTATTAGGAACAAAGGTTTATTTTACGCGTATATGCGCCTAACAATAGAAAAAATAATTTGAACAATGGGCTTCCTGTGACCCACCGATCAAGTGCTCCATTCGGCCGCGCCATTCGACTGAGTTTGGTCGATGATTACGCTGTGTTTCTGTGTGGTATTAGGAATTAGTGTGTTGCTATTGCTTTTGGTGAGTTTAAAGATAAGTTTAAGCATGATTTTTCCGTAATACGTTTTAAAACTGAATCATGAGCATCATTAAAACAGAGCGAGATTATTTCTGATAAAGAAAAACCACTGAGCCAGTTTCATTTTGAGTTTTAGTTTATTATACCACATTATACCAATCTATTTCTATATTTATTTGAAAGAACTACTTATTAACTACAAGAATTACCTTCATTTGTTTGCGCATGTTTGCGACACCCATACAACTTTTCTTCATTTTCAGAATGACTGCACTAATTTAGCGTACAGTATTATTCAACCTATGGTTTGCTAACGCAAAACAATCAAGGATAGATGCTTTGTTACAGTTTGTATTGCAGTAACTAAGTGACACATCGTTTTCAAATGACATTATAATGAGTTTAAAAGCTACCATCAGAATCGATTCTCTAAAAATGAGCAAAGATGGTCTTAAACGGGAAGACATAGAGACCGCTTCCGAAACACATATTCTAAGTGGTTAGAATGAAACGTTTCATTACCTGATATTGTCACCGAAACTGCACTTCCTGAGACGAGTTCGGGCATATATGGCAGACCACAAAAATACTTTGAGAGTTCAAGTATTAAAGCAAAAAGACGACGAATCACGCATCTCCCTGAAACGGCAAGCCAAGAAGAAATTTCGATGGCAACCGAAGTACAGCTTCGCAAGTCAGGAAAACGAAATTCTGCAGCAATCGTGAAAGAGCTTTGTCTTCATTCACCTAGAAGAGGCACTAATATTTCTAACCACTTAGAATATGTGTTTAGGAAGCGGTCTGTGCGTCTTCCCGTTTCAGACCATCTTTGCTCAATTTTTAGGGAATCAATTCTGATGGTAGCTTTTAAACTCATTATAATGTCATCTGAAAACAATGTGTCACCTAGTTACTTCAGTACAAACTGTAACAAAGCATCTATCCTTGATTGTTTTGCGTTAGCAAACCATACGTTGAAAAATTCTGTACGCTAAATTAGTGCAGTCATTCTGAAAATGAAGAAAAGTTGTATGGGTGTCGCAAACATGCGCAAACAAATGAAGGTAATTCTTGTAGTTAATAAGTAGTTCTTTCAAATAAATATAGAAATAGATTGGTATAATGTGGTATAATAAACTAAAACTCAAAATGAAACTGGCTCAGTGGTTTTTCTTTATCAGAAATAATCTCGCTCTGTTTTAATGATGCTCATGATTCAGTTTTAAAAACGTATTACGGAAAAATCATGCTTAAACTTATCTTTAAACTCACCAAAAGCAATAGCAACACACTAATTCCTAATACCACACAGAAACACAGCGTAATCATCGACCAAACTCAGTCGAATGGCGCGGCCGAATGGAGCACTTGATCGGTGGGTCACAGGAAGCCCATTGTTCAAATTATTTTTTCTATTGTTAGGCGCAGATACGCGTAAAATAAACCTTTGTTCCTAATAATATAGTTTGTCTACTTTAAATATAAATAACTATTTTGCCTGTGTAGACTAGTGTCAAAATTGACTTTTGTCCCTCTAGATTTGGAAAATAACACACTGTGCGGCGTTTTGATGTGACCGAGTCACAGTAAAAAATCGCTATTGTAGGTTATTCACGAGTATGGTACGTACACTACTAAATACGTTACTCTGTGACTGAAATATTTTCGTATATACTTCACTCTAAAAAGAAAAAGAAAAAAGAGTGAAGACAGTCATCATTCAGGGTATAGTGAAATATACAACAACGATTTACCTGTAGATTTATTTATAAGAAAGCTTAGATAATTCACCAGTCAGAGAGAGAGAGAAGGAGAGATATGCAAATACTATTATAGCGTTGTTTACGGTGCTGCTGCAGTTGTCTGGGGAAACACTGCTGCTTCCCAACTCCGAACCCTGCAATCTATCTAAAACGGAGCAATCAGATATGCTTATCATCTGCCTCGCGAGACAAGGATCGTTGATTTACACCGCATAAGCGGAGTGCCATTGCTACGCAAACGCTTCGAGAAAATGGCGGCCCAATTTTATGAAAAATGCCAACAATCTTCGAAACCGCTAATAGTAGCACCAGGGACTGAACCCCTCTATGACAACTCTTTAAGGTGGCCAAGGAAACTCCTCTACCACCACTGAAGTAAAATTAACCTGATCAAGAACAAAAACAACGGATGTGACAGATCCAAATATGCAATACACTCGTTAGGACCATCACTAAATAATATGGAAGGAGATGCGCCAATCGCGCACATACTTCCCCATTTACTGGGACTACTGTTCGTTCCCAGGAAATTGATGTCTGTCTGTCCGCCATGTCAGTCTCTCTCTGCAGATGTCACTCAACAGTTAGTGAACAGAATTAATGGAAACAACATTTCATAAAATATCGCCATGAGTTAACATATAGAATTTTTTTATCAGCAAGTAATATAACTCTAAGTAAATTTTGATTTTTTGCCCATTGTGTGTGCATGCATCACACAGAAATTAAAGAAATGATTTGAACGAAATTTACAGTAGTAGCTTATTTCGTGTGTTATAATAGGGAATGCAGTTTATTATAAAAATTTATATAGTTTAGATAAAAGGACACTGAAATATTTTTCTGTCTGCCCGCGTCAAGCTAAACCTAAAACACAAATTTTAAAAAGAAACTACACACAATTTCATGTTATGTAATACGTTGAAATATAGAATACATTTTGTTACGCGTTTCCCACTAGTAAAAATGAAAAAATAGTTAATTTTTGTTTGTCTTTGCAGGAATAAAGCAAAAACTAAATAACATACTATCAAATTTACTAATCGAAGGGCAATCACCTGTGCGGCTGATACCATTTTGCGTCGCTACAACACGCTGAATTTGTCTGCTTGGACGCTGCTACAGATTGGTCGTCGAACACAATCAATAATTCCAGGCATCACTTCTGGCGTTATCAATATTATTTTTGCGATATCATCCTGCAATCTATTCCTGCTGCTGGTGCTGCATCCTTTGTTCAGCTTTTGCATGGGAATGTCTGGTTTCTCTTATGCCTTTCGTGCTGGTCATAGTGATCGGTCGCTCACCGTCTACAGCTATACTAACGAGCCACGTAAGCCAGTTGCTTTACGCCTATTTTGCTGTTCTGCTTATAATTTCATAATACAATATTCACGTGGTCACTGTTTTAGATAGCCTTCGTTTTGTCTGATCTGGCCTTCATTTTCTATGAGGGTCATACTCATGTGGGCGGTTACAATAAGGAGTATTTACTCTCCACGGTAACTTCCCGGAGAAGATGAACTTAGGTTTTTTTGTATGAAATGCTCTCGGGTAAATAGCCATTTAAGGAATTTTTTTTTATTTATTTCGTATGCACAATGTTTGAATCCATATGAAAAACCAGTCACTTATTTTAACATGAATAGTATAAACGAAACCGAATTTACTTCTCGCAGCTGAATAGCTTAACAGGAACTATATATATTGATAGAAACTGTTTGTATGGGAAATCCATAGCAAGAACTTCTAAGTAATGATTCAATCGCTCTCAGATCCAGCGAATGCACCTAACGCCAAGCCCATCATCTCGGAAAAGGAAGATTGGTCCCGATATGTTCAACTACCTCTCGTCTTTTCCAAGAACTTCAAGGAGGATGAGTATTTCGACGATCTTCAACGAACGCTCTACATCCGTCACCGAAACTCAAGCAGCAACGTAGAACCAGCGATGGAGCAAGAGACGCTGGCTTCATCTAACCGTGAGAACATCGAGCAACAACCAAACTCAACCAAGCAGTCACGACGATCAGAAACGTCCCGCATTAAGAGAATTCCATCAGGAAGAGACAATAATGGCGCATGCATGTTCATCGCGAACTCAGCTGCTTGTCACCTGTATGAGCCAAGAAGATCTCGAAGACGTCACGAAATTCCTAGAAACTAGGAATATAAAATACAGCATGGACTCCCAAGAGAATACTAGGCACACAGCAATGACCACACACGCAGAATCATCTCCAGAAGATTCCATCGAAACACCTCAAGACAGAAATTCAACCACACGTCCAGCACAAGGCAGGAGCGTGCCCACAAAAGCCAAGCACATCGACCTTGCCAGCAACCAAGACACAAACAGGAACGGACGGAACTTCAAAAATCAACCAAAGAGGAGGAAACCAATGGCAGCATTACAATAATGCTTCCGCTGCCAAGGATTCGGGCACAAGGCCTCTGACTGCAACAAGCAAGTGTGTTGCGTCCGCTGCGGTGGGAACCACAGCAACCTGGTACGCTCACGTCCGAGAGAAGCAACGCCGAGATAAGCTAACTGCGGTTCTGACCACGCCGCCAGCTACGGGGGTTGTCCTGTGAACAGAAGGCTCCAAGCCACCATCGGAAGACGACAACATCAACCCAGCCATGCCCGAATAGTCGAAGGACCGGGCGGCCCACAGAAAAGGGCGTCAAGCCACGGCAAAAACCATCCGCCGACTGACAAAAGTGACCAGCGCGTGCACCAATGCTGCATCCATGAGCCAAAACGTGAAAATCAGTTGGGGAAAATCGTCCAGTTGCTAACGCAGCTTATTACGGCGATGATCCCCAACTGACAACCTGAACCCAGTAGGGGGTTTTAATATAAGGACGCCTACGGCGTCCATAGCCATTTTTCCCCCAAAAGTGAAATAAAAATGTGTCCCCAAAACAACACCCAACTGACACCCAGAAGTTATACTACCAAAGGTAGTGGTATTTCAACAAAAGCCGTAGAAGCAGCGAAAAAAAAATTGATTAATGTTTTATTCAGTTAAGTATCTTTTTATGCACTATGCATATATTACTATATGATATGATTTATTTTATTTCGTATGACCCAAGATTTAAAAGCAGTAACTACATTGATTCACAATAGATAGAACCAAGCATGGATGGTTCTACAGACTGATGTCCAATGAGTGCAGCCATTCAACTGCTTCTGTGGTTGCTTCATGAATATGATGCATTGTACCACTGAATCTCCTAATAGGGCATTCCATGACGGTTTGGTGAATGGTTTGCTCTTAGTTACCGAAGTCACAAGATGGATTCTCTATAATTCCCCACTTGTACATCCAGTAGTTACATCTACCGTGGCCTGTTCTCATTCGGTTCAGTGCCGTCCAGGTTTTCCTAGGAAGGTTGATTCCAGGAGGCTGTCGTGTAGGGTCTTGGATTAGCGACTGTTTGTTGGGGTTGGAATTTGTACAATCAGCGCACCATGCTTCGCCTATATTGAAATTATTTTGGACCAGCTCTTGACCAAACTTCCATGTTGAATATCTAGAGTTTAGTCTATTTTGAGCTTTGTGTGTGCAGTCCTGATGAACTGGAAGGTGTGGCTATCTTAGGCATTTCTGCCATTCCTTTTTTAAAGCCTATTGTCGTCGGAGACTTTGTGTCGCGATGTTAGAGAGTACAGGCAGCGAGTCTGTTGGTGAAGATTTAACAGTTCCAGATATTGTTCCCATTGTGTCATTTAGTTGAACGTCGATCTTATTTGTGTGACTGCTGTTTAGCCGTATTGTACTGCAGTATTCAGCAGTTGACTATACCAGAGCATGAGCTGATGTTCTGAGAGCTGCAGCATCTGTTCCCAAACCTGTTCTTGAAAGTTTGTGAAAGATGTTATTTCGAGTTTTTACTTTTGCAGCTGTTTTATGGATATGCTCCTTATATGTCAATGACCGGTCAAGAACCACACCTAGATATTTTGGATGAGGACATGTACTTCAGTAATTTGTCTCTGAATTTTATTTGAGGTCTATAGTGGGCTTTTATATTACTTAGGTGAAAAAAGCTGACCTCTGTCTTATTTATATTCAGTTTCAGGCGCCAAGTGTTGAAGTATTCATTCAGTTTGTGAAGATCAGTTGTGAGAATTTCTTCAGATGTTTTAAAGCGCTAGACTGTGCTGTCATTGCTATATCATCATCGTATATAAACTTCCTAGAAGTAATGGATGGCAAGTCTGCGGTGTAGATGATGAAAAGTAGTGGAGCAAGGATTGATACTTATGGTAGCCCGTTGTTTAATCAGCAAGTTAAGGCAGTGTTATGACAGGATATTTTGGCGATCATAACCCCTGTCGCCATCACCAGAAGATGGCGACAGTGACGATGATCGCCGAAATATCGTGCGATATGCTCATCCGAGAACATTTAATAAATTCTCAACGCCGAGAGACTTCATTTTTATGAATGTTTTCCCCAATGCGACTGTTTTCGTAAGTATTTATAACTGTGTTAATGTGTTTGTTCAGTTGTGGATGAGGGATGAAACAAGGGAGAGGATGAAACCCGGTGCTTTCCCATTCAGGCCTACTCTATCGAAAGACACCTAAAGGCCGCAAAGCTTAACGTCTCCATCCGACGGATGAATCGCCATGAACAGTGCCGTATGCCCTCACTCCATACGCATTGAAGAGAGGTTTGGTACTTAACACAGTACACTCTGGTGAATAGAAATTATGCACCACCTCCTCTTCTACACTGTCTGCCAAGTCCTAATGAAGCAAATTTCCTTCACCACCAAGTCTAGAACCAGCTAACCCCTTGTCTGTGCCGGACACCATCACGGTGCTGCAACCAACTGAGCGAACGGGACGGGCTTATACTTTCTATGTGCTTTGTTACTACTGCAAGTATCCTTTTTCACTTCACTGTGATGCTATTATATTAGAAGTTCTACGTTGTACTTGAATTCACGTGGTTACAGTAAATACAGAGATTGTCGTAATTTTCATTTTTTAGTATTTAGAAGCGGACGTCCAAGTGCGAGTAAGAGGCAACTTTTCTTTTTACTCATCAGCAGATACTTTCCCGTAAGGATACCCGAGTCTGCACTTTCCGTGAGAACTCAAGACCAGGCCAGACCTCATAGAAATCTGCAGAAGAGTATTCACCTAACCAGTGACAGATGTCCACTCTCAGTTCACGTGGTTTCTTCGTCAGCATTGTTAATATACTCCCTACCCCGACCCCTTAATAGGATTACATTCTGAACCAAATTTTCGATGCATTTTTTACGGAATCATGGATTCAAAAGCTCTTTAGTAGTTTCGTAAGTTACTAATTCACTACTCAACCTTCCGCAAGTTCCAATCTCTTCTTCAGCGTTCACTTGTTTGTGGATGCTACTTTCTTACTGATCGGTTAAAAATAAATATTATTAAGATTTTAGTCAAGTATTTTAGTTAGTAACTTAATGAAAGCAAAATTTTGAAATGAATTTTGTATAATGTTGATTTGTGGAAAGTGTAAAATATATTTTATGAACAGCTTGTATGATGTAATAGAGTGCTTGATAACCCTAATCTTGCCAGACTGTATAAACCTTTAAATATATAAACAAAAAAATGGAATTCCTTACCATTTGTATAACTGGTTTGGTGCATTTTCCTAGCAGAACCATTACTGCAATTTATTGCTACCATTTTTTCTTTGATTTTCGTGATATATTGCCAGTTATCTTAATAAATTACTTTACATCAAGTTTTTTTCAAAATTTTCAACAAGAATTGCCAGCTGTCATTATGTTGAAGTAGCAATAAATTTTCATTCCTAGCTTTATTGTTTACACACGCCGCCTGTAAACAAAGTAGAAGACGAATCCAAGCAAACAACAGTAGCGGCAAGGTGTATCCGCTTTTTACTATGGATTTACTCTTCGTTAAAGTCGAGGTCATTAGAGGCGGGAAAGGATAGGGGACAAGGTACGGGAAGGAATTCGGCCTTTTGAAGGAAGCATCCCGGCACTCGCCTGGAGTGAAAAAGAATTTAAAACTCGAATGTGGATGGTTGTACGGAGATTCGAAACCGCGTCCCCCAGAAAGCGAGGCCTAGCGTTAGCGCTCTACCACCACGCTCGGTGGGTATAGTAGTGTGTGATCCGGTACGGGTTCACCAACTCCCAAGATGAAGAACTGTACGTTGCCAGTATAGTTAATACACTCGTTTCTTGGTGTTGTGCCCTCTGCTTTGCCTTTCTTAGCGATGGCATCCAACTATTCCACTACTGCTGAAGATCGTGAGCGAGGTGGTGGTATGACTAAGTATGGTTCTCGATTTTCACGTGCAATGTACCTGGAATATTTAATTTTCTGTGCAGCCCAAATGTTTTCAGCACGGCACGGAAAATTTTGAAAAATAAATCAAATGGAGGCGATGCATTTTTAATTAGATAAGCCTTTTAACATCATTCAGCTATTTCGTGTATTTGTCAATACTAGACAAACGAAATTTTATCTTTCCAATTTTCTAGACAGTATGATTCAGAAATCTGTACCATAGTCAGGTTTTACAATGCAAATAATATAAAATGTCTATTGTAATCGAAAGACAATTTGTAGCATAAAGAATATGTCAGCTTAACTTGAACAAAATGAAGTACTCTTCGAGAAAGACCTTTGCCTGATGGAGATGTTGTGTCAGGGGCGTAGCTACTATGGGGCTCGGCGGTGCAGTGCACCGGGGCCCTCACGCTCAGGGAGCCCCCAAGCATACTTGAGCGCCCCTAAGCGCACCTCTAGGGGCCCTCAAGTGCAGTTTAGAGGGCCCACGAGCCTTCACGGCAAACTGGCGACCTTTTTTTTTTTTAGCTCTACCGTCGTCTAAGAGGCCCCTGAGAACACAGGAGCCCCTCACTAAGGGCCCTCGCTGCTTCAGGGGGCCCCAACCACTGCTCAGGGGCCCCTAAAGAACAATTCAAGGGCCCCCATCCTCAGTTAAGGGGGCCCCTACCAGCACACAAAGCAAAAAAAGGTCACCCGTCTGGCCTGAGGGCCCAAAATAATTATCTTTAAACCGGGGCCCTTGTTGACCTAGCTACGCCACTGGTTGTGTGTATTCCTTTGCAATTCAATTCTCAGGTAGATATCTATATCTCCATTGAACCCAACGTCAAAACGGTATAAGTTATCTAGCTGTGATTCTTTGTGGGTATGAAATGAATATCATAACTATACTCAAACTATGGGTGTGTGGATTGAAGCACGTTGACGTTTTTTAGACACAAAAGACGATAGTTTCCTCTGATACAAACTGTTCCAAACGAGATAATACCGTGATTTTCATAGCATGTAGCATCCGCAGTTCACTTTCCTCAGGATTAGTTTTTTTAGAACGCGTGGTTCACAAACTCGTTACCGAGCGTCGTGGATGAGTGGTTAACGCTTTGGCCTCGCATTCGGGAGGACGCCGGTTTGAATCCCCGTCCGGGCATCCAGATTTTGGTTTTCCATGGTTTCCCCAAATCATTCTAGGCATATGCCGGGATGCTTCCTTCAAAAGGTCAGACCGAATTCCTGCCAGTTCCTTGTCGCCAGTCCCATCTCGCTTCTAATGACCTCGACGTCGACGAGGCGTAAAACCATAACGAAAAAAAAAAACGATCTCGTTGATAACTTGTATGTTCTTTCAACGTATCACATTCAGCCCTTCCCTTTAATCATCCCGGAGTATGGATGGTGGAAATTTCTTGCAACTCCGCCGTTTTCAGTGTGTCCATCGGTGCTTGAATATAACACTGAGTGATTCATGCCTGGGATTTAGATTAAATACAGTAGATCTGACAGTAAGGTTGTTTAGATCAAGAATTAATTTTTCTTTCCCGTAAAGCTTTCTCATTTGGTGACAGCATGTGGCATCTGGTAGTATTAATTGCAGTTGAGTGTGTCCAGTAGTGACTGCGTGTTTTATTTTTCAACTTACTTTTACTACATGTACCAAGACATTCTGAAAGAGTTTCTCTCTCTCTCTCTCTCTCCCCACCGACAAAGCTATTGAAACGAAATTCAGATTATACATATTTTTTTACTCTAAATATTGAATTGGAAAATTTTGCTACAACTGACTTCCTGATTTTTAGGATGAGACCAGATATATTTGACTGTATTTTAGGTATCTGCCTTGAACTAAAGATCCAAATAGTGTGGCTTTAGGCTTTTCTAGAAGCGTATGTTCCAGCAACCAACTTTGACATATCTAATGAGACCAATGTGGTCCATATTGGTTGTTGATGTTTAAAAAATCAGAACATTTCGTAAAACTCAAAATTTTGGGTATGTCGTGTACACTGTATCGATCTTCGTGATGTACGTATTTCAGAAATATCAACGAACGACTAGCGTAGCAACTGGTGTGTTTTGTCGTACATCCTCTGTGAGCAATCATTTGTCAAATACAGATAAAGTGTATAGCAAGTCCGTGTTAAGTAACAGCTGTCATTCCCTGTTCATTGTCTTTATAAAAATATAACTGATACAGTTCGATGTATATGAATCTGTTAGCATAGTAAAATCTGAAAGAGAATTACTCCAAAACAACGACGACCACAACGATGACGATGACAACTTCGACTGTAAAGTCTTTGTGCAGCTGCTTTTATTTATAACTATACACCTTGTCGCCATCGAGGTCATTATATGCGACAAAGGACTGCAGCGAGGTCTACGCCTCTGAAGGAGCACCGCAGTGATTTCGGGTAACTATGGGAAAACCGAAATCTGGAAGGAGATTCGAACTCACGACCTCCAGAATGCGAGGACACAGCATTGCCGATCACCGATCACACCCGTCAGTCTCTTGTGGATAATAAGTAAGTAACTTTTGTGTGACAGAGTGTAGTAATTTGAATGCAGTTACAAAGGAGAAACTGCGTTTAAAAGCTAGTTTTCCTCATGAATGAAACGATAACATATTTGAAGAAGTTCAACAAAAATTTTAAAAAATCCTAATTTTAGTATTTAATTTTCTTTTTGTTC
Organism: Vandiemenella viatica; assembly: GCA_031002005.1. Lineage (NCBI taxonomy): Eukaryota > Metazoa > Arthropoda > Insecta > Orthoptera > Morabidae > Vandiemenella > Vandiemenella viatica. Next base: position 226,050,216 of record JARYHS010011408.1, on the reverse strand, counting down.
CTCTGAAGAACCTAAAACATAATGTATGTTTGGAGATTTTGTTCAATAAAGTAAAAATAATTCACCAATTCCACTACGATTAAAAATATTACAGTAAAATATTTGTGAAGCCTTTATCAATGCTTAAACCTAAACGAAGGATGTGTGGTAACAAGAAAATCGGAATCTTGCTTCTGAATGACGATTCCGAGTGCCATAGACCCAGGTCCAGCCCGTACACGTGGAAGCCTCTCCGTTGCAGACCCGCTCCGGTCTCATATTTGCATGCTAACTGGCTCCCTCTAACATCCGGATTGCCCTTCTGCCTGTTACGGCGATCCATGAAATCCCGGGCACCTCTCGCACGTACGGGCGCCGCCTTACTTTTATCGCGTTACAATTCGCGCCGTCCCATCTGATTCAATTACTTCATTTGGGCCGGTGGAGCGGACGCAGTGGCAAACAGAGAGAGAGGCGAGGCGAGGGTAGACCGGTAAATTATGAAGCAACTGCCTGCGAGAGGTACCAGATGAAGAGAACAGTCCAACCCGGTTAATGATCACCTTACCCTCATGTCACACAATGATGCTGTGGGGCAAGAAACAGTTCCTTCTAAATGGAATTTGATTGGAAATGCTTGTCAGATACCATTTTTAACCACTTGAACAATTCATTACCAATTATCACATCGGTAAAGTTTCTATCAGTCCTAAAGAACAGGAGTGCTTTCTCTAGCGCATGTCTTTCGACCTACGGAAAGTCAGCCAGTTGGCGTGTGCTCGGTGGACACTTGGAGATCTTAACTAGAGTATATATAAGCTGCTAGGAATTCCTAGACATCTCAGTATGGATCAACAACCTGGGTAGAAACAATTTCCTTAGATGAAACTAGCAGAGTGAGAACTTTTCCAAAGCACGACGATTCGGCGGTCATATGCTCTGCCGCCATTGTCAAGTGACTGCTGCCTGTGGCTAATGGGGTTGCTTATATATCGCGTGGAAGGGTTGTATACTGGCAGGATTGTTGGCGGTGATTGTTGGCGGTGATTGTTGGCGGTGATTGTTGGCGTTGATTATTGACGATGCAGGTAGAGAGGGTATTCACAGTTCCGATGTGGCCTCCCTAAATCGTGGCCACGCCCCTTCGACCCTGAAAACGGGTCGTTTACAGCGAGCTCTTGGTCACGTTTTTACCGCGAGACCAGGCAGGGAGGTCGGGTGGAAATGCCATCCGATTTGAGGATAAAAGGGTGGGGGTAAGTCGGGCACCCACCACTCTGCCGTGATAACTGACCGTGTAAAGCCTCGCAAGGTTGTCTCCCCCCCCCCCCCCCCCACTGTCTGGTTACCCGTTTTCTATTATTTTGAGATGGATTCATCCGATAATCAAGAAAAATAAGTATTGATAGAGTTGCTGGAGGTGTAAAAGACCCACAAATTTTTATGGGACACCTCACATAGAGTTGCCAAGTTATTTAGAAAAATATAAAGTATATTTGTCTTTTGAAGAGGAAAATAAAAAGTATATAAAGAAAAAAAATGAAAATTTAGTTATTTATTGCTTTAAATACATATATTTTCGGGCTTACTGGACTAGCTATTAATTTTTAGTTTCATTTCAGTGTTACAGCTGGAGCCACATTCTACATCTAATATAAGAAAGAACAGAAACACTCTTATTTTTAAATTTATGGACGCACTGTTTCTACTTTCCCACCATCTTGCATTTATTTCGTTTCATCATAAGCACTAACATGTCGTTTGGAAATTAATTGAATTGTACAGTTTACCAAAAATATATTGTTTCCGCTTACTTTATGGTTCCGTTCAGAAATAACGGCGAGCGGATACGAGTCGACTGGAGTGCAACAAAGTGAATGGTCCGCCATTATTACCTTGACTCCAAAGCGATAGGTACACAGATCAAAGGATGCGAGCGAGCGAAAAATCGCTGGCCGATTGGTACTTTTTCTTGCAAGAGGTGAAACTAGCAGACGAACGTTCAGATATATGAATTAAATACTTTATTCGAAATAAAGTATTTTCGTATACTTTATTCGTAGAAAAAAGTATAACAGCCAACAATAAAATATGATACTTTATAATACAGTATGGTTGGCAACCCTAACCTCACATGCCTGTATATCATAACAAAGACGCGAGAAATAAGGCATTTTAGGTGTCTTCCGCTAGAAATTCCGGAAATCTTCACCATCCAACACATGTAAGAGTCTAAAGTGACTGTTATATGCCTTTGTAAATATAATTGCTTGGCACACGTCTTTTTTCATTTTTCATAGGTTTTTCGCACAATGTCAAACCGTCAGGGTTACACCAAGAATTTATGTTTTTGGTAACTATGGAGCCATACATATTTAATTTAAATATTAGAACTTTAATAAAATTTGTAACTAACTACTTTTATTACTAAAATTACTATTGAATGGAACGTGCGAATTTCAGAGCAAGACAGATATACGCGTGGTGGTAGGCCACTAGTACGGTAGCACCAGATCGGGCCGGCCAACGGGTGGTCTAAATGCACTCTTATACAACAATTACCTTGGTCTGCTATACGTGAAATACTAATTGATGATTAATTAATTAGGTACTAACGGAACCAGTTGCTGGTAATGAGAGAAATTAATTGTGATTTTGAAACCACTGAGTATTTTGAAGTCCAATTTGTTTGCTGTTTAAATAAAACTGCCAACTTGGATGAACACAGTGGAAACTATTGTTTTATGTCAGATTATGTTCAACATTTTTTCCATTTTAATTTCTTGACAATCTTTTCTTCACCACCTTTTCCCAACATTTTGGTATCAGCTGCATTCAATGAGTTTGTAATAATCTCTTTTGGTGGGGAACTACTTTAAATCTTGTTAGACACACTGTATGGCGTCAGCAATCAAAACTCTTTGATCTTTTCTCTATCAACATATTAATATTGAGCCTCGTACATGACATCTCTCAGGGGTTACAAGAACATGAAAGATGGGTCACAAAAGACATGAATTTATTCAACAAATTATAAGACATCAAATTTTACATGTGAATAGTTTTTGCAGATGGCTAGCTCAGAAGACTCTCCGAAACAAGTCTCTAGCTATTCAGGGGTATTTTTCGGGCCATGATATGTTGTAACCTGTCGCACTGTTAGAATCACTTTACCGTGTCCGCGCACTCCTGTCGACACTGCTGGCGACGGGATGCGCACCTCAGACACTCAGAGGATGGCGGTCGACCGGCCACAGCGTCCACTCACTTCCACACAAAGTCTACGAGTCACTCGTCTCCACTCCGCCTCGGAGCAGCACTCCATGGAACAGGATACAAGAATATCCTAGTGGCGTGTCCCCATTGTTCGTAAGTTGGCTGTGTCCCTGTTGTTATTGTCAACAGCGCGGCGGGTGGCTTGACGAACAGGCCCGCGGCTTCCGCTCGCCGAAAAATAGCCCTCCCTCGATACGTGCACACTGCCTCGCCTTTGGAACGCGACTTATTACAAGTTTTAATCACGGTTGGCATGGCGAATGTGACGTCTTGCTATCTGTCATTGAAACGTATACTGTTCAGTGTGTGATTAGTGTATTTTTGGTTTGCGAAATGTGTAGTTTATGGGGTTGAGACTGCGGATATTCGGGCATTCGTCTTGATGGCTGCGGAAAGTCCAAAAAAAACAGCACTCTGGTCGGCCGGGAGGTGAGGTCCTGGGTTCATACCTCCCCGACCCAGTATGCGGATCATCAGCGCACTGAGACGCACTGGCGGATATGATTTATTATGAAAATAAGACCTTTTTATTTACTGACTCAGTGTGTGGTTTTGGAAATTCGCTAACAACTTCACTGGATAGTTCAAATGTGTTCTCGTTATGTCAGTATAACTATACATTTCAAATTTCATAATGCAATTATTGTAGTGTATCTCACACTACATGGTAATATCTGCTATATGATGGGCTCCCAGCGCGCATAGGCGGAGAGTGCAAACAAGAGGCTGTGGTATGTGACTTTGGGGCAGGTAGCCGAATGTACAAAAGCGTGGCTGGTAGAGTGAGAGAGGAGAGGACAGTAGATTGCCGGCTGTGTGGTTGTGTGCGTCGCCAGCCGACAGGACAGAACATCATGTGCGGCGACTAAAGCTGCGTATCCACTACGCGCGGCAAACCCGCGAGCCAATGTTCGTGGGTTTCTGTTGACAAGCGCGGCTGCCGCGCGCGGCAACGCTACCCAGCCAGAGTTGCGCGGCAAGCAATGCAGGCACAGTCAGTTTTCGCGACCATCTTTACGGAGTCTTCCGTAAGTAGGAATACGAGTGGTGCTATATTCTGTCCTGTAGGCTACCATATGGCATATATTGTAGACATACACAGCACAGATCAATAAATTACACCTTGGGGATCTTTATATGTGTTAAATAATAAATACTTACCAGAAATAGTAATAAGACTTTTAGCTATTCTTGATCCTTCTCTTCTGTATGATGCCAGAAGCGTAGCCATCTTCTTCTTTAAGTCGGAAACTGGTAAGGCCACTGCTGAACTTACCTCCTTCCATGCATCGTCCGTCTACGTTTTGTTGCGGTAATCTGCACATTTACTATTGCACAAAAAATCTTTCGCACCATACAGCTGTATTAGAAATCGGCACTTTTCGCTGTTCATGGCAGTAAACTGTCGCTGTGCAGCGCGAGCCAACTCCAAGAAAGGCACCGCCGTCCCAACTGCGCGCGAGCCTTTGCCGCGCGCCTAGAGACCGACAGAGAATGGCTCGCAGCGCGGCATGTTCGACCGCGCCAATGTTCGAGCTGGATCTCGTGTCAACAGCGTATCCATTATGCGCGGCTGCCGCGTGAGCCAATGTTCGAGGGTTTGCCGCGCGTAGTGGATACGCAGCTTAACGTTAGCACGGTCTGTGGTGGTGCTCTATGTTACACGTCGTCATCGGAGTGGATGACGCTGTCCAACGGCCAGAGGATGGACCATCGCCTGGGACTACTATGGGAAGCAGACTTGGCGCCTTCTGCAAAACGGTGACTCCACAGAGATGTTGATGATCACCGCAATGAATTGCAGTATTGATAATACCAGTGTCGCCCTAGAGACTCTCATCACCTGCTGAGCATAATGAACGGACGTATCACAAAATCCCTAAGAGCTGATAGATATTGAAACTATTGTACAAGAAGTTGATTTTTTAATTGCAATTGAAAAGTAATTTTTGCAGTGTATGTGAATTTCAAACGCAAGTGAAACGCTTTTGCCAACATGTAAAGTAACATCCCAACTCCCCTTCTAAATTATTTCATTCAGTGATAATATTGTTGTTAAAAAATTAAATAAAAACTAATTTAATTTTTAAAAGAGGAAGTACAAGCTGTACTCTTCATATTAAAGTGACAGTCCTTGTATCTGGAGTTAGTTTCAAATTTAGAAAGTTTATACACACATTTCTATTGCAGCAGAACAGCCCGCTTGTGTAATAACAGGCTAGGTCTGTCGGAAATCACAAACAGAATGAGAATTTTTCTATCAAATAGTTTTTGTCTTTAAAAATAATCGGTGTCCTTAAGAAAATTTTAGATAACATCAGGAACTTTGACAATGGAATCTACTCAGTTATTATGTGGACTGCATACTCATAAGTTGTGCAAGAACACTAACTACAATAAGTGGCGATGCTGATGTCGATTGGGGTTGATTTAAAGAGAGAGCGGATACTCACCTTCCTTCAAGAAGACTCGTTGGGACAACTGGGCTATCAGCAGAGTGATAGGTTTCAGGACAAACAGTTACTACAGTTTGCATGTGCTGTCAGAGAGGAAACAGTGCCTTTATTTGTCACTAGCTGCGCCTCCGACTTCGTCACGCGGAAATGGAGATTTTTGCTGTTGATTAACAGAAAAATCGTCAAAGAAATATTTGATTCATAGATAAAAGCAGAGAAGAAGTCGTGTTTTTTTCCATTTTCTTGGATCCCCTTGATTCTCTGTTTTTAAAGTTTTTATTCCTACCAGGTGAATCCTGGAGACTGGCTGCTAGATGGTCTGGGGACCCATTTCAGCCAACTTAACCCAAGGTGTGGAAAGGTGATAGAAATCGTAACCTTTGGTGACTGCTGAAACTAGTCTGAATGACCGAACGGGATTTGATCCCCTTCCTCCCGAATGTGAGATACTATTGTGCTTTCGCACTGAAGGGAGGGAAGGGGATGGAAGTCGGCCGTGGCCTTGTAGGGAACCATCCCTGCATTCTCCTGGAGTGATTGAGGAAAACCAAGGAAAACCGCAGTTTGGCCGGACAGGATTTAATTTCCATCCTCCAGAATTTCAAGTATGAGAGCGAATTTGCTCTCTTCCAAACTCGATAAATTAAGTAATTTTCACCGCATAGATATGATTTATGACGGTAGGCATTTCGCAGCTCTCTTTTTTTTTTTTTTTTTTTTTTTTTTTTTTTTTTTTTTTTTTTTTTGTAACTGCTTTACGTCTCTTTTTAACATTGAGGTCTTTAGAGACGGGAAAGAATGGGGGGCAAGGATGGGGGCAAGGAATGGGAAGGAATTCGGCCATGGCCTTTTGAAGGAAGCATCCCGGCATTTGCCTGGAGTGATTTTGGGAAACCATGGAAAACCCAAATCTGGATGCCCGGACGGGGATTCGAACCGCCGTCCTCCCGAATGCGAGGCGAGAACGCTAACCGTTACACCGCCACTCTCGGTTTTTTCGCATTTCGATTGCGAGAACGCTTCGTGTGGTCTGAAAGCCTTGGTGACATAGTTTGTTACCGGCTGCGCAGTGCGACGTTGCCATAATCGCCTTACCTAACCAGATAATGGTACCTACAGTTTAACTTGAAAGCGTCCTAGTACTAGACAGAGGGGAAAGTCAAATATAAGGCCCGTAAAAATTCCAGCGCTGACCAGGATTCGTACCGGGGACTTTCCATACCCCTTTCACCTTCCTTAACCAATTTACCCCGCCCGCGATACAATGTTAAATGAATATAAAATTCAATGAAGATGCAGACATTCCAAAACCTAAGGCTTTACTCTCTGACTCATGGAAGAAATATGGGAATAATGAGGATATAAAGCATCGTATATGTTAACTCAAGACTGCCCAGCACCAGTGTAGTGACCCTGAAAGCTGATTGATAAGAGCAGACAGGGTAACTTCCACTGGAGCCGTGGATAAGGGTCGACCATAGGAGATCGACCATAGTTCTGATATGAATATTCGTCATAGGTTCCTACTGCTACACCTGACAGGTTATTATGCTCAGTACATTCAGATAATAACAGTGGAATGGCTGAGGAAGCGAGGATAAATTACGGTAAACGGCATTTACCTATTTACATATTTATTCACATGAGCAATGACTGGTGACATAGGTGAATATTTACAATGTTGCATTGGCTTTGAAACAAAACATTATAGATAGGGCCAAGGACAGGGCGAGCATGTAACTTATGGGTGCCTCGCAGCCCAGACTAAATGGACTATTGATAATCTCCCTGAAGACTATGCCCAAATGGATATGACCAAATGATTCCTTACTGTCCACACCCAACTATCGCAGCAGAGCCCACCTTATTAGTAGATGACAGCCATCTTCTTCTCTGCAACCGCCGCCCCGGCGGCGCCGGCGACGACGCCCTCGGCGTCGATGTGGTTCGTTGAATGACTTTCGTAGACAGACAGACAGACCCCTGATCCCAGGGTTTAAACAGATACTCCCCCTTCCTATCATCACTATGTGGAGAGGGCAATACTCCTCGCTAACCTGCTGTATGGAGTAACTTTAACAGCTTGCAATAAGGACAGCCGCTTGGCCACTGGCTTGCTGATATGCGTGCTACTTCCCAGGTCATAGCTCTATTGCTTAACTTTTTCATGCTCGCCCGCCCTGGATACTGACTAGAGAAATTAATTTGACGTATTTGGGCAAGTGATCGCCTAGATCACTACATGTCCCCCCCTTCGCCACGTCCGGAGTCTACGGAGGACGTGTTTGTAAACGCAGTTTGCAAAATTACTTGAAACTAAATACAGGTTTTCCTTAGAACTAATTACAATTTCTTTTTCTTCGTGTTACTGAGGTGTTGGTGTGTTGTTAAATACAATTATAATGGTTTATATGTTTTATTTTGTTATGATTTCGACTGGATTGGTTTGTGGTGGCGGTGTCGACCTTGCCGACTCTTGTTTGGCGTGGCTCAGCAGATACAGGCGTCCCTGGAGCTGAGACTACACATGGCGGACGGCAGCAGTTGACATGATTCGCGACGTCACGTCAGCTTGCTACGTTAAGGACAGCTCAGCGTCTTACTTGTTTTCATTCGCCACTCCAGCCAAGTTACAGGTTACTAGAACACTCGTAAAGTTTTGCATTAGCGGAACATCCTCTTAATTCTATACATACAATGTTTCTTTACACTTCAGATGACACCTCCATATACAATCTTCAGCATATTTTCTACCGCATAAATTTACATTTACATTTCTATTGTTATCTAGTATACTCTCTTTTGACATTTGTTGATCATTCGATTTTTGATTCATGATTGTTAATGACTGTCTAATGACACACCTCCATATTGATTTACATGAATGATACTTTTTTGACAATGCATTTTTTTCCAACTAACTCTGGGTCATTAACATAGTTTCTCAGAACCCCAGTTTACTCAGTAATTATGAAGATAATGTACACAACAACAATGTTGACTTTTCATTTGATTTTTCACTACTCCGTTATGATTTAAACGTACATTTACTCTCTAACATTACTTTTCTACCATATGACTCGAGACATTGTAATCACTCCAAAATAGTTTAATATGATCTTATTTCCTTGATGCCAGTGACTGCTATTACGAAAATGCACCATGACTGGTTAGCTCATTAACTCCACTTAATTTCTCTTAGTTTATACTTAATGGTTTATTTAACCTTCCCCAATATCCCATCGAGGAACTAAGATCACATTCTCCCCAAACATTTTAATACATTGAGTACAACAATTAAACACATAACATGATTTCATCTCTTTTAACATAACTCTTAATTTATTCTGCAGGACTCACATTACTTCAATGATACACCAGTTAACACTTAGGAACTAACTTATTCTCGCCATTTTCTGTGCGGTCTTCCATACTCCTTTACTTTAATTTTAATTCACAGAAGTTACGCCTTTTTTCTCTACTCTCTACTTTAAATAATTCCCATAAATTAAATTCCCTTTTATAACGGCTCTTCTGCTTATTCTACATACTTGTGCTGTTACCTTGAATGAAAATAATATTGAAAATGTTTATACAGTTAATTACATTCGTGTTTCTTGCACTATGATTTTCTTTTCAATTCTTCTTCTTAATTACCCATAATTATAAGGGATATCTGATTTGATTCACCCTATTAATGCTTGCAACTTTTCTCTTCCCCCTGCGCCTTATTAAGAAATTTAGCTTTATATTCCAAATACATATAGTTTTACGCGCCTCCCTTGCGCCACTATACTACCCACTCAACTTCTGACGTCATGCTTCATCAGTGACACCCAGTTTCGCTGATAACAGCAACACCCGCTAAGCGCCAACCCGAACTCTCCACAGTTCGGTAATTCCCACATAACTCCCCTCGACCTTTGTGCGTAACCATACCCGGTTCACGTCTTCGTTCAACCATATTTGGTTCTTCGTGACACTTTCCCCGTGCACGGCTAAATAATATGGAGTCATTTGCCCCTTACTTTTATTTTATAACCACCCAGGGTTCTTCGTACCTCACCTAGTACGGATTAACATTAGGAGTTCCCTGCCTCCCCAATACTCCTCTTATGGTAGACTTCGCACCTACCTCCCCATAATCTCCTTAACACCCTTCGCCTAGAGGTTTTCCTTACCTCCCTCCATTAACAGATACTGCATTCCTCTGCAATACCTTTATTTTACCCTCCATTTATGTGACGACCTCCAATCGTCTTGCGCCAGTTAAGTAGTAACTTCCACTCTGTTACTATTACCTCCAGCTCCTCCAAAATTCCAATGACGACCCCTTCGTCATCTCTCCTTAATTACCGACTACCCGCCAAATAATTCTACCCCGTTATATTTTATATAAATTACTTCCACACTCTGTATAATATTGCTTCACTCCACCTACCTTCCATCTTTAACACCATCCTTCGTCAGCATAGGGACATTTAAGTCCACTGACACCATGCTAACATTGGCAACACCTAGTCACCGATTTCACTTACCTTTTCCTATTTCCTCACAGGCACCATGGACATACACTTCCCGCGTTAAAGTGGATTCAAGTGTGTTGCACCAGGCATCCTCATTTTCACCCAATTCTCCTCAAATCTTGCCTCACCCGGCGACATCATGTAACCCCTTCAACTCTCGCCAGTTTTCGCCTCTCCCGGGCGACTCCCCTCTATTGCAATTTTCGCCACCCTGAGCGACTCTATTTAAACCCTCCAGGTTTATGTTTAACCCCGCAAACCACCGCTAATTTTTGGAAGGTATTTACCCGTCTTCCGCCTTACATGGAGATCAATTTTTCTAGATCCCTCCTTATAATCTGTTATCTACTTCTTTAACACACAACCATTCTCTCGTTCCACCTCGTAGGAACAGCACTTATAGAATTTCTCATATAATTAATCATCGGCCCCAATTCTTTCGGTTATGCATTATGATTACATTTGTGCCTCGTCTATAACTTATTTTAATTTATTTTACTGCCCTTTACTTGAATACTGCCATATTAACTCCCTTTAATTTATTTTACTGCCCTTTAGTTCCATAAGCTCCCTTTAATTTACTGATAATCTAATTTAATATGGATGCGTTGTCCTCGCATTTCTTGATCTCTTAGAACATCGTACTATCTTATTTTCAAGATTCCTTTATAACATGTTATATTAAGTGATTTGATTCTTATATATTACAGTCTAAACTTAATACTGACCAATTACCCATATAACTCACGTACGATAGTCTTTACAAAAGCTGAACACACTTACAGCAATATTTTAGTTACCAGCATGCGATTCTATGCGTTACTATAATTTATAATTCTTAATTCATCGTTCATTACGTTTCTGTACTTTCGTCTCTTGTGAATTTCTCCATTTTAAAAGCTCCAAGATTAACTTTCTCAATTGACGCGTTCATTTGTATTACCTTACAAGTGAAAGTCTTTACCTAACCACCAATAAAATTTCATTTAGTTTACGATCGCTCGTTCACTTCTTATGATTAACTAACACTCTGGTTTTCATTTGAATTTTACCATTAAACATTCCGAATTTTATTCTCCCCGGAGGTGCTGTCTATTTTTGTTAATAAAGAAACTCTTATGTTATTACACCTTTCAAAGTCAGGTAGCCAAAATCACGCGTAACTGTTAGCATGTTTTAATTTCCAATGGTCCTCCTATTTATGAAATCATCATTCTAACTCCCGATTACATAAACTTTGTAACGAACGCGTCTTGTGACCGCTAGTTACATTAATAAACTATATGTTTATTATTTAAAATGTGGAATATTTTAGTGGGCGTTTGGGCGCAGTGTACATTGTACGAGTGTGGAGCGGCAGATCTGAGGAATGCCAGCAGGCCGGTTCCTAGAATTAGCGAGGGGAGAATAGTGAGTGCCTAATGGAGGGGAGATTTGTGCTTGCCAGGTAGACAAACAGGGTGATCGGCGAGAGTTTTTCTGTTTTGCATGTGGCACGACGAACGAGTGAAGGGAGATTCGATGCCGGCCGGCCAGCACATTCGGACGATGTGATTTCTGGACTGTCTATTCGTGAGTGGGACTGTTGCTGCTGCCTGGATCCGGACACCCGCTATTTTGTTTGAGCAGATGAGCTCAGGCAAAGGACGACATCTGAGGAACTGTGCTACACTGGTCCACAGCAGAGAAGACCGTCATCCAATGTGTGGCGGCAGACATGTACATTCGGTAATTATACATCGCCAATGAAGGACACTGTGCTAACTAGACTTTCAAGTTCATAGCATTGCCCAGCTACGACCCTGCAGATAAGAACTCTCATAGCCCGGAGCAAACATCTCTTTCAGAAGTGAAGTCAAAAAGTTGGCTTCGTTTACTGTTTAATTTTTGTGTATTTTATATAAAATACCCTGGCGCCCACAAAAGGACAACTGATTATTTTAACTAATTTTGTTATATATGTCATGTGATTAATTGAAATAAAACCATTTGTGATTTCTGGTATAAAGTATTCACGCAAGTTCTACCTTTCATGATAATAAAATAAAATAATAAAATTAATTATAATTGTAAATTAGGTAATGAGGTCAGAACGTTACAACTTCTTTGTACACTTTCTTTTAATCATTAACATGAACTTGAAACATTTATAAAGATTTCCGTTCCCAACGGTTCTTCTTTAACTATTATAATCTTAATTAATAGGTACTCTTCAACTGCATATAATTACTGATAATTTCGTATACCCCTTTACTCAACTGCTAAAATGGATTCACTAATCAAATAATATAATTACTCCGTCTTAACATATCACATTAGTTCGAGCGTTAATTGTACTTGTAAGTTATATTAGCGTGACACCTTGAAAAATTTAATTCTATTTAACATCACTTCTCCCTCAGATGTTCATTCAGAATTACAGGATAAATACATTTTCTCTTTCAAAACTTGTACTATAATTACATCATACTGGCAAGGCATTGAACTATAGGTTTTCTCGAGAATACGTAATATGTGCGAGTTTAATTACAAATATATGAACAATTTAACATTTTACCGTATTCAATTTTTTTTTTGGCATCAATTTTGACAGAACTACCTTCTCACATTTATTTCTGCTTCTGAGACAGTTACAAACACAACACACTTTCACTTCGGGATTTAATTAAACAAAATTATTTTAATGACTGTAGCATTTTCTCGATGTGCTCTCATTCGATTTTCTTATACTCATATATTTATAACTTGTACTTCTGGCAGTTAAAGGTGGACTCTTGACATTAAATGAAACTTCTTTAAATAACTAATTTAATGGAATTACGCTTTAGTTAGTAGCGTTACACATCTTTTAAAAGTTAATACTGTTGCACTTTTCCTTTGCGATTTAAATTCTGATAATATTATTAAGGGCTTGAACACTTTCTTGAATTAAAAATAGGGCTTCCTTGAGGCATTGATACTTGGAGTTTGCATTATTTTTTCCGCCTACTGCTTGCGACACTTACTTTCAGTGTTGTTGCCTCCATAAGACTGCTGACACCAAACTGCTCGCTCGGCGATTTCCTGCTGTCGCAGCGTTGTCTCGTGTCGACGACCCGCTTGCTGAATGCTGCGTTATGGCTACCTCCAACTCCGCTCGGCCGCTTCCGTAATCGAACCATCTCCTCCTCCTACGACGTCTTCTGTGGGATACTGGATAGTGGATGTGGATTAACTATTGCCGTTTAATATAACCATAACTATACCCAAGCCGTGTCGTCTGTTGGACGCAGGGCTGGCCAAAGGACAGAAACCTGAGCTGACGTCATGAACCTACATAGGACGAAATATTCAGTGATCTTGCGAACCACCTGCACACCACTGTGAAAGTGCTCCCCACAACCTGACAGCCACAATTTTAACCCCTTCTTGTAGTGACCCTGAAAGCTGATTGATAAGAGCAGACAGGGTAACTTCCACTGGAGCCGTGGATAAGGGTCGACCATAGGAGATCGACCATAGTTCTGATATGAATATTCGTCATAGGTTCCTACTGCTACACCTGACAGGTTATTATGCTCAGTACATTCAGATAATAACAGTGGAATGGCTGAGGAAGCGAGGATAAATTACGGTAAACGGCATTTACCTATTTACATATTTATTCACATGAGCAATGACTGGTGACATAGGTGAATATTTACAATGTTGCATTGGCTTTGAAACAAAACATTATAGATAGGGCCAAGGACAGGGCGAGCATGTAACTTATGGGTGCCTCGCAGCCCAGACTAAATGGACTATTGATAATCTCCCTGAAGACTATGCCCAAATGGATATGACCAAATGATTCCTTACTGTCCACACCAACTATCGCAGCAGAGCCCACCTTATTAGTAGATGACAGCCATCTTCTTCTCTGCAACCGCCGCCCCGGCGGCGCCGGCGCCTCACGACGCCCTCGGCGTCGATGTGGTTCGTTGAATGACTTTCGTAGACAGACAGACAGACCCCTGATCCCAGGGTTTAAACAGATACTCCCCCTTCCTATCATCACTATGTGGAGAGGGCAATACTCCTCGCTAACCTGCTGTATGGAGTAACTTTAACAGCTTGCAATAAGGACAGCCGCTTGGCCACTGGCTTGCTGATATGCGTGCTACTTCCCAGGTCATAGCTCTATTGCTTAACTTTTTCATGCTCGCCCGCCCTGGATACTGACTAGAAAATTAATTTGACGTATTTGGGCAAGTGATCGACCCTAGATCACTACACCAGGACCGCCAGCGCATTTGAATTTGCCCGCCAACAGCAGCGGTCGAGAATATATTAGCTCAAAAATCTCTTGGATAGTAATCAATAAATCCTCTGCAAATATTTCATTAATGGTTTTTACTTTTTGATTGTATTTAATCTGTGTTAATATATTTTAGTTATATTTAAATATCTATTATAACTATGATATGTGACCCGCAGGCTAACTTAGACTCGAAATTGTGGTTCATCTCCAAAATTGGTTGGGACCCCTATGTTAACTGATGACAGAAGCCATAACTCTGCTAGATTTCTTTAAAATAATTTATGCGAGAAGCGCACATAGATAGGTGGGAAAAAAGAAAAATTTACGGGTTTCTACTCTGTTTCATGGTAAAGTGTGTTTTAATAGGGATAGAAAGTGTTCTATATCAGGTGACATAAGCTGTTACTATTTTATTTTTTTTAGCTGCTTTACGTCTCTCAACAGCAAGGTCTTTAGAGACGGGAAAGGATGGGGGCAAGGAATGGGAAGGAATTCGGCCATGGCCTTTTGAAGGAAGCATCCCGGCATTTGCCTGGAGTGATTTGGGAAACCATGGAAAACCCAAACCCGGACGGGGATTCGAACCGCCGTCCTCCCGAATGCGAGGCCAGAACGCTAGCCGTTACACCACCACGCTCGGTGTTACTATTTGAAGTTTCGCATAAATCCATTCATTACTTCTGCATGATACGCGGACAGTCAGAAAAAAATATCGAAATTTACAGTTTTAACATTCTGCGTCATTGTGAATTTGTAATGTATCGGTTTATAACGTATCCTATATCCTGACAAATGACATAAACTGTGAGCATTTTAGTTAGAATGCTTACAGACAGACAAAAATTCTAAATTTTACATTTTTGGCAGTGTTCACTGCAATTACTCTCACTCACTTTTTTTTTAATGCACGTAATGTACGGACAAAACTTTGTAGCCAAAGTGTAAAGTACTTCGAAAACAGTACCCTGTTCATTGACAATGTTATTAGGCATTGTAAATAAAAGTTTCCTTCAAGATAAAGTGAAGTACTTACACAATAAAACCAGGCATATCATTACATTAACGCTAGAAGTGTCTAAACGAGACGCAAAGCGTGGTTATATTGCTACGATGCTAAAATATAGATTCATTTTGTCTTTGTTTCCACAGTCACACAGTTAAACATCTGGATAAAGAATTCAATCTTGCTGTAATGGATCACCGTATCTCACTTTTAGTTTCTAAATTACGATTTCGTTTCTTTGTTTCCTGCATAATTCTGGTGCTGTGCTGTAAAGTACTAACCACGCAAGGATTAATGAAATGTGTGGTAAGCTGCTGGATTATATAATGCACAAGCAGCTAATAAATAATATGGGGAACACGTAATATAAGGGAATTCCGGTGCGGAGTCTAAAGGAATTTGTGCGCGGTATTCTGAGAATTCCCGGATAAGTGCCCGTCCATTTAAACAATATGCCTGCTGCCTGAACTAAGCAACCGTCAGAAGGTAAACAGAATGGTCTGGTGGGTTTGTGCTCGAGTCTGGCTGGAGATCAAAAGGGCACCGGCTCTTTTGGCGGGGATTTTCAAAGTCAAAAAAATTCAATATTCCCATCTGGCACAGCTTGCTATATAGTGTGAAGTAGGCCAGAACGCTTCCGTGGTTCTGATTCCATGTTGAGTTGTGAGTCCCATATATACTTAATCATGACTGATGTGTGTGCATTAGAAGCCGAAACTGTTTCAGTCAGCGGCCAAACATTTCGGTAATTTTCTGGCTAATAATTCGACGCCATATTGTTATGTGATACAGAGACATCTTGGCAGGAAACGTCGTGATAAGGTAAATTTTCTAGTTATCTTACAACACATCGTGGTAGGGATCATCGTTCAACTAATTCTTTAAATTAAGTAACCTTCGCCTTACAGTGTCATAGGGTTGTCATACTTTTTCCAGATCAGTGTAAATATTTATTCGTAAAGACCATTAACGTAACACAGTTTACAAATTTATCATAGGGTATTCAGTTCACCTATATCTTTCGCTATAGGTCAGAGTCTTCTTTCCCCAAAGCAAAGATACTTTTGTTTTCCAAACACCGAAGATAGCGTTTTTTCTGACATGAAACTGCAGTAGCAATTGATATTCAAATATCGCAGTAGTTCCATGTGCGTCAATTGAAAGACCTCGTTAACGATACCATTATCCTTGAGAAATTTATATTCACATTTAATTTGTTATTATTTTTACACGTAGTTTCGTCGTTTTCATTTGTTTCCGCCTCACTATAGCCCGTTCGGTAAAGATGCGTGCACGTCAGTACGAGGCAACACACGAACGGATCTGAGACGAAGTGAGGTAAGCACACCAGCGTGTGCCCATAGCCGAGGCGCGGCAAAGTGGTTCTTGTCGTTCGCCGGATGAACCGGGTTGGGTCGAACGCCATCCGCTCCGAGTCGGAACTTCAAAGAGAATTCGGGAGTTCGCCGTATGCTATGTGGAGGGGTATTTCCAGTCATTCGTCTGCCTATCAGTCACACTACCACTTTGGCACTCAGTTGTCGTGTAGACACATTGTGCGTTGAAATTAAATAAAACCAATATACTTTAGTTAAGAAGGTTTTCTTTATTTTTTTTCTGACCATTTTTAATCATGCGTTGGGACAACGAAAAGGCACTCACATTTATTGAAGAGTATGAAAGTCATTCCATATTGTAGGACAATACATTTTAACATAAGGCGTAAAAAAAAAACCCATAGGATGCTTGGCGCTAAATAAGAGCACTTACTAGAGAAGAGACTAACATTTTCTTAAAATAAATGGGAAGTCTTAGAGGCTCGCGCAGGAAAGAGGAAAAAAATATAGTTCATAACATCTTGAGAATAGACAAGGTAAGTTAGTCTATAATATTCAGTATTTGAAACAATTTAGTTTTATATAACTGAAACGAACATATTAAGGGTTAATTCAGTTTTATTTGAATGTATTCCACAATAATATATACAATAATTATTCATTTAAATTTTAAGTTTTAAATGTTTCCAAAGTAATTTTAAATAATTAAAGGAATTCGTTTTCACGTCGGTATGACATTTATGTTTCTAAGTTATTTGCTTGGGATAGTCTAAAATTCTTAGGTGACGCAGCAGATTTTCTGGAAACATCAACTGTAAGTGCAACTGAAGCACTAGCCAATGTTAAATTGTCACCGCGCTCCATATCCACGCTCTGACTTCACAGCACTGCCAACTCGGAACAAACGAATGGACGGATACCTGTCGATGCCTCGGCGAACTGCGTTCGTGCAACCAAAGTTTACATTCGTTTCGCCTCGCCTGGCCTCGGACCCGTTAGTGCGTTTCTTGTTCTGATGTATAGCCGCTGACAGATTATTCGTGGTTTAATTAATACGGTAATTAAGTAGTCCACGATACGTTTAAATTTAAACTTGTTTATTTTCTTAAACACGTCGTCAAAGATACTGGTTACATGCATTCATATAATCCAGACATAGCATATAACACTTCTTCCACAGACAATACAGTTCCAGGCCGTAGCAAATTGAGTTGGTGTAAACTACTGCTCTGTCTTGGATGACCGCTATATATAAACTCTATCGAAATTTCTAGAACACATCAAAAGCTTCCGCCAGATATTTCTTGAACATTAACAATACTTAAACAATTTAAACATGTTAAAAAACAATCAGAATTAACACATAATCATTTAACATCATTAAATATGGTCAGAAATGGAAATTAAAGATACATACTTAAACACAAAATTATTCACAGAAATCATTTTTAACTGTAGCAAGTAGTTCTTTAGACATCGTAACTTGCATTAATACTTGGAATTACAAACATCTAAGCAATTCTCTTGCTCAATTCTGTTCTTAAACATATTACATGGCCTCTAAATAATTTATTTTCATAAAACAAAGTCTATATACATTGATTTACAGGAAATTGCAAAACAAACATTCCAGATCATATTCAACCAAACTCTAGCTTACGATAAATGCTTCATAAAATACAATCCTATTTAAATTTGGTTTGAGGGCTGTTACACCGCCTTAACAGAGGCGGCTCAAGGTCAGTCTGCTCTATCCACATTCCGTGTTCCCCTACATGCGAAAAGGTAATTAATCACTAGATTACATGGATGCAGCAGTCAGCTCGGAGTGGTATGAAGGGAGGGATTGTTAGGTGAGGTATGGGGCTAGGGGAACATGACCTTGAACCGCCAGCATGGAGTGAACAGAGTATAGGCGGCATCGCTATGCTTTGGCCACCTGTAGTGGTCAGAGGCTGAGTATCAAATATTTATACAGTAACAACCGACAAATAGCGTTATGATAAAGTTATATTTATTTTTAAATTTTTAACAAAACACAATTTTCTTCACTGTACTTAATTTTTCTAACGTGAAGATACACTCCACAAAGTTTGGTCTACCGTGGACCCTAATCTTTACGAAAATTCCATCATCAGAATTTGCTAAATACTATTTGTATCAAGTCGGAACAAATAGAAAAAGCTCAGCTTCTTCCTCCCCATGAAACCAGGTCTATTAGTAATATATGAAACTAAATATAAGTAAAATAGTAACAGTAATCTCTTTACTTTTAATAGTAATTTGTTGATATTTTAGTTTCATTCCTGTACAATCGTGTTCAGATACTGAACATTTATTTTCGTCTTTGGTTTCACGAATATAAAAGTGATTTTTGATTTTCTGAAACTGAAATATTTCTTTCTACTATTAGGTAGTTATTATTCGTTCACGTGGAATGTATCAGTTAAATCGATTACATTACAGTTAATACGATGCCTCTCGTACGTTGAAATCACGATAAACATTTCGACTGTAACTAAATCTGAGCAGTTGTTTTTATAATTCTCAGGTTACTGTTCAGTCTGCCAGTAAAGGCCCCTGCCAGGCAGACCTCACACACAACGCGCCTGCACGGCGGGATACATATACGACTCCAAACAGGCGCAGAGACATCAAAACAAACCAGGAAAACAAATAGAATCATCTAGAAGCTAAGTGGGACTATTTCTTACAGAGGTCGCCGTACTACCACACAACGGAATTCCTGCGCCAGGCCGCCTATATAAGCGTAGCCGGCCGCTCCACCGCCAGTTTCCGGCCTGACCGCGGAACCAGCTTCAACTACAGAAGACCACCGGAAGTTCGCGAGAAGTAGAAGCCGTCTCTCTCTACCCCGGATCAGGACCAGGCTAAATTTCTCGACGGTCATCCGCTAACTGTACCACATTTGTTATTGTTTACCAGTGTTTTGTGTACATAGTAATAAACCTCAAGGAACCATTAAGTGTAGTTCACTTCAGTGGCGACAAGGTTGGGATAAGAACTCTCGACCATCATGGCTACGCCAGCAGCACCTACGGAATAGCAACAGTTCCTCCAAGGACTCCTACATCAGTTCTTCGAATCTCAGAGACAACTGATTGCGGAAGTCAGGAATCTCCGCCAACCCACGGCCCCGCCTCCGTTCCCAGCATTCAACGACGACGTCGAAGAATGGGAGACCTACGAGAAGCGCATAAAACAACACTTCGCAATTCATCACATATCCAAAGAAGAAGACCAGCGTGCATATTTCCTTTCCTGGAACCAATCAAAGATGTATGTCTTGCTCACCAAACTTCAGCCACAAGACCCCGACACCCTCACCTTCACGACCATCTGTACGACACTGAATGCATACTACAGACGCCGGTACCATGTCGTCGCGGCCCGCGTCGAATTCTATCAATGCCGGAAGAAGCCCGATCAGACGTATCGCCAGTGGGCGGCCGAACTCCAACGCCTTAGCAGAAAATGTAAGTTTCAAACTCGTTGTTCCCACGAATCCTACGCCGACGACATGGTGCGTGATCACATCATACAGGCTGCACCAGATGCCGCACTCCGGCATGACGCCCTCAAGTTAGAGGACCCATCCCTGGAGCAGGTCATCGAACTTGCCTACAAATTCGAAATATCTACGGCCGCAGATCGCCGCCTGGAGTCCTGGGCGGATGTGGCCGCAATCCGAACCGACGTAGAGGACACACAGGACGTCGCCGCCATCCAGAGCTCCCAGTCGCGCTCCTCCCGACACCACAACCGGGGACCGCTTCCTCAGAAGGACATCGAACCGGCCCGTTCCGGCAGGGGCACCAAGTCTCGGCAGCAGCAGCGGATCCCGCAGCGCCGACGCCGCAGCCCGCTCCGCCTACCCTCCTGCCCCGCCTGTTATTCAGCACATGAGAGGGAAAATTGTCCGGATCGTTGGGCTGAATGCTCACGTTGCGGCAAGGAAGGACACCTAGCGTCCGTCTGCCGCACCAACACCACCAATGCCAATCCCGGCTCTCGCCGCCCAGGGTCTTACCAAGACAGGTTGAGCGGCGCACCTATGGATATCAATCAGGTAGACACTTCCACAGCATCCAAACTTTTTATTGACGTTACGGTCAATGGCAAGCCCCTGCGCCTACAAGTCGACACAGGAGCAGCAGTCTCATTGCTTAATTATACTACTTATGTGCAAATTGGCTCGCCCCCCCTCTCGCCGGCCCCCAAGCGCCTCCTGACATACAACAAACAGGAAATAGCACTCCTGGGACAGTTCACAGCAAACGTCATGTATAAGTCTGTACATCGTTCAGTCCCCTTTTTAGTAGTTAACAGTTCTCTCACAGCAGACTTATTTGGACTGGACGCTTTCCGCTTATTCGGATTTTCAATTGAGGATAACATACACCTCGTATCCTCAGCATGTTCCTTTTCCTGAAGTGGACGCCCTTTGCACCGAGTTTCAGGACCTGTTTCTCACCAGGCGTCGGCTGTGCAAAGGACTTCGAAGCATCACTCCAACTCCGGCCGGACGTACGGCCTCGATACTTCCGGGCACGCCAGGTACCCGTAGCGCTTCAACAACCACTTCAGGAAGAACTTCAACGTCTCCAAGACGAAGGGATCCTCCAGCCGGTGCGGTTCAGCCCCTGGGCCACGCCGTTGGTCATAGTTCAGAAGCCAGGACGCCGCTTACGTCTCTGTGGTGACTTTAAGACCACCGTCAACCCGCATCTGCTGGTAGACGACTATCCACTTCCGAGACCGGACGACCTCTTCCGTAAACTAGCAGGAGGTACCTACCTTACAAAAATTGACCTGGCAGAAGCATACCTTCAAATCCCTTTGGATATCCAGTCCCGACAATACACAGTCATCAACACTCCCTCTGGCCTCTTCCAACTCAACCGGCTCATGTTCGGCTTGGCCAGTGCTCCAGCGATTTTTCAACGGTATCTCGAACAACTTCTCCAGGATATTCCGGGATGCATCAACTATCTCGACGACATAGTCGTCACGGGACCCTCCGCTGCCGAACACATGACCAACCTCCGCCTACTCTTCCTCCGCCTCCGTGCAGCAGGATTAAAATGCAACCTTTCCAAGTGTCAATTTTTTCAACAATCCATTTCCTACCTGGGTCACATCATCGCTCAGGAAGGCATCTCCCCAGCATTTTCCTATGTGGACGCTATTTCCAACTTACCTCGGCCTCAGGATCTACATCAGTTGAAATCTTTTTTAGGCAAAATTTCATACTACAGAAAATTTATACCCTCAGCAGCACAAGTGGCAGCACCCCTGTACCACCTCTGTCGCAAGAATGTCCCGTTCCGTTGGACCCCAGCTTGCGAGACCGCATTCCACACCCTTAAACAGCAGCTCAAGTCCGCAGCATGCCTCATGCCATACACTCCAAACCTCCCCTTGATACTTGCCACAGATGCATCCGATTACGGTGTGGGGGCAGTTCTGTCTCATAAATTACCAGATGGCACGGAACGCCCCGTAACCTACATCTCCAAAGCCCTATCGGCTGCTCAGCTTAATAT
>JARYHS010011408.1:225871907-226026793 GCA_031002005.1 Vandiemenella viatica | reverse complement strand
TATGCAAAAACCAAAGGATGCACCCTGTACAACAAGACAACAAAGAAATCTACAAAATAATCAACACATCTAACCACAGAAATAAATTCGAAACTAAAATCCACAATACAACTGGAGCAACATCTGGAAAAATATAACGAATAAAACTCTAAACACTAAAACACAATCCTTGTGGTATGACGTCGTAAATGAAAACATCTCAACCAACAGAAGGCTTTACGAAATACATCTATCCCCGAATGACAGGTGCAGAAATTGCGGAAATACGGAAACTTTGGCGCACAGAATAACGTGTAACCAAAACCAGAAAATATGGACTTGGGCAAGACGAAGAATAGCCGTCCTTGACAGAACATCCCTTTAACACGTGAGCATCCAGGAAATACTGAAACCTGAGAAAATGAGATATCCTGAAACGAAACACAACACGGTAAAATGGATACTAGGCAATACCCTAACTTATATGCTACAAACGGAAGAGAGTACTTACGACGAATATATAGCATATATGAATACTGTATATTACGAAATAATCCAAACTCAAAATTATAAAAAAGACTTCGCACGGATGCTCGATATAATAATGACAGAATCATTCTAATGATCACAGTTTAACCGAATAAAACTGTTTATAAACCGCGCCTAGAACCAAAGAAAGACTCTTCGAATCAAAGGCAGAAGGGGAACCTAACTGTACCTAATATTCAAATCATAAAGAACCTCAAAAAACAAAACATCCAACTGATGGAAAATACCACTAATAAATACAAATCAGGAAAAGAGAACATTGAAACCCAAATTTATTATAAAAAGGTATGGAGCCAGGCAAAGAGCCAACCACTGGCGAGCGAAAGGCAGGGCTGAAGGGGAGGAAGGAGGCCCAAAAAAAAAAAAAAAAAAAAAAAATAAAAATGGCTAAAGAGCTTGCTTACGAACGTCGTGGTCTCAGGTTCAAATCTCCGTAAAGGCTAAGATTTTTAAAAATTGTTTTTCATCGTAAGAGTCAGGCCTGGGCCGTAGGTTATTTGGATTGAATGTTAAACTGTAGATATTATAAAGTTAGGGGTGCAAAGCGAGGCAAATCGTAGGTAGTCTTGCAGTTTTGTAGGTGTACACTTTTTTACGTTATAATGATCCCTCAGGTGTTGTTCGCAGTCAGTGTGTGAGTGTGAATCACAGTAATACTAATATAAGTACGGAAGAAAGTCTCTGTCTTTTTGTTACGTTTTGACGACTATATGGCTATATCGTTGTGATGGAATTTTATAAGGAAACCTGTATGAAGGGCACAGGATATTTTTTCCAGTATGATTAACAGTTGTAGTCACGAAATTTTGAAATCTTATCGAATAGTGACAGAAATATGTTGGAAATTAATTCTCTTCAAGAGGCAGGTTCGACGGTAGAATGATATAGTGAAAGCTTTCCTGTCATATTATGCCGACTCGATATTGTTTGGGACCAATCCTTCGTTACCAACAACTTTTTATATTTAATTCTGGCAAAAAAATTCTTAATCCACGCGTACGAAGTCGCGGGTACGAGGCTAGTATATATATATATATATATATATGTGTGTGTGTGTATGTCCCTATATTTCACTCTGCAGCTCCAACTACCTAACACAAACCATTAGTTTTTGTGTGTGGTAATAGCAGCGAGTCTCACACCTTGCACTATGGTTGCTACACGTCGGTATTTGTGGGGGTGTTGGAGATATGACGGTTAAAAGCTTTCACCCTAGAGCATTTTCATATTTCAACCAAAGACGTGTGTGTGTACCTAATATTTCACTTTGCAGCCACAACTACCTAGCGCAGACCACTGGTGTTTGTGTATGGTGTGGCCTCGAGCCTCCCGGTTCTCTGCAAGAATATAATAACTTTCAAAAATTTTGACAAATACGAACGAAGTCCTGGGCCCCAGCTAGTCAGTTACATAAAAGATTGTAGCAGAATTCATATAGTCTCCAAATTTAATATTACAAATTCATATAAATACTTTATTGATACATAATTTTAATGATGTCTTTTGTACTCTTTGGTATAAATATAGACGACTATACAGTTACCAATGGAGAATGTTTGGTTTGTTATTGTTACGGACTCAGAGATAGACGCAATTTTGTCAGCTTATGAGTTAATCTAGAAGGAAACATTTGTTGAGCGTTTTAAATGGACACACTGTTGTCAAAGTGAATATTTTAAAGACGCAGAAGTGAATTCGACATATTAATTTCATTTGGCAATCACTCCAATAGAGAATTTGCATTTTTATGAAACGAAATTGCTCTTCCTGATGTTGTCGTTTGGTGTTGAAATCAAAAGAAACAATATTAAAATTACCTTTCTGTTTCAATATAAAGAAAACCGCACTCTCTCTTTTAATTTGAGTACAATTTAAAGAGCGAGATTAAACGTACAAGTATACACTGTAGCGCGAGAAGTAGAACCTATATAAACGATCAACAGATATATAAATGAACAGATTCAATATTTATAGAGAAACAACAACCATATCAAATACGGCAACCTGTCATGGTTGTGGCCTATAATGTAATAAATGTACTTATTAATTATACCTCAGCCAAGGCAGTCATTGACAGGTTTACCTGTCAACTGTAGGCCATGTTTTTCAACTGGGTTCCCCTATGTGAGACTTGATATTAAAAAAGACTATATTACTACAGTATTAACATGCAATGACATAGATAGACGAGCGGTCATCAAACCTTATAATCGTTCTAACGTCATGTTCAGTGATGTTCTTTTACTGACAATTTTTTAAAAAAGTTTTTAAGTATAATCGCGTGAGCAGAAACAGTTTCCAAGAAGACACGAACCAGAGACATCATCGCCTACAATCAAACCCACCCAAGATACGAATAAAGAGAGATGTAAATTTTGTACGTTTGTTGTTTGTTTTACTTCAGGGTAGTAAGTGTCCATTGTTAATTAATGGTGGCCGTGGGACTGCTGTCCGAAATATCGTTTTATTCGATCGAAATGATACTGAAGAACGCCCGAGAAGTAGACAAATCAACTGAGGATCTTGTATGAGACGTACCTCGAAACTAAATATCTCAGAAAAACTGGGATTAAAAACAAAACAAAAAAACAAAAAAAAACAAAAAAACAAAAAACAAAAAACAAAAAACATAGAAATGACTGGAAGCTAATGTCAACAAGAGTGGCCTTAAAACGTTTTGGCACCAGGAACCAACAAAAAAAAAATAGAGGTTCTAACCCACCATAATGACTCAGTGCTCTGAGACGCCACACACAGTGGATCGTGAAGGTACAACGGGGCCGGGCACAAGTCCAGGCCTCCACGTTTGCAGTCCTGACTACCATTTTTAGGTGGTATTCCGCGGGAATCTAGGTGAATGACGGGATGATCTCCTATCTCCGCCTCATAAACTACACAGTAAACAAACAAAAAATACATTTGTCACAACCAGAACACAGTTACACATTCCCCAAACACTTGACAATACTTCTTCCCTCATTAATACTTTGTACTACCTGGTAGTAGGACAAGTGGCCGTAAAATCAAAGCTCCAAATCCAACCATACCAATGAATAAAACTCTTCCCAGGTTACCGACCCAAAATGTTGGATAAAGGTGGTGAGAAGAGAAACAAATAGAGATTAAAATGATAATATGTTGTAACAGTCCACAAATAAACACAATGTAATATAAAACGTACATTTTTTCTGGTAACATTTTGTTAAATTTTTTGTAAAATTCATCTCCTGTAGTTTGTTAACAGCGTCGCCAGCTATGGTCGACGAACATTTCAGAGCATTCACAGCTTTTTTTCTGTATTTTTCAGTATATATATGCTCGTACGTGGGGGAACCAAAAGAAAAGAAAAAACTAGCAGCCAACTGCAGGTTCATTTTTTTAAACTGCAAACGAGATTCGCGATCGTTTTTGCCCCAATCGGCGAATCTCCGGCAGCGTTCATTTAGCGGGCCGTCACGCTATATCAGCAGCCGCCCTCGGCACAGTGTTTCCGCGCCGGTCGCTCGCTGTTTTCCAAACACCGCCGCGCCTTTATGCAAAACGTATAACGAAATATTAATAAGTGGCACCCGGAGGCGGCGTCTGGCGTTGTTAGTGGATTAGGCGCGTCGCACCGTCCAGCAATAACGGGATTAGCCGTGTGCGACGTATGTGTCGGTCCACCAATTACTGAGCCGGCCCATTTGTTATTCAGATGAGCGAGCCCGGGGTGGCGGTAATAAACTACTGGTGCCACCAGCTGAGCTCAGCGGCCTCAATCCCCGGACAACCCCTCCAGTGTCACCGCGCTGGCAGAGTTGGCTTTCCTTCAACAGCTAATTTGCTGAAGGTCGCGGTAAGGAGGGACCTCAGATGACTACAAAGATGCGTAACTGCAATGAATTCCTGTGTTATCAACGGCCAGGAAAAAGTCCTGTTCGCTACACTAATAAGGCGCGTACACACTAAGCAAATCACGGCCGACGATTGGCGACCAACCTCTTCATCGGGAGATATTTGCTTAGTGTGTACGAGAGCCAATCGCAGCCAACGAAGCGGTTGGCAAAAATTAAAACAAAATTCCAGATCTACAAGGCAATAGTCCGACCAGCACTTTTGTATGGGTCAGAAGTACACAGTATGGCAACGGACAGACAACTGAAAAAGATCCAAACTGTTCAAAACAAATTTCTCAGAACCATAACTAACGCCCCCCGGTACATGACAAACGCACAGATACACCATGACTTAGGGATACAAAAAGTAACAGACTATATTAAAGACAAGTCCAAAAAATTTTATAACCAAGCCCAAGCTTCGTCCCACTAATTAATAAAACCTATGACAAGACACTTTATATTACGATAACTACAACAGACCAAAACTAACGCTGACAAAAAACTACAGTTCCTAAAAAGAAAAAAAAAACACACACACACAGACAATAGTGATTAAAGACATGACTTGACTAAGGCAGCCAACTTGTAAAACCCTAGACAGAAAGAAGTCAGAGGACACCAATGTCATGGAACTTCAAACCTACATTGGCTCAGGCCAAGCCAGATGACGGTCAGGTCTGGTCAGGAAGCGGTTAGCCTTGGTTGAGGTTCGGGTAACTGGCGGTAACATCAAAGGGTTGGCGTTGGGTTAGCCTTGGTACACCTTCCTGCTGTAGACGCCAAACCAACTTTGGTTCATTATTTTGTTATTTGCCTTGTTGATAGGATGCGTGTTTGTAAATTTCTTATTATTCTGTTAAAAAAGAGACCTCATTAAAACTCGTCGATTTTTATCGTGAACGGAAATGTTTGTAGGACCTTACGAACTGTAAATACAAAATCAAATTGAAGAAACTAGACGGTTGCAGAGAAAGATGTGAGCTCTTAGAAGTTAATGTACGAGATGTAAAGAAGAAAATTTAATTTTTTTGACATCCGGTCTAAAAATCCCCAGCAGCTAAACATCTCAGAGTGGGCAGTAATTTTTTTCTGAAGATGCAGATGTTCTAAAAGAGATATCATGTTTAAAAATTTTGGCCCCTGCACATTTCAATAAAAATCGAAATGTGTATCTTTCATTCGGAAAAAAATTATGAAAGATTCCGCATTCCAATTCAGCTTTAAGAAATTAATTTTGTACCACCTACTTTTGTGATGAGAGGTCATCCATCAGATTCGTTTTTTCTCCTTTTTTCTGATCGGGTCCTTACAGTAAAATAATAGATGATTCGATTTAAAAATTCTGGATCCCGGCGCATTTCCATTCCCGAAATTTTCGGAATTAAATTCCTAGATCCAGAGATTTTCGGGACTGACAAAAAACAGGAAACATAGTTATAAACACAAAATTTCTGAACGGAACGCAGTCATTTTATAATTCAATGTCACTTTGAATTTCTTGTCCGTCATCTTGTTTTAAAAGCTGATTTTATTCGCGTTTGAAGCGGCACACAGAGAATTTGTGAGTGGAAAGATATCTAAAAAGCTGCGCTTTGCATCGCGTAAGTAGAATTATTTATTCTATTTTGGTTAATTAGCGAAAATTACATGAAATAAAGGTTACGGCAAAGTCACTTTATGATTATGCGCGAATATTGGAAGATGAAATAATGGATTTTTTTACTAGCTACCCCCCCCCCCTCATCCCTCGAGTCAAGATTTTTACACACAAAAAAAACTGAGAGATTAACCAAACTCACAATTGAAAGCAAAAGTGATTTAAAGTTCAACGAGAAACTTCAGACCGATATAGATAAAAGCATGAAAATACTGTCCCCATAATCACACACAGAATCGATTTTTTTTAATTGTGGAGAATAAAATGAATCTTTTTAAAGCCTCAACTCAAGCTCCAGTCTGGGCTATAATCTGGAACTAGCTTAAAAGTATTTATTAACAATCCTTCAACTTCGACAGAAGCAACATACATGTGCAATTAATTAAGAAGCAGACTGAGTGATCAAACACTGAACGCCTTCTGATTTCTTCGATAGTATTTTCGCAATTCGCAGAAAACTAAATCCAAAATTTACTACGTGACTATAAGAAATGTGAATTTGACTGATTCATATTTCATACGGGAAACGTTTTTCTCACTACATGCCTTGTTATTATGAAGAAGTCAATGTCTGCTGAAATTTATAGATAAGTTAAGTTTTCTTTTAGTGATTGTGTGAATTAAAGTCTGATTACTGATAAATTACTGCTATGTAGGGATATATGTTACTAAAATTTCAACGAAAAAAATATATTTTGTGTTTTTAATTGACAACCCAAATCCCGGAATTGCCTGCACACAATCCAGAAATCCCGGGATCAGAAATAAGGGCCGGAATCGAATTCTCTTATCACTACGCATACCTGTTAACACATACAGGTCCTCTTCTCTTTGTCGTGTCGATGGCAGCATCACATACAAGGTAGTTTCTACATATATTTACAGAGAGAACGCAAGGGGAGATCACATGTATCAGAGACCTGAATTCAGATTCCAATTTCCCTGAGACTTGAACGTCCATCCTTTAAATCTGCTTGATCTTTCTAAAATTGGTACGACTCTGTCCTTGTGCCCTGTCTTGAAACTGCTTCCAATAAATCAAGCCATTTAGCGGAAGGCCTAGAATAACAAAAGACCGTCAAGAACAAAAAAGTTCCTTTACCAGGTCTCATTTAATTTGTAATCTTTTATGGCAAGTTATCGACAATTACTAAATCTGAAAACTTCTTTCATCGTCTTCTGAAGTTGTCAAGAGATCTGATGAAGCAATACACAAGTAGTTTTCATGACGATGGGCAACATTCTGGACTTGATAAAGAGTAATTTGTCGTAATGCAGCGGAATTAATTCCACATCGCGCCTCGTTGCCACTGGTAACGCTAGTCCAATCAACCGGATTCAATATAATTCTTTTTATATATTATCTCAATGATTAAGGTGTCTGACTGGAGATCGAAACGTCCCCAGCTCCAATCCCTATCCCGGCGGGGATTTTCATAAGCCCTTCACCTCTGGAAAGCTCGCTGTGTAATGTAAATTACGCCGGAAAGCTTCCATGGTTCGAAATCAACGTTGGGATAACGGGGTTAGGTGAGGTAATGAAGAAAGGAACTGACAACCCTACCTCCGATATCAAGGTAAGTATACCTCCTTCGTTATGGTCAACAAACCTTCAGGTTGAATACTAGATGTAACAATACAGTAGACTAAAGACCTTTATTTCATGTAGTAATGAGTAGGGCTGTCAAAATGTATGTGTGTATATCGGTGATATGTATGGAGTGATAGTTCGATTAATCTAGTCTTCCATAGTTGTACTAATCTCGCTGAACAATGGCAGTAGTCGCGGGATAACTTTGACAGTGTGAGGTAGTGCTTCAGTGAGTGCTAGAAGATAATCCGGGTCAATGGGTACTTCTTGTGCTTCTGCGATGGGAAAATAAACTCTTGTCTTTCGTCTTCGCATCGTTGTGCTAGCCAGAAGCTATAGAACTGCCGATTTACGTGTTAGAAGAACTTAAACTGTGATTTTGAGGAGCCGGGATCTTGTATAAATAAACGACTGTGCCAACAGCGACCTAAACTTGTTTCAGTTTAAACTTTTCTCTAGTAAGAACTTGCAGTCTTCGGAATATAAATCCATCAAAAATTATACGTGTTTACTTCCATAAATTTTAGGCTGGTGGTCGGTGTTATACTATTAAAACAATGCTAGTAACTGTGTTTGATTACAACAGTCGATTTACATGTGTGTTAATTGTGAGCAAATTCCATTACTAATTTATTATCTAAAAGCTCTAATCATTGAATTAATCGTGAATACATCCTCCATCCAATCATGATGACAGGGTTAATCTTTAAAATATAAAAAAGCGAAGTCTCGATACTTTTCCTTAGGTGGGTCAAGTATAAAATAAAATTGTTGTTTTAAACAGACTTGGGTATTATCTCTACTATCAGTTAGAACGCAATGTACTCTGAATAACGAAAAGTTTCGATAAAATATATGAACACAAGCTTCTAACCCAGTCAAAAATTTCGCCGTGTTCTCGGAGTTCGTTTCTCCGCAGTTGGTTAGCTGAATGAAATTGTTATTAAATAACACTCATAATACTGGTTTTCTAATGTTGTAGATATTTCTGTTGTAGTTTACATCACAATGTAGTTGGAAATACCTACATGAGAATGAAATAATAACACCAGTAATTTGGTGTCAGTGACAGCAATGGAAATTAAAATCATCACGGATTCTAACATCTTTTCTTTTTATTACTAATTATTCAGATTCATATTAGAAAGTTTGAACAACCGATATACTTCGAATTACATTACGCGTGTAGAATCAAATTAAAATCAAATAAAAAATAACTCTCATGTTATACCGCGCAATATTAGTTTTGACCCTGGTTCAGGGTACATAGATCGCTATAATTATGGAACTACTTCCATCCGCATGAGATAATGACTTCAGTAACATGGTGCTCCTGAAAGCAACTTAAAATAATATTAAAAACTTAAATAACTAATTTCTTCTGATTTAACAATGAATGCCCCTATTAATGCTTGAAAATGATATCTTCAATCATACGCGCATTGATACATTCATTATATTGCGATATAAACTTTATCCCACATTTCTTAGCTTAGATATCTAAGGACACAGAATATAGCTGAAACATCTACACTGAACAAACATAAATAAGCAAGATCAATTTATACGTCGATTTAAACGAAATGCATATTTCGTTCAGTGTTCTGGGAAAACATTTCTAGGCAATTGCTTAGCTAAATACGGAGAATTGTTCTGATATTCCTCAATCTGTTAATCTGGCAACGAAGACCGGTCTCCTGAGGTCAGAGTTACGGAGACGATGACCAATGTAGCATTCTATTAGTATTGACACGGCAAAGTAATCGAGCAATAAAGATTTTGCTTGCAAGTTGTAGATTTTAAGTTACATTAGATGAAGGTATCCCTGACATTTTTCATTTAAATAGAGATTATGGTCGATAGTGACGAAATTTTATTAGGTTCTGGAAATTGGCCTGGTAATAAAAATGGTGCAAAATTGACCATATCAATAGCCATTTATTTTTCAGTGAAATAAAATTATTATTCCTTCGCTCAACGAAATATAATCAGAGGAAGGCGGCACGATGAAAAATGGGTTTTTCGGTCCTGGGTCAAAGAATTATTATTAATTTTTTTTACCCCTCTATTTGGAGAGAGACCCTCTACAATATAACTTTACCAAAGTTATTCGGTTCTGATTCAACGTAATAAACGGTATCTCCATAATAAACGTCTGAGACGTATTCACATTAAGACTTAAAGGTTTGTGTCAAAGGACATTCAGCGGAGCTACAAGCGGGTTTCATTTCATTTATGGTTACGCTTACAGTTAACAATCAGAATGTTTGTTTGAATTTATAGAAGTTAATTTATTAAGTACTGTAATGAATTAAAAAGTACAGTGCCATTAGGCACTAAGTGATCCCACGGTATGTGTGAATATTGCCGATGCGTCGTGTCAACGAACAGAAACGTGACGGAACTAAAGCGTCCAGATTTACACGCACCTTGGGGGGTGCTGACAACGTCCTACTCAACTTGGACATTTAGCGGATTTATAACCCCCATAAATAACTGAGACCCGCTTTCTATTTCGCACGTTTCGGAAAGTTCCCGCCGAAAACTGGCGCAGACTAGCAACAATAAACCTTAGTGACGTTTCCTAGTAAATGAGTGCTTTATGAGAGTAGGGGAAGACGATCCAGCCAATAGAGAAGCCGCCTCAATTTATTGCCGTGTTGGTGTTTTTTCTTGTCTGTTCTGGGGCCAATGTGGCGCTGGTCCTTTGGCGCGGATTGCGGTGATTCGCCAAGAGCCGGACGCGACATCGCATTACGACAAGTACAGAGTCTTGCTCGGAGGAGAAGAACGGACGACGAGACTCTGGTTCAGATCTTCATCTAGTACAGCCGAAGTGACCTTCAACGACGCCGGAGCTGGGGACACTGCTATCACGCGGTGCGGTCGAGAAAGCTGGACGACCCCATGTGGCGCTGGTCTTGCCTGGTCGCTGACCTGGGCTGTGAACAATGGTAAAAGCTACGACCCGGACGGAAACTCATGCAATCGTTCCACCCAGTAATGACCCTGAGATTTTGCTCTAGCTGTTTGATATTCAATGATATGTAATTGTTAACCTCAGAATAAAAACAAAATTCATGTTGCCTAATTTCACAATAATAAATTGTACACCCAATTTTCAGTTTCCTATTCATTACAATAATATTTCATGTGATAAGCTGAAGATTAAGTATGACTTTTGATTTTACAAATTGATAATTTTGTTAATGATAAAACAGTGTGACCCAAATATAAACGTCCCCAAGGTAGACGTTACAGTACTGTTGTATCGTGGTAAACAACGTCACGCTATCTAAAGGTCTCCGAATTTGATAATTAGATCTTTTCCATTTATTTTTCCCCATGATGTAACATAACGGTGTTTTCGAAATATAAGGGACGTAATAGCGTTTACTCATTGTAACAAACAAATTTCCATAAAACTGAAAACCTATCATAATTTCCTTCGCTGGATACGCATGTTGGATGAAATGTTAAACGATTATGTGCGAGAGAATATAAGAGGTACCAACTGAGTTCATCACCTAGACACAAATAAAAATGAGTATTATATAAAAACTTTAGAGAAATTATTTCACTGAAAGCAGATTCTGTGAAGGTTAAACGAAAAGGGGAATTCAAGTTATTCTAGACAATGTGTGTATTATGTAGGTGACTGCCTGCAGTTATATGCGCATTATTCATGTCGAGTTGTTTAACAATTGAGTCCTTTGCTGATTGAATGTGTTTACATTTGGTATTTTCAGTGCGTAAAATATAGTTCATTAAGCTTTCCAATTCTCTCTCAGTAATGGACTCAAAAACATTTTGCGAACTCCCAAACATAACAATATTGTTACGGCAAACTCGTTTACCCAATCACAATTATGTCCTCCAATTTAGCTGGTTAGTAATGTGATGAAGGGGTAGAAAAACTCGTGATAATTTTAAACATTGTTGCCTTTTACCTCTTTGCCAAAGGTAGATTAAAGCGACACTACTCCCGTCTGTTAAAATCAGATAGATTTCAAACTGCAATTTCAGTAACAAACCTTTGAACTAATATTGATCGAAGATGTCCCTTATCAAACTATTGTTACATGTCTCAGGTAAAACCAACTAAAGGAAAATTGTTTATGCAAACATAATATTTTAACTCTAGAAAACTGTTTCTATTTGGTGATCAGTTACGTCCAGGTTTAGCAGTGGATTTTCAGTTCGATCATCCCAATTTCGATTTTTCTATGGTTCCCTGAAATCTCTCCAGGCAAATGCTAAGATAGTTCCTTCATTAAGGTAATAGGCGATTTTTTCCGTTCCTCTCCGA
This sequence comes from Vandiemenella viatica, assembly GCA_031002005.1. NCBI lineage: Eukaryota > Metazoa > Arthropoda > Insecta > Orthoptera > Morabidae > Vandiemenella > Vandiemenella viatica. The sequence goes on along the minus strand of JARYHS010011408.1, from coordinate 226,014,830 downwards.
ACGCTAACGACCCAATCGTCAACGATCCATAAAGATGAATTGAAATTGAGAACAATTACAATCTGCCATTGGATAATAACAACACAAGTTACTTATACAGCAGATAAGTTAGTTTCGAGTGTTCATGCAGTTCTCTATATACCGAGCGGGATGGGTGAGCGGTAACGCTCTGGCCTCGCATTCAGGAGGACGCGGATTCGAATCTCAGTCCTGCCATCCAGATTTCGGTTTTCCATGGCTACCCGAAACCGCTACAGGCGAATGCATTAATGATTCCGCCATGGCTGAATCCATTCCTGCTTGTAATGACTTTGATGTCGACGAGGCGTAAAGTCATAATAATGATCAGAATTATCATATTACACGTAGTTGCCGTGTGATGTAGAAATTTCTTAATCAAAATAACCAAAAAGTAATTTTGCAAATATTTGTATGGGCAATGCTATAAAGGAACCACGCTTCCATTGCTACTTCATTTTAGAATCTCTTTATGTACCAAAAATGGAGCGTCCATAAACTATGAGACTCGGTCTAGAGGGGGGAGGTAGGAGTTTAGTAGAATACGCTTGGCTGCGCGGGGGGAATGGGAGGTGGGTGGTCGGAGCGAAGCAAGCTATTAATTCATATTATTTGTCAGAGTTAAAATAATTTACAGAACACAAAAGAGCATGTGAATATTTATTTCCGTCATTTAGTTATCTCCGCATGTAATTTATATATACTGACAGTGCCACGCATGCCTATGACTTGAAATCATACCGTTGGGTTGCACGCGGTCGGTGCATTTCGACTAACCTAGACTCAAATTCACTTACAGATGACACCCGGCATTTTCCAAGGCAGTGACAGTTCGTATTGTTTTGATGGTTCAAAAAAGCTGTTTTTCTTAGGAGCGCCCGAGTGTGACCACACCGCTCGTTGATAAAATAATTCTGATTTTGTTCTGTCAAGTGAATTTCAGTGAACTTTAAGTACAGTGCTCGCTGGATCATTATTTCAAGTTCAAAGTGTGGTGTAAAGTGGCCAAACGTATAAAAATATGTTTCCAACTAGTTGTCACTATCCAATCACTTATAGAAATATGTTGTCAGAACTACAGCCCTTCTTAATTTTTTTAGGCGGCATGTATGGTTTGTTCTATTTTATCAATGAATGTACAGTGATGAATGTGACAAGGAAAATGTTTTTAGTAAGACCTCTAGGAGAAAATGATCCCTGGCTGTACCTGACAAAGAAGTTTTTCCCTATAATTGATCTTTTGGAGGATCGGCTATGTCATCATCATCTAGGGCAGCCTCCTGCCGCTGGCCGGGTCTGCTGGGAACAAAAGCCTCGATTTAGAATATCTGTAATTACAGAAAAGTCTATAAAGGAAATACCGGTTGTGTTAATTAAATTCGCAATAATTTTAACAATAGTATGTTAAAAGAAAGCAATATCTACTGGAAATAATAGGGAAAAAACTACGTGCCACACGGGGGTGGGGGGATTGGGGGGGGGGGGGGTACTAGGCAAGAGGCACGTCATGCTACGTGGAAGAAGGGGACCGATCAAAAGGGCAAAATGGAGTCACGTACCAAATGAACGTTACAAAATATGAAAAACTGGGCTCATCTTGTATCTGACTTAGGACTGTTAATAATAGGCTATACCGATATTATTTTTTGAAAATATCGATATTTACGAGTGTTATTTCTTAGGACGATATATCGATATTTCGATACTGAAATCTGGATATCGGCTTCGATAGTTTTTTAAATAAGTTATCATTTTTCATTTGCTATGAATGACACTATGTCCCTCACATTTCTGTTACGCATAGAGTTCAGCAAGCTTATGTAAATGTTACTACGTTTCTATAATTAATTTGGAAGTTATAGGTACCAAGTCTACTCAGATGATGAAAACAGTGTAGCCAAGGCATCGCTCGCCCAGCACGAATCGAACGTGAGCCCATTGTTTGAAATGAGCGTTCGCATTGTCCAGGGAAGTCCAACTTGAAATTAGTGTTTTTAGCAGGAATAGTGGGAAGTGTAAATAACAAATAGTTGCTAATGTGCAATAATTAGAGCTATAAAAGTAAGACAACTCAGAATAAGCTATCAACATACATTTTTTTTTAACTGCTTAGTGTCCCTTAACAGCGAGGTCTTTAGAGACGGGAAAGGATGGGGAGGCAAGGAATGGGAAGGAATTCGGCCATGGCCTTTTGAATGAAGCATCCCGGCATTTGGCTGGAGTGATTTGGAAAACCATGGAAAACCCAAATCTGGATGCCCGGACGGGGATTCGAACCACCGTCCTCCCGAATACGAGGCCAGAACGCTAACCGTTACACCACCATGCTCCGTATCAACATACAAAACATGAAATACCAACAAAAAATCTTATGAAAAAAAGTTATGTAACTGGGTCATAATGCATGCTAAAATAAGCTAAACTTCTTCCTAAATAAATGCCTCAACTGTATTGCTTATCAACATAAAAATTCACAAAATAAGATTTGCCTCGTACCTCTTTCGAATTTATAAATTTTATTAATCTTTTATGAAAATTATAACACGCATTATGGACAAATTCTTTTTAAAAAATCAACAATCATCGTCACAAAAGTAACCATTCGAAAGTGAAAATCTGATTAAGAACAAAATCACACGTCTGTTTATCAGTGGACAACCTTATTTTTACAAGGCTTGATTTTATTGAAATCGCATTTATGAAAGTATCGATATATAGGCAGCTGATATTGATACTTTTTAAAATATCCATATATCGAATATCGGATATTTTTTAAAATATTAACAACCCCAATCTAACTGTATGGTGGAGCGTTCTAAAAATACTAAATTACATTATCCACACAGCTTTCCATTGTTAGTTTTATTTATATAACAACCTTCAAACATTTCTACTGCGAGAATCAACTTACGTTTTGTTGCCCACGATTCTGTTAATTTCGATGACGGAATTCACCGGGGAAAAAATCTAACTCGCGGATGGGTTTTCGGTTAATGCTCATCTTATGGTCCTAGTATTTTAATAGGGTTTCTTTCATTTTGATGTGAAGTCGAAAATCTGAGAAATACATGGTAAAAGTATCCACAAATTATTAGAACCTTTTTTTCTTGAATGCCATTGATGAATACTTGTGACATAGTAATCAGCGATGCGCTTTTGCGATATATATACGTACTGTTCTAAACTAAATCCTATAAACTGATGACTAACATTCCTAACGATTGTATTGATTGATTGTAGGGAAGGAGAGAAACACTTTGATATCTCCGTAATGGTTAGAAGAAATCTATAACAGAGGTTATTCAACTGTGTAGAAGCCGTTGAAGCATCATCATCTCTATCTATAAAACGAAAACGGATTTATTTGTAAAATAAAAACTCAGAAACTACTGAGCAGATTTAGATGGGGTTTTCACCGTTTTAAAACTTAGAATCTCAATTCAGTTGTTTCGTATGTCTTATAATTCTATGTTACATAATGCTGGAGCATTAAAACCACAATTTCTCTGACCATATCCTATAATGAAACCATCAAAAGCAGTTAATAGTAATACCTATATTACATACTCCACGCTGAACGAAACTTGAAATAATCTTCCTTTAATTAAGGGGGTTTAGTTTTTAAACGCCATAGATGGCCGTATTGAATGCGAGAAACTAATAACGAAAAAAACAACAGAGATTTTCTTTAATCACAACCTCTGCCAGTAAAACTACAATGTATCTGGCCATCAGAATTAGCTACGTTAATAGTATTCTGCATTCACTTATGATATTTGTATAAAAGGAAGAATCCGCGGAGTTGAAATAACTGGCGTTTCGAGCGAAAAGTGTATTCATTCACCTCGCAATTGAATCAAATGTGGGTTTCTAACATAATCTAGCGTTGTTTAGTATTGTAGTAATAAAATTTCTTAACTACGATGTCGCAATTTATAACACATGTCGATACTGTGAAAACTCAGTCAAAATCGATTCAGAAATTTTCAGGTAATTATAGAGTATTCGTATCGTATCGTCTTAAGACACACCTTAAATTTTAACTTCGACCCGAAGCTTTCAAATTCTGAAAATTAATTCAAAATCTGTGAGCTCTACGATATCCGAGTCACTGAAATTTGATAAATTTTATGGGTGATTCGCACATATCTGAGACAAATCAAAAGTGATATCTCACTTAGTTCTCGAGATATCATTTGTCAAAACTGAGGTGGTCAGGTTGAAAAGCGACCATGAAAAAATTCGAAAACGCCATATTTGATCATGAATTCTTCTGTAACTCGACGAGACAAATTGAAAGTAAAGAATACCATTTTTAATACCTCTCTTAGTGAGATATTTAATCTCAAAATTTAGTTTGTTTGGTTAACATACTGCCTGGACCAGAAAAAAAATCACCAACGCTATATTTGATGAACTCTTCTATAGCTCGACGAGACAAATCGAATGTTAAGAATTCCATTTTTTGATACCTCTCTTAATTCTCGAGATATAGTATCTCAAAATTGAGGTGGCTAGGTTGACATGCTGCCTGGACCAGAAAAAAATTTGCACTGAAATTATATGGTGAACATTCACAATAGGTGTTTTGTTTCTTCTTAGCTGTGACGGTTAGATTGAAATACGACCTTGATCAGAAGAAAAACGTCACCAAAATCACAAGGAATAGTGTACGTGTAAGTAAACTTCAACCCGCCCTTTTCTTGGTAGGGGGCGGGTGAATCAAGGTTTGTATTAATTCCGAAAATGATTGGCGCGAATTTTACAAAACTTTGTACACATGTTTCTCATTGCGTGATTAAAAACAGCCAACTATACCGGGCAATGCCATGAACTCTGCTAGTATTCTATAAACCTTAAAATTAAGAAAAGTTATATATCAGAAAATGATTAAGATAATGTAATCTAAATGAAAGATAAAGACGATGTTTCTGAGGTGAAAAAGAATGGAAGATAGGTATTTCAGAATTGAACAGTTAATTGCCGAGTTTGACCAGAAAAATGATATTAACGTGTATTTATTTACCCAAAACATTTTAGAAAGGTTTTTTGGTATTAAAAATTAAGGATAAAAGTAAAGAAATGTATTATAGTATATTTTCGTAGATAAGGAGAAAGTTAAAGGGAGTAATTAAGTTCTTCGTACAATGAGAAAACAATGAATTATTCACAGAACCTGCAGAGACAAAAATTGCTCAGATTCTTCACGGTTAGATTTAGAGAAAATTTGGAAATGAACGTTACATTTTTAGGAAATCCTTAGAACTCAAAATTGGATTTTTGTGGAGTAAGATGGCAGTACTAAGCCTCGTGAAAGGAACGAACGCACGGCGGAGGGAAAAAATACGGTTACTAACCTGTTCAGGGGGTTGCCTATACAGTATAAGGGAGACAGACGATAACGCAGGCCGCATTGTGAGGGGAAGTGCTTAGACAGTTAACAGCTCGATGGATTTCATTGGTGGAGTGATATTTTAACTATGTGAACTGTTGCGAGGTCATTAACCATGTTGAGGTGTAGAAATATTACAGATATTGAACATCAATGGGTGATAAAGTTGCATGATGATGTCAAAGATTTTAAGAAAAAACATTTTCGGAATCTATCGATAGGAATGGTGGATGGCATCTTCTAAGTAAATTGAAGTTTGTTAATTATTTTAAGTACAGTGTATACGACCGGTTAACGAAGGGCTGAGAAAGTATGTTTGAAAATTAGATTCAGTGAACCTTAACGTATCTAAAAAAAAAAAAAAATTAAAAATCTCCATGAAATCTATTGACTTATAAAGTTGTTAATAAACTTCATTTAGAGAGTAGGTGATCAAAAACATTGTAGAAAACTAAATAAAAACAAGCACAATTATATAAAAAATCTTCCCCCGGCGGGGGGGGGGGGCAGCGGTTATAGACCACAATAACTACCCAAGTAAAAACTACACGACATGAGGTCGCGAAAAAACACCAGTTGGATGCTGATGTACTTTCGAATATCTACAGTCCCCGGGGTAAAATAGGGTATGTTTGATTTTGATACGAGATCTGAAAGATTAAAAAAATTGTAACAGTCACCAGTCTTAGCCCATTAATAAAATTTCATTTTAAATGTATAGGAAGACGGAAGCTGATTAATTGTGGATCTGTATATTTTTCGTGCTATTAATTATGAATTTGTGTAAAATTGTCTTGGAAATAAACATTTTTTTATGGCGAGAAACAGTGTAAATAATATATTATACGATTGAGGACAGTATCACGTATGAACATTAATTAAAATTTTTAAATGCAAGTGTTTGAAGGACAGTTTTCAACTTTTTGGACTGGTTCATGTTGATAATTTTTGACTGTTGGTCGCATTGTCAGCGCTCGCGAAACACCGGTCTTTGCAATTTTCTGGATATTTCTCTAGCGACTATTTAAGCGAGCAGGTGAGGCGAGCATTTAGTTGCAGTTTAGTTACTGTTTCAAGTATTCAGTTGTCGTCAAAATGTGTTTGTGCTTTAGTATCTTTGGACGAGTCTAGTGCCTTATCCGCGACTTATGTTATTATGAAGGTTTTCGACGAAATAAAAGTAAGTTGAAGGGTGATTGGTTTTGTCATTTCATGGAACAATTTAAACCATTCGAAGCATTAGTATTTAAAATTTGTTGAAAGATAAAACCATCTGGCGACCAACAATACTAACCTGAGAATTTTAAAAACAACTGCTCAGATTTAGTTACAGTCGAAATGTTTATCGTTATTTCAACGTACGAGAGGCATCGTATTAACTGTAATATAATCAATTTAACTTTAACATTCCACGTGAACGAATAATAACTACCTAATAGTAGAAAGAAATATTTCAGTTTCAGAAATTCAAAAATCACTTTTATTTTCGTGAAACCAAAGACGAAAATAAATGTTCAGTATCTAAACACGATTGTACAGGAATGAAACTAAAATATAAACAAATTACTATCAAAAGTAAAGAGATTACTGTTACTATTTTACTTATATTTAGTTTCATAGATTACCAATAGACCCGGTTTCATGGGGAGGAAGAAGCTGAGCTTTTTCTATTTGTTCCGACTTCACACAAATAGTATTTAGCAAATTTTGATGATGGACTTTTCGTAAAGATTAGGGTATACGGTAGACCAAACTTTGTAAAGTGTATCTTCACCTTAGCAAAATTAAGTACGGTGCAGAAAATTGTGTTTTGTTAAAAATTTAAAAAGAAATATAACTTTATCATAACACTAATTGTCGGTTGTTTCTGTATAAATATTGGGTACTCAGCCTCTGACCCCTCTAGGTGGCCAAAGCATATCGGTGTCGCCTATACTCTGTTCACTCCATGCTGGCGGTTCAAGGTCATGTTCCCCTAGCCCCATTCCTCACCTAACAATCCCTCCCTTCATACCACTCCGAGCTGACTGCTGCATCCATGTAATCTAGTGATTAATTTCCTTTTCGCATGTAGGGGAAAACGGAATGTGGATAGAGCAGACTGACCTTAACCCGCCTCTGTTGAGGCGGTATAACAGTCCTCAAACCAAAATTTAAATAGGATTGTATTTTATGAAGCATTTATAGTGAGCCAGAGTTTGGTTGAATATGATCTGGAATGTTTGTTTTGCAATTTCCTGTAAATCAATGTATATAGACTTTGTTTTATGAAAAGAAATTATTTAGAGGCCATGTAATATGTTTAAGAACAGAATTGTGCAAGAGAATTGCTTAGATGTTTGTAATTCCAAGTATTAATGCAAGTTACGATCTCTAAAGAACTATTTGCTACAGTTAAAAATGATTTCTGTGAATTATTTTGTGTTTAAGTATCTTTAATTTCCATTTCTGACCATTTTTAATGATGTTAAATAATTATGTGTTAACTAGACGACCCGTGCGAAAATTTCGCGAATAAAATGCGATGAATAGTGAGGTTGAATATGATGTCACCAAAGCTGAGTCATTACTCTTCATATTCCTACTTCATTTATCGATTTTGGATAGATATCCAAGGAGATAAGTGGCTCGAGACACAAAAAGCGCATTTTAGAAAAATTGATATTTTTGCCCTTTAAGGGTCGAATTACGAAAAATTCCTTTCTTAAAATATAATGTTACAACGGCGGAGACCTTAGTCTTTAATATGATACCTCATTTATCTATATCGGTTACATATGAAGGAAGATAAATCGCTCGTGATACAATAACGCATTGCAAAAATACTGATACTTTTGCCCATTAAGGGTAGAATTACGAAAAATTCCTTTCTTAAAATATAATGTTACCACGGCGGAAACCTTAGTCTTTAACATGATATCTCATTTATCTATATCGGTTAGATATCAAGGGAGATAAATCGCTTGTGACACAAAAATGCGTTATAGAAAAATTTATACATTTTCCCTTTAAGGGTTGAATTCCAAAAAACATTCTTTCTTAAAATATGATGTCGCAAAGCTGAGACATTACTCCTCATAATCCTACTTCATTTATCGGTTTTGGTTAGATATCCAGGGAGATAAATGGCTCAAGATACAAAAAACGCATTTTAGAACAATTAACAGTTTTGCCCTTTAATGGTCGAATAAAGAAAAATTCCTTTCGTAAAATATAATGTTACCACGGCGGAGACCATGTTCTTTAATCTGATCCCTCATTTATCTATATCGGTTAGATATTACGGGAGATAAATAGCTCGTGACACGAAAATGTGTTGTAGAGAAATTTATACTTTTTCCCTTTAAGGGTTGAATTCCAAAAATATTCTTTCTTAAAATATGATGTCACATAGCTGAAACATTACTCCTCATAATTCTACTTCATATATCGATTTTGGTTAGATATCCAGGGAGATAAATGGCTCGAGATACAAAAAACACATTTTAGAAAAATTAACATTTTTGCCCTTTAAGGGTCGAATTACGAAAAATTCATTTCTCAAAATATAATGTTACCACGGCGGAGATCTTAGTCTTTAATATAATACCTCATTTATATATATCGGTTTGATATTAAGGGAGATAAAACGCTCGTGACATAATAACAAATTACAAAAATATTGCTACTTTTGCCCTTTAAGGGTCGAATTCCGAAAAAAAGTCTGTCTTAATAAATGACTTCACTAAAGCGGAGATCTTAATCTTTAAAATGATAGTTCATTAAACGATTTAAGATAGGTATCCAGGGAGATAAATTACTTGTAACACAGAAAACTGTATTTTAGAAATATTGAGATTTTCGCCCTTTAAGGGTCGAATTCCGAAAACTCCATTTCTTAAAATATGATGTGACCAAAGTGAAGACCATAAGCTTTAAAATGACACCTCATTCATTGATTTCAGTTAAGTATGAAGGAAGATATAGGCTTGTGACAAAAAAATACCTTGTAGAAATAATATATATGATTCTGATTGTTTTTTAACATGTTTAAATTGTTTAAGTATTGTTAATGTTTGATAAATATCTGGCGGAAGCTTTTGATGTGTTTTAGAAATTTCGATAGAGTTTATATATAGCGGTTATCCAAGACAGAGCAGTAGTTTTCACCAACTCAATTTGCTGCGGCCTGGAACTGTATTGTCTGTGGAAGAAGTGTTGTATGCTATATCTGGATTGTATGAATGCATGTAACCAGTATCTTTGACGACGTGTTTAAGAAAGAAAACAAGTTTAAATTGAAACGTATCGTGGACTACTTAATTACCGTATTAATTAAACCACGAACAATCTGTCAGCGGCTATACATCAGAACAAGAAACGCACGAACGGGTCCGAGGCGAGGCGAGGCGGAACGAATGTAAACTTTGGTTGCACGAACCAGTTCGCCGAGGCATCGACAGGTATCCGTCCATTCGTTTGTTCAGAGTTGGCAGTGCTGTGAAGTCAGAGCGTGGATATGGAGCGCGGTGACAATTTAACATTGGCTAGTGCTTCAGTTGCAGTTACATTTGATGTTTCTTGAAAATCTGCTGCGTCACCTAAGAATTTTAGATTTTCCCAAGCAAATAACTTAGAAACATAAATGTCATACCGACATGAAAACGAATTCCTTTAATTATTTAAAATTATTTTGGAAACATTTAAAACTCAAAATTTAAATTAATAATTATTGTATATATTATTGTGGAATACATTCAAATAAAACTGAATTAACCCTTAATATGTTCGTTTCAGTTATATAAAACTAAATTGTTTCAAATACTGAATATTATCGACTAACTTACCTTTGTCTATTCTCATGATGTTAAGAACAATATTATTTTTTCCTCTTTCCTGCGCGAGCCTCTAAGACTTCCCATTTCTTTTAAGAAAACGTTAGTCTCTTCTCTAGTAAGTGCTCTTATTTAGCGCCAAGAATCCTATTTTTTTTTAACGCATTATGTTAAAATTTATTGTCCTACAATATGGAATGACTTTCATACTCTTCAATAAAAGAGAGTACCTTTTCGTTGCCCCAACGCATGATTAAAATTGTCAGAAAAATAAAAACTTCTTAACTAAAGTATATTGGTTTTGTTTACTTTCAACGCAACGACAACTGAGTGCTAAAGTGGTAGTGTGACTGATAGAGGCAGACGCACGACTGGAAATACCGTCCACATAGCATGCGGCGAACTCCCGAATTCTCTTTGAAGTTCCGACTCGGGGCGGATGCCGTTCGACCCTACCCGGTTCGTCCGGCGACGACGAGAACCACTTTGCCGCGCCTCGGCTACGGGCACACGCTGGTGTGCTTGCCTCACTTCGTCTCAGATCCGTTTGTGCGTTGCCTTGTACTGACGTGCACGCTCTTTAACCGAACGGGCTATAGTGAGGCGGAAACAATGACAAACGACGAAACTACGTGTAAAAATAATAACAAATTAAATGTGAATATAAATTTCTCAAGGATAATGGTATCGGGTCTTTCAATTGACGAACATGGAACTACTGCGATATTTGAATATCAATTGCTACTGCAGTTTCATGTCAGAAAAAACGCTATCTTCGGTGTTTGTAAAACAAAAGTATCTTTGTTTTGGGGAAAGAAGTGAAAGATATAGATGAACTGAATACCCTATGAATTCAGTGGCGTAGCTAGGTCAAAAAGGGCCCCGGTGCAAAAAATTAATTTTGGCCCTCAGGCCAGACGGGCGACCTTTTTTTTTTGCTTTGTGTGCTGGTAGGGGCCCCCTGAACTGAGGATGGGGACCTTGAATTGTTCCTTAGGGGCCCTTGAGCAGTGGTTAGGGCCCCCCAGAGGAGCGAGAGGGCCCTTAGTGAGGGACTCCTGTGTTCTCAGGGGCCCCTTAGACGACGGTAGAGCTAAAAAAAAAAAAAAGGTTGCCACTTTGCCGTGAAGGGTCGTGGGCCCTCTAAACTGCGGTTGAGGGCACCTAGAGGTGCGCTTAGGGGCCCCTTGAGGTATGCTTGGGGGCCCCCTGAGCGTGAGGGCCCCGGTGCACTGCACCGCCTAGCCCCATAGTAGCTACGCCCCTGCCTATGATAAATTTGTAAACTGTGTTACGTTAATGGTCTTTACGAATAAATATTCACACTGATCTCGAAAAAGCATGACAACCCTATGACACTGTAAGGCGAAGGTTACTTAATTTAAAGAATTAGTTGAACGATGATCCCTACCACGATGTGTTGTAAGATAACTAGAAAATATTACCTTCTCACGACGTTTACTGCCAAGATGTCTCTGTATCATATAACAATCATTTGGCGTAGAATTATTTAGCCAGAAAATCACCGAAATGTTCGGCCGCTGACTGAAACCGTTTCGACTTCTAATGCACACACATCAGTCATGATTAAGTATATATGGGACTCACAGTTCAACATGGAATCAGAACCACGGAAGCGTTCTGGCCTACTTCACACTATATAGCAAGCTGTGCCAGATGGGAATATTGAGGTTTTTTTTTTTGACAAAATAGCCGGTGCCCTTTTGATCTCCAGCCAGACTCGAGCACAAACCCACCAGACCATTCTGTTTCCCATCTGACGGTTGCTTAGTTCAGGCAGCAGGCATATTGTTTAAATGGACGGGCACTTATCCGGGAATTCTCAGAATACCGAGCACAAATTCCTTTAGACTCCGCACCGGAATTCCCTTATATTACGTGTTCCCCATATTATTTATTAGCTGCTTGTGCATTATATAATCCAGCAGCTTACCACACATTTCATTAATCCTTGCGTGGTTAGTACTTTACAGCACAGCACCAGAATTATGCAGGAAACAAAGAAACGAAATCGTAATTTAGAAACTAAAAGTGAGATACGGTGATCCATTACAGCAACGATTGAATTCTTTATCCAGATGTTTAACTGTGTGACTGTGGAAACAAAGACAAAATGAATCTATATTTTAGCATCGTAGCAATATAACCACGCTTTGCGTCTCGTTTAGACACTTCTAGCGTTAATGTAATGATATGCCTGGTTTTATTGTGTAAGTACTTCACTTTATCTTGAAGGAAACTTTTATTTACAATGCCTAATAACATTGTCAATGATCAGGGTACTGTTTTCGATGTTCTTTACACTTTTGCTACAAAGTTTTGTCCGTACATTACGTGAATTAAAAAAAAAGAGAGTGAGAGTAACTGCAGTGAACACTGCCAAAACTGTAAAATTTAGAATTTTTGTCTGTCTGTAAGCATTTTAACTAAAATGCTAACAGTTTATGTCATTTGTCAGGATATAGGATACGTTATAAACCGATCCATTACAAATTCACAATGACGTAGAATCTTAAAACTGTAAATTTCGATATTTTTTTTCTGACTGTCCGCGTATCATGCAGAAGTAATGAATGGATTTATGCGAAACTTCAAATAGTAACAGCTTATGTCTCCTGATATAGAACACTTTCTATCCCGATTAAAACACACTTTACCATGAAACAGAGTAGAAACCCGTAAATTTTCCTTTTTTCCCACCTATCTATGTGCGCTTCTCGCATAAATTATTTTAAAGAATTCTAGCAGAGTGATAGCTTATGTCATCAGTTAACATAGGGGTCCCAACCAATTTTGGAGATGAACCACAATTTCGAGTCTAAGTTAGCCTGCGGGTCACATAATACTTATCATAGTTACAATAGATATTTAAATATAATTAAAATATACTAACACAGATTAAATACAATCAAAAAGTAAAAACCATTAATGAAATATTTGCAGAGGATTTATTGATTATTATCCAAGAGTAAAGTATATCAGAGATTTTTGAGCTAATATATTCTCGACCGCTGCTGTTGGCGGGCAAATTCAAATGCGCTGGCGGTCCTGCTGCTGGGCAGTCTTGAGTTAACATATAGCTACGATACTTTATATCCTCATTATTCGCATATTTCTTCCATGAGTCAGAGAGTAAAGCCTTAGGTTTTGGAATGACTGTATCTTTTTAACATTGTATCGCGAGCGAGGTAAATTGGTTAAGGAAGGTGAAAGGGGTATGGAAAGTCCTTGGTACGAATCCTGGTCAGCGCTGGGATTTTTGCGAGCCTTATATTTGACTTTCCCCTCTGTCTAGTACTAGGACGCTTTCAAGTTAAACTGTAGGTACCATTATCTGGTTAGGTAAGGCGATTACTGCAACGTCGCACTGCGCAGCTGGTAACAAACTATGTCACCGAGGCTTTCAGACCACACGAAGCGTTCTCGCATTCGAAATGCTAAATGCCTACCGTCATAAATCATATCTATGCGGTGACAATTAGGGCAGTTGATATTTTAAAAAATATCCGATTTTCGATATATCGATATTTTAAAAAATATTTATATCGGATTCGATATATCGAAGAAAAAGTATCGATATATCGATATATCGACCCTATTATAAAAAAAAACAATGTTACAAAAACAAATCATTTTATCAAGTCTTGTGGCTATTTAATGATGAAGAGTTGTGAGATATTTTTCTGAATCAAGTTTTGATTTTCTGAAAAAAAAATGGTTTTTCATGACGTTACTGATAAATCATATTTTTTTAAATTGTGATTTAGCCATTATACTACTACTTTACTAAAAGGAAAGGCATAATATTTATGATTTACTCGAAGACTTGTGAATCCAGAAAGAGCATCGAGGGAAATCTTGGCTTTTGTGAGTTTGAAAGCTCAATAATGCAACATTGCAGAGGCATTTATTTAGGTTGATGTTCTATTATCAGAGTTTGCATAGTGACCTAGTCACTTTTTTTTTACAAGTATTGTTTTATGTGGAATTTAATTTCTTTTTGTTGGTTGATAGCTTATTCTGAGTCTTCTTACTTTTTTGGACCAAATGTTTGCACCTTAGCAAAGATTGTGTATCAGAATTTATCAATATTCCTACTTACATCCAATTTTCATGTCAAAATACTTTCCTCGACATCGCACGCTCATGTAAAACAACGGGTTCGAGTCCGATTCGTTCTGTGCGAGCGACGCCGTGTCTGCATTATTACCATCGGTGTAGGACTACCAATAACTTCCAAATTAAATGTAGTAACAAAGTAAAATTAATTGTGTTTTTTATGCTTCTGATCTTTGCGCAAAACTGAAATTTAAAGCATTTAGCTTCATCAAGAAGAAAGCAATTAGCCTACAAATTTTCTCTAAGACGTTTCAGCTTTTAGATTGGCATTGAAAAAACACAGGAACTTTTTTTATACTGTGGGCATGAAACCAAGTATGTTTGCCAAATTACCATTTTGTAGGACAACTGGATGTTGCATAGAATTATGATGAGAGAATGTCATAGTCATTTAAAAGAGTTTCAAATCCCAAAAAAAGTTCCAAACTAAGGTCATGAATGAAGTAAAATTTTGCACCAAAACTCATGTCAGAAACTTAATTGGACATACTTTTCAAGAGCATGAACTCATGTTTTTCCCGTTGTTTCTTCTACTATAAATGGAGAACTGCCTACATTAATTGAAAATTTCCCCTTCTTTGATATTGCTTTGCAAATGGGTAACGCTTTACCATAATACAATTTTTTTAAACTGAGATTCTAGGTGGAATGCAGGATTTAGGGCGAGGGGTGGGGGCAAACTGGGGTACTTCCTCTGGGCGATAACTTGAGGGGTGGGGGGCAACAAAATCGTGTCCAACAATGTGTTTGGCAAACAGTTAAAGTGATGACATCAATGCTTTTGGCCAACAATCAAGGAGGCGATTCTCGGCTGATTCTCGGCTGATTCTCGGGGTCTGGCTGGCAACAATGTTTGAAGAGGCGGCAATCTCAGTTTTTCCCGGGCATGAAAATATCCTAGAGCCGCTACTGTCAAGGCAGTTCCTTTGGCGTTAACAAATTGTTTTTTAAAGGCACCAATCTATTATAATAAGTTTTTAACATAGCCCTTTGTAAAGGCAATCCAAAGGTGGTAGATTCTTTTTTTCAATTTCTTATCTTAATAAATTCGTAAGTGATATAACAAAACTGGCTGTGACATAATTTTGGAGCTCAAGTCTTCTGTTGGTATGGAACAAGAAGCGTATCCAATTCGCGCGAAATATCTAACTGTGGAGTGCCATATACAGGCTTATAATTTCCGGGACATTTCTGGGTCTAAAAAGTATTTTAGCGGTATGTTTAAAGAGTGAACAAAAATGCAAATTAATAAAAAATTCTATTTTAGGTAAATATGCTATCAAACGTATATATAGCACCTCTTTTAAGTTTATTAATTAAACTATGGTAGAAAGTCAACATCAGGTATTATGAATCAAAAGGAAAAATTCTAAACTTAAAACAAAAATTAACCACCTCGTTAGGAATTTTTTACTTTGGTACAAAATCAACATCGGGTATTATCAATCAAAATCTCAAAAATATTAAACAAAAACTGAACACTTCTGTTAGGCTCATTAATTAAAATTAGGCAGAAAATCAGCATCAGGTTTTATCAACAAATAAAAAAAAATTAGCATCTATCTTTTGCTAAATCAAAATCAACATCAATCAAAATAGATCTTAATCAACTACATTTTAAAATACTTTTTATTAGATCTTGCCATTTTCATAAATATTTTTCCGTCACTGTTTTGCAAAACTGATAAATTTCTCAGCAAGAGTCTTCAAAATTGATTGAGTTTGCAGTTCAGCCTTGATCAAATCTATGAACGTTCTGTTTCGCTCTTATTTCATAAATTATTCAACGCACTAAAACTTATCTCGTAAAAGTCATTGCTTGTTGGAATTGAAAAAATAAAACCAACTTTTTATTTTAAATATTCAAAATCATTAAAAATGCTTATTCTAAAGAAATTGGCCCAGATTTTATCGTTTGGAAAGTCTTATGGAAGAACCTGAAAAACACGTTTCACACATGTGAACTCTGTATAAAGGGAGTTAATGTTAACTGCGTCTAGAATTTTCAAAGTCCCAGAAAATTCAAAGAGTATTTTCCTGTCATTTTCAATTCCTCAGATTAAAGGGACATTCCATCCTCCCGCTGCGAGCATGGGATACTTGGCTAGGCCTCATGGCCACCGTGGTGAACTAAGTTTGAGAAAAAAACTAGTATCCGGAAATTCCGGGACAGTAACGCATAATTCCTGGACACGATATCAGACACAAAATTCCGGGACATTCCCGGATTTTCCGGCTATCTGGCAACCATACCCATACCTGGTACATTACGATTAGTTTCTTAATGCTAATACTTTTGCATTGATTGAAGACAAATTTTAAAAACTTTTCAAAATGTCCAGACAAGAATTCTAATGAATATTGAATGAGTTATTTTACCTTCGTTTTTTACTTCTCCACAGGCCCGCCGCTAGCTGTTTGAGCGCCCGCGTGCAATAGCGATTATGCCGCCCCCTGTCCAACTACAGCCAGTGGTGGATATAGGAAATTTCCGAACAGGGTCAAAAACGTGTGAGATTGGCGCCCCCATTGTTACCATCCCGAGTGTCGCCACCGACCACCCGAAGCAGCTGTTGAGCTAAAAAAAAAGGGTCGTCCGCTACATAATATGCTGCCTTGCACGCCCGCTTACGGCGGCCCTGCTTCTCCATGTGCTCGGATCATAAATTGTTTCTTAAAATTCTATCTATGAAAATGTATTGCATGTGCAACACAGGTAATCGTTTTCCCTCCAATAATAACTTGAAATATTCTACGAGGAAAACGGAAAATAACAACTTATTTTTAAAAAAATATCGGACTCCGATATCCAGATTTCAATATCGATATATCGTCCTAAAAATATCACTCATAAATATCGATATTTTTTTAAAAAAAATATCGATATATCGATATATCGATATTTTATCAACAGCCCTAGTGACAATCACTTAATTTACCGAGTTCGGAAGAGAGCAAAATCGCCCTCATACTTGACATTCTGGAGGATAAGTTAAATCCCGTCCTTCAATCCTAACTGCAGTTTTCTTGGTTTTCCTCAATCACTCCAGGCGAATGCAGGGATGGTTCCCTACAAGGGCACGGCCGAGTGTCGACTTCCATCCCCTTCCCTCCCTTCAGTGCGAAAGCACAATAGTATCTCACATTCGGGAGGAAGGGGATCAAATCCCGTTCGGTCATTCAGACTAGTTTCAGCAGTCACCAAAGGTTACGATTCCTATCACCTTTCCACACCTTAGGTTAAGTCGGCTGAAAAGGGTCCCCAGACCTTCTAGCAGCCAGTCTCCAGGATTCACCTGGTAGGAATAAAAACTTTAAAAACAGGGAATCGAGGGGATCCAAGAAAATGGAAAAAACACGACTTCTTCTCTGCTTTTATCTATGAATCAAATATTTCTTTGACGGTTTTTCTGTTAATCAACAGCAAAAATCTCCATTTCCACTTGACGAAGTCGGAGGCGCAGCTAGTGACAAATAAAGGCACTGTTTCCTCTCTGACAGCACATACAAACTGTAGTAACTGTTTGTCCTGAAAGCTATGACTCTGCTGATAGCCCAGTTGTCCCAACGAGTCTTCTTGAAGGAAGGTGAGTATCCGCTCTCTCTTTAAATCAACCCCAATCGACATCAGCATCGCCACTTATTGTAGTTAGTGTTCTTGCACAACTTATGAGTATGCAGTCCACATAATAACTGAGTAGATTCCATTGTCAAAGTTCCTGATGTTATCTAAAATTTTCTTAAGGACACCGATTATTTTTAAAGACAAAAACTATTTGATAGAAAAATTCTCATTCTGTTTGTGATTTCCGACAGACCTAGCCTGTTATTGAACAAGCGGGCTGTTCTGCTGCAATAGAAATGTGTGTATAAACTTTCTAAATTTGAAACTAACTCCAGATACAAGGACTGTCACTTAAATATGAAGAGTACAGCTTGTACTTCCTCTTTTAAAAATTAAATTAGTTTTTATTTAATTTTTTAACAACAATATTATTATTGAATGAAATAATTTAGAAGGGGAATTGGGATGTTACTTTACATGTTGGCAAAACCGTTTCACGTGCGTTTGAAATTCACATACATTGCAAAAATTACTTTTCAATTGCAATTAAAAAATCAACTTCTTATACAATAGTTTCAATATCTATTAGTTCTTAGCGGTTTTGTGATACGTCCGTTCACTATGCTCAGCAGGGCGATGAGAGTCTCTAGGGTGACACTGGTTTTATTAATACTGCAACTCATTGCGGTGATCATCAACATCTCTGTGGAGTCAACGTTTTGCAGAAGGCGCCAAGTCTGCTTCCCGTAGTAGTCCCAGGCGATGATCCATCCTTTGGCCATCGGACAGCGTCATCCACTCCGATGACGACATGTAACATAGAGCACCACCACAGATCGTGCAACTATAGTCGCCGCACATCATGTTCTGCCTTGTCGGCTGGCGACACACACAACCACACAGCTGGCAGTCTACTGTCCTCTTCTCTCTCACTCTACCAGCCACGCTTTCTTACATTCGGCTACCTGCCCCAAAGTCACATACCACAGCCTTTTGTTTGCACTCTCCGCCTATGCGCGCTGGGAGCCCATCATATCGCAGATATTACCATGTAGTGTGAGATACACTACAATAATTGCATTATGAAATTTGATATGTATAATTATACTGCCATAACGAGAACACATTTGAACTATACAGTGAAGTTTTTAGCGAATTTCCAAAACCACAAACTGAGTCAGTAAATAAAAAGGTCTTATTTTCCTAATAAATCATATCCGCCAGTGCGCTGATGCACCGCATACTGGGTCGGGGAGGTATGAGCCCAGGACCTCACCTCCCGGCCGACCAGAGTGCTGTTTTTTTGTTGGTTTTTTTTTGGGACTTTCCGCAGCCATCAAGACGAATGCCCGAATGTCCCCAGTCTCCACCCCATAAACTACACATTTCGCAAACCAAAAATACACTAATCACACACTGAACAGTATTCGTTTCAATGACTGATAGCAAGACGTCACATTCGCCATGCCAACGGTGATTAAAACTTGTAATAAGTCGCGTTCCAAAGGCCTGACACTAAATCTTCTGGGACAGCTTTTCGCCCAGAGTGTGGGGAAGTTCTTGCAACGTTGGTCGCATCTCCTTCCATATCAATGAGAGGTTGTCTTTGCTTTATATGGCATTTTTGGGCGTGTCGTTCCCGATTGGTTGGCATAATTCGTTATGACTTCTGCCAGTAACGTGGTCTGCTATTGTAATAGCTGCATGATGACGCTTAAACTTAAGCTTTCGGAGTGAATGCAGTCCGCTTGACGTCGATGATGGTGGGTGGCGGACTGCTTTGCCGTCGCGGTTCGCTTTGGACCGGTCTCTGTTGGCCGTCGACCGGTGTTACCGCTGCTGTTGTTGTTCTCCCCAGCGTAGGACTTCTTCGTCTTGCTTCTCTGCGATGTGACCCTGCTCTCGATGCGACTGGTAGCGGGCTGGTCGTGCCGCGGTGAGTGGCCTCGTCTTGTGAACTTGCAGCGGGCTGCGTATGGAGCCTTGGACTTCGTTTCTGCTGCAGTGTCTTGGTGCGGCGTTGCTGTTTCCAAGCCTTGCAGCCGCGGTAGGAAGCAGCGTGCTTAAAGGCGAGGCAGTGTGCACGTTTCGAGGGAGGGCTATTTTTCGGCGAGCGGAAACCGTGGGCCTGTTCGTCAAGCCACCCGCTGCGCTGTGGACAATAACAGCAGGGACACAGCCAACCTACGAACAATAGGGACACGCCACTAGGATATTCTTGTATCCTGTTCCATGGAATGCTGCTCCGAGGCGGAATGGAGACGAGGGACTCGTAGACTGGGTGTGGAAGTGAGTGGACGCTGTGGCAGGTCTACCACCATCCTCTGGATGTCTGAGGTGCGCATCCCGTCGCCATCAGTGTCGACAGCAGTGCAGGGACATGGTAAAATGATTCTAACGGTGCGACAGGTTGCAACATATCATGGCCCGAAAAATACCCCTGAGTAGCTAGAGACTTGTTTGGGAGAGCCAACTGAGCTAGCCATCTGCAAAAACTATTCACATGTAAAATTTAATGTCTATTAATTTGTTGAATAAATTCATGTCTTTTGTGACCCATCTTTCATGTTCTTGTAACCCCTGAGACATGTCATGTACGAGGCTCAATATTAATATGTTGATAGAGAAAAGATCAAAGAGTTTTGATTGCTGACGCCATACAGTGTGTCTAACAAGATTTAAAGTAGATCCCCGCCAAAGGAGAATATTACAAACTCATTGAATGCAGCTGATACCAAAATGTTGGGAAAAGGTGGTGAAGAAGAAGATTGTCAAGAAATTAAAATGGAAAAAATGTTGAACATAATCTGACATAAAACAATAGTTTCCACTGTGTTCATCCAAGTTGGCAGTTTTATTTGAAAGGCAAACAAATTGGGCTTCAAAATACTCAGTGGTTTCAAAATCACAATTAATTTCTCTCATTACCAGCAACTGGTTCCGTTAGTACTTAATTAATTAATGATCAATTAGTATTTCACGTATAGCAGACCAAGGTAATTGTTGTATAAGAGTGCATTTAGACCACCCGTTGGCCGGCCCGATCTGGTACTACCGTACTAGTGGCCTACCACCACGCGTATATCTGTCTTGCTCTGAAATTCGCACGTTCCATTCAATAGTAATTTTAGTAATAAAAGAAGTTAGTTACAAATTTTGTTAAAGTTCTAATATTTAAATTAAATATGTATGGCTCCATAGTTATCAAAAGCATGATTTCTTGGTGTAACCCTGAAGCCTATGAAAAAGAAAAAAAGACGTGTGCCAAGCAATTATATTTACAAAGGCCTATGACAGTCACTTTAGACTCTTACATGTGTTGGATGGTGAAGATTTCCGAAATTTCTAGCGGATGACACCTAAAATGCCTCATTTCTCGAGTTTTTGTTATGATATGCAAGCATGTGAGGTTAGGGTTGCCAACCATACTGTATTATAAAGTATCATATTTTATTCTTGGCTGTTATACTTTTTCCTACGAATAAAGTATGCGAAAATACTTTATTTCGAATAAAGTATTCAGTACATGTAACTGAACGTTCGTCTGCTAGTTTCACAACCTCTTGCAAGAAAAAGTACCAATCGGCCAGCGATTTTTCGCTCGCTCGCATCCTTTGATCTGTGTAATTACCGCTTTGGAGTCAAGGTAATAATGGCGGACCATTCGTATTGTTGTAATCCAGTCGACTCGTATCCGCTCGCCGCTATTTCTGAACGGAACCATAAAGTAAGCGGAAATTATTTTTGGTAAACTGTACAATTCAATTAATTTCCAAACGACATGTTAGTGTTTATGATGAAACGAAATAAATGCAAGATGGTGGGAAAGGAGAAACAGTGCGTCCATAAATTTAAAAAAATGAGTGTTTCTGTTCTTTGTTATATTAGATGTAGAATGTGGCTCCAGCTGTAACACTGAAATGAAACTAAAAATTAATAGCTAGTCCAGTAAGCCCTAAAATATATGTATTTAAAGCAATAAATAACTAAATTTTATTTTTTTTCTTTATATACTTTTTATTTTCCTCTTCAAAAGACAAATATACGTTTTTTTCTGAATATAACTTGGCAACTCTATGTGAGGTGTCCCATAAAAATTTGTGGGTCTTTTACACCTCCAACAACTCTATCAATACTTATTTTTCTTGATTATCGGATGAATCCATCTTAATAGAAAATGGGTAACCAGACAGTGGGGGGGGGGTGGGGGGGGGGAACAACCTGGTGAGGCTTTACACGGTCAGTTATCAGGGTAGAGTGGTGGGGGCCCGACTTACCCCCACCCTTTTGCCCTAAATCGGATGGCATTTCCACCCGACCTCCCTGCCTGGTCTCGCGGCAAAAACATGACCAATAGCTCGCTGTAGACGACCCGTTTTCAGGGCCGAAGGGGCGTGGCCACGATTTAGGGAGGCCACATCGGAACTGTGAATACCCTCTCTACCTGCACCGTCAACAATCCTGCCAGTATACAACCCTTCCACGCGATATATAAGCAACCCCATTACCCACAGGCAGCAGTCACTTGACAATGGCGGCAGAGCATATGACCGCCGAATCGTCGTGCTTTGCAAACGTTCTCACTCTGCTTGTTTCATCTAAGGAAATTGTTTCTACCCAGGATGTTGATCCATACTGAGATGTCTAGGAATTCCTAGCAGCTTATATATACTCTAGTTAAGATCTCCAAGTAATTCCTTGCCAGTGTCCACCGAGCACACGCCAACTGGCTGACCTTCCGTAGGTCGAAAGACATGCGCTAGAGAAAGCACTCCTGTTCTTTAGGACTGATAGAAACTTTACCAATGTGATAATTGGTAATGAATTGTTCAAGTGGTTAAAAATGGTATCTGACAAGCACTTCCAATCAAATTCCATTTCGAAGGAACTGTTTCTTGCCCCACAGCATCATTGTGTGACATGAGGGTAAGATGATCATTAACCGGGTTGGACTGTTCTCTTCATCTGGTACCTCTCGCAGGCAGTTGCTTCATAATTTACCGGTCTACCCTCGCCTCGCCTCTCTCTCTGTTTGCCACTGCGTCCGCTCCGCCGGCCCAAATGAAGTAATTGAATCAGATGGGACGGCGCGAATTGTAACGCGATAAAAGTAAGGCGGCGCCCGTACGTGCGAGAGGTGCCCGGGATTTCATGGATCGCCGTAACAGGCAGAAGGGCAATCCGGATGTTAGAGGGAGCCAGTTAGCATGCAAATATGAGACCGGAGCGGGCCTGCAACGGAGAGGGCTTCCACGTGTACGGGCTGGACCTGGGTCTATGGCACTCGAAAGAGTCATTCAGAAGCAAGATTCCGATATTCTTGTTACCACACATCCTTCGTTTTGGTTTAAGCATTGATAAGGGCTTCACAAATATTTTACTGTAATATTTTTAATCGTAGTTGAATTGGTGAATTATTTTTTACTTTATTGAACAAAATCTCCAAACACACATTATGTTTTACGTTCTTCGGAGGAACAAAAAGAAAATTAAATACTAAAATTAGGAATTTTTTGTTGAGCTTCTTCAAATTTGCTATCGTTCATTCATGAAGAAAACTAGCTTTTAAACGCAGTTTCTCCTTTGTAACTGCATTCAAAATACTACACTTTGTCAAACAAAAGTTACTTACTTATTATCCACAAGAGACTGAAGGGTGTGATTGGTGATCGGCAATGCTGTGTTCTCGCATTCGGGAGGTGGTGAATTCGAATCTCCTTCCAGATTTCGGTTTTCCCATAATTTCCCGAAATCACTGTGGTGTTCCTTCAGAGGCGTAGACCTTGCTGCAGTCCTTTGCCACATACAATGACCTCCATGTCGACAAGGTGTATAGTTATAAGCAAAATCAGCTACACTAAGACTTTAGAGTCGAAGTTGTCGTCGTCATTGTTGTTGTTGTTGTCGTCGTTGTTGTTGTTTTGGAGATATTCTCTTTCAGTTTTTGCTTTTCAAACAGATTCATATACATCCAGCTGTAACAGTTATATTTTTATAAAGATAATGAACGGAGAATGATAGTTGTTACTTAACACGGACTTGCTATACACTTTATCTGTATTTGACCAATGATTGCTCACAGAAGATGTACGACAAAACACACCAGTTGCTACGCTAGTCATTCGTTGATATTTCTGAAATACGTACTTCAAGAAGATCGATACACGACATACCCAAAATTTTGAGTTTTACGAAATGTTCTGATTTTTTAAACATTAACAACCAATATGGACCACATTGGCCTCATTAGGTAGGTCAAAGGTGGTTGCTGGACCATACGATGCTAGAAAAGCCTAAAGCCACACTATTTGCATCTTTAGTTCAAGGCAGATACCTAAAATACAGTCAAATACATCTGGTCTCATCCTACAAATCAGAGTGTCAGTTGTAGCAAAAATTCCCAATTAGATATTTTGTGTAAAAAAATTTATTTAATCTGAAGTTCGTTTCAATAGCTTTGTCGGTGGGGAGAGAGAGAGAGAGAGAGAGAGAGAGAGAGAGAGAGAGAGAGAGAGAGAAACTCTTTCAGAATGTCTTGGTACATGTAGAAAAAGTAAGTTGAAAAATAAAACACACAGTCACTACTGGACACACTCAACTGCAATTAATACTACCAGATGCCACATGCTGTCACCAAATGAGAAAGCTTTACAGGAAAGAAAAATTAATTCTTGATCTAAACAACCTTACTGTCAGATCTACTGTATTTAATCTAAATCCCAGGCATGAATCACTCAGTGTTATATTTAAGCACCCATGGACACACTGAAAATGGCGGAGTTGCAAGAAATTTCCACCATCCATACTCCATCAACGAGATCGTTTTTTTTTTTCGTTATTGTTTTACGCCTCGTCGACGTCGAGGTCATTAGAAGCGAGATGGGACTGGAGACAAGGAAATGGCAGGAATTCGGCCTGACCTTTTGAAGGAAGCATCCCGGCATATGACTAGAATGATTTGGGGAAACCATGGAAAATCCAAATCTGGATGCACGGACGGGGATTCAAATCGGCGTCCTCCCTAATGCGAGGCCAAAGCGTTAACCACTCATCCACCACGCTCGGTAACGAGTTTGTGAACCACGCGTTCTAAAAAAACTAATCCTGAGGAAAGTGAACTGCGGATGCTACATGCTATGAAAATCACGATATTATCTCGTTTGGAACAGTTTGTATCAGAGGAAACTATCGTCTTTTGTGTCTAAAAAACGTCAACGTGCTTCAATCCACACACCAAAAGTTTCAGTATAATTATGATATTCATTTCATACCCACAAAGAATCACAGATATATAAACTTATACCGTTTTGACGTTGGGTTCAATGGAGATAAAGATATCTACCAGAGAATTGAATTGCAAAGGAACACACACAACATCTCCATTAGGCAAAGGTCTTTCTCGAAGAGTACTTCATTTTGTTCAAGTTAAGCTGACATGTTCTTTATGCTACAAATTGTCTTTCGATGACAATAGACATTTTAAATTATTTGCAGTGTAGAACCTGACTATGGTACAGATTTCTGAATCATACTGTCTAGAAAATTGGAAACATAAAATTTCGTATGTCTTGTATTGACAAATACACGAAATAGCTGAATGGTGTTAAAAGGCTTATCTAATTAAAAATGCTTTGCCTCCATTTGATATATTTTTCAAAGTTTTCCGTGCCGTGCTGAAAACATTTGGGCTGCACAGAAAATTAAATATTCCAGGTACATTGCACGTGAAAATTGAGGTATGAAAAGTAGTTCATGGAAGGAAAGAAATGACCATGACCACAAGCTGGCACTCGATTTCAGGCACAAGGGTGTGGGAAGATATTCTTTTTAGGTAAGGGAGTCAGGGATTGGAATGAGTTACCAAGGGGAATGATGAATAACCTACCGAAAACGTTAAAAGAATTTAAAGTTAAAATTTGTAGAGGGGAAATGTAGGTGAGTGAAGGATAGCGGGAAGTTGGGTGTGCAGCGTGAGCTCCATTGCAATTAAATTAAATTAACACCATACTTAGTCATACCACCCTTCAGCAGTAGTGGAATAGTTGGATGCCATCGCTTAGAAAGGCAAAGCAGAGGGCACAATATCAAGAAACGAGTGTATTAACTATACTGGCAACGTACAGTTCTTCATCTTGGGAGTTGGCGAACCCGTACCGGATCACACACGGATACACCCACCGAGCGTGGTGGGTGAGCGCTAACGCTCTGGCCTCGCTTTCTGGGGGACGCGGTTTCGAATCCCCGTACAGCCATCCACATTCGGGTTTTAAATTGTTTTTCACTCCAGGCGAGTGGCGGAATGCTTCCTTCAAAAGGCGGAATTAATTCCCGTACCTTGCCCCCTATCCTTTCCTGCCTCTAATGACCTCGACTTTAACGAAGAGTAAATCCATAGTAAAAAGCGGATACACCTTGCCGCTACTGTTGTTTGCTTGGATTCGTCTTCTACTTTGTTTACAGGTGGCGTGTGTAAACAATAAAGCTAGGAAACAAAATTTATTGCTACTTCAACACAATGACAGCTGGCAATTCTTGTTGAAAATTTTGAAAAGAACTTGATGTAAAGTAATTTATTAAGATAACTGGCACTATATCATGAAAATCACAGAAAAAATGGTAGCAATAAATTCCAGTAATGGTTCTGCTAGGAAAATGCACCAAACCAGTTATACAAATGGTAAGGAATTCCATTTTTTTTTTTGTTTATATATTTAAAGGTTTATACAGTCTGGCAAGATTAGGGTTATCAAGCACTCTATTACATCATATAAGCTGTTCATAAAATATATTTTACACTTTCCACAAATCAACATTATACAAAATTCATTTCAAAATTTTCCTTTAATTAAGTTACTAACTAAAATACTTGACTAAAATCTTAATAATATTTATTTTTAACCGATCAGTAAGAAAGTAGCATCCACAAACAAGTGAACGCTGAAGAAGAGATTGGAACTTGCGGACGGTTGACTAGTGAATTAGTAACTTACGAAACTACTAAAGAGTTTTTGAATCCATGATTCCGTAAAAACTGCCTCGAAAATTTGGTTCAGAATGTAATCCTATTAAGGGGTCGGGGTAGGGAGTATATTAACAATGCTGACGAAGAAACCACGTGAACTGAAAGTGGACATCTGTCACTGGTTAGGTGAATACTCTTCTGCAGACTTCTATAAGGTCTGTTCTGGTCTTGAGTTCTCACGGAAAGTGCAGACTCGGGTATCCTTACGGGAACGTGTCTGCTGATGAGTAAAAAGAAAAGTTGCCTCTTACTCGCACCTGGACGTCCGCTTGTAAATACTAAAAAATGAACCACGTGAATTCAAGTACAACGAAGAACTTCTAATATAATTGCATCTCAGTGAAGCGAAAAAGGATACTTGCAGTAGTAACAAAGCACATGGGAACTAAAAAGTATAAGCCCGTCCCATTCGCTCATTTGGTTGCAGCACCGTGATGGTGTCCGTCACAGACAAGGGGTTAGCTGGTTCTAGTCTTGGTGGTAGAGGAAATTTGTTTCATTAGGACTTGGCTGGCAGTGTAGAAGAGGAGGTGGTGCATAATTTCTAATCACCACAGTGTGCTGTGCTAAATACCAAACCTCTCCACAGTGCGTATGGAGTGAGGGCATACGGCACTGTTGATGGCGATTCATCCGTCGGATGGGGACGTTAAGCTTTGAGGCCTTCTGGTGTCTTTCGATAGAGTAGGCCTGAATGGGAAAGCACCGGGTTTCATCCTCTCCCTTGTTTCATCCCTCATCCACAACTGAACAAACACATTAACACAGTTATAAATACTTACGAAAACAGTCGCATTAGGGAAAACAACGGGAAAACACCCCAGTACATTCATAAAAATGAAGTCTCTCGGCGTTGAGAATTTATTAAATGCTCTCGGGTGAGCATATCACACGATATTTCGCCGATCATCGTCACTGTCGCCATCTTCTGGTGATGGCGACAGGGGTTGTAATCGCCAAAATATCGTGTCATAACACTGCCTTAACTTGCAGATTAAACAACGGGCTACCACAAGGATCAATCGTTGCTCCACTACTTTTCAACATCTACACCGCAGACTTGCCATCCACAACTTCTAGAAAGTTTATATACGATGATGACATAGCCATGACAGCACAGTCTAGCGCTTTAAAACATCTGAAGAAATTCTCGCAACTGACCTTCACAAACTGAATGAGTACTTCAACACTTGGTGCCTGAAACTGAATATAAATAAGACAGAGGTCAACTTTTTTCACCTAAGCAATAAACCTCAAATAAAATTCAGAGACCAATTACTGAAGTACATGTCCTTATCAAAAATATCTAGGTGTGGTTCTTGACCGGTCATTGACATATAAGGAGCATATCCATAAAACAGCTGCAAAAGTAAAAACTCGAAATAACATCTTTCACAAACTTTCAAGAACAGGTTTGGGAACACATGCTGCAGCTCTAAGAACATCAGCTCTTGCTCTGGTATAGTCAACTGCTGAATACTGCAGTACAATATGGCTAAACAGCAGTCACACAAATAAGATCGACGTTCAACTAAATGACACAATGAGAACAATATCTGGAACTGTTAAATCTACACCAACAGACTCGCTGCCTGTACTTTCTAACATCGCGACACAAAGTCTCCGACGACAATAGGCTTTAAAAAAGGAATGGCAGAAATGCCTAAGATAGCCACACCTTCCAGTTCATCAGGACTGCACACACAAAGCTCAAAATAGACTAAAATCTAGATATTCAACATGGAAGTTTGGTCAAGAGCTGGTCCAAAATAATTTCAATATAGGTGAAGCATGGTGCGCTGATTGTACAAATTACAACCCCGACAAACAATCGCTAATCCAAGACCCTACACGACAGCCTCCTGGATTCAACCTTCCTAGGAAAACCTGGACGGCACTGAACGAATGAGAACAGGCCACGGTAGATGTAACTACTGGATGTACAAGTGGGGAATTATAGAGAATCCTTCTTGTGACTTCGGTAACTACGAGCAAACCATTCACTAAATCGTCATGGAATGCCCTATTAGGAGATTCAGTGGTACAATGCATCATATTCATGAAGCAACCACAGAAGCAGTTGAATGGCTGCACTCATTGGACATCAGTCTGTAGAACCATCCATGCTTGGTTCTATCTATTGTGAATCAATGTAGTTACTGCTTTTAAATCTTGGGTCATACGAAATAAAATAAATCATATCATATAGTAATATATGCATAGTGCATAAAAAGATACTTAACTGAATAAAACATTAATCAAAGGTTTTTTTTCGCTGCTTCTAGGGCTTTTGTTGAAATACCACTACCTTTGGTAGTATAACTTCTGGGTGTCAGTTGGGTGTTGTTTTGGGGACACATTTTTATTTCACTTTTGGGGGCAAAATGGCTATGGACGCCGTAGGCGTCCTTATATTAAAACCCCCTACTGGGTTTGTGTTGTCAGTTGGGGATCATCGTCGTAATAAGCTGATTTTCACGTTTTGGCTCATGGATGCAGCATTGGTGCACGCGCTGGTCACTTTTGTCAGTCGGCGGATGGTTTTTGCCGCGGCTTGACGCCCTTTTCTGTGGGCCGCCCGGTCCTTCGACTATTCGGGCATGGCTGGGTTGATGTTGTCGTCTTCCGATGGTGGCTTGGAGCCTTCTCTTCACAGGACATCCCCCGTAGCTGGCGGCGTGGTCAGAACCGCAGTTAGCTTATCTCGGCGTTGCTTCTCTCGGACGTGAGCATACCAGGTTGCTGTGGTTCCCGCCGCAGTGGACGCAACACACTTGCTTGTTGCAGTCTGATGCCTTGTGCCCGAAGCCTTGGCAGCGGAAGCATTAATGTAATGCTGCCATCGGTTTCCTCCTCTTTGGTTGATTTCTGAAGTTCCGTCCGCTCCTGTTCGTGTCTTGGTTGCTGGCCAGGTCGATGTGCTTGGCTTTTGTGGGCACGCTCCTGCCTTGTGCTGGACGTGTGGTGGAATTTCTGTCTTGAGGTGTTTCGATGGAGTCTTCTGGAGATGATTCTGCGTGTGTGGTCATTGCTGTGTGCCTAGTATTCTCTTGGGAGTCCATGCTGTTTTTATATTCCTAGTTTCTAGGAATTTCTTGACGTCATCGAGATCTTCTTGGCTCATACAGGTGACAAGCAGCTGAGTTGGCGCTGAACATGCATGCGCCATTATTGTCTCTTCCTGATGGGATTCTCTAAATGCGGGACGTTTCTGATCGTCGTGACTGCTGTCCTGTAGCTTGGTTGAGTTTGGTTGTTGCTTGATGTTCTCACGGTTAGATGAAGCCAGTGTCTCTTGCTCCATCGCTGGTTCTACGTTGCTGCTTGAGTTTCGGTGACGGATGTAGAGCGTTCGATGAAGATCGTCGAAATACTCATCCTCCTTGAAGTTCTTGGAAAAGATGAGAGATAGTTGAACATATCGGGACCAATCTTCCTTTTCCGAGATGATGGGCTTGGCGTTATGTGCATTCGCTGGATCTGAGAGTGTGTGCATTATTACCTTGAAGTTCTTGCTGGAGATTTCCCATAGAAACAGTTTCTATCAATATATATAGTTCCTGTTAAGCAATTCAGCTGCGAGAAGTAAATTCGGTTTCGTTTATACTTTTTTTTTTTTTTTTTTGTAACAGTTTAACGTCCCTTTTTAACAACGTGGTCTTTAGAGACGGGAAAGGATGGGGGCAAGGAATGGGAAGGAATTCGGCCATGGCCTTTTGAAGGAAGCATCCCGGCATTCACCTGGAGTGATTTGGGGAAACCATGGAAAACCCAAATCTGGATGCCCGGACGGGGATTCGAACCGCCGTCCTCCCGAATGCGAGGCCAGAACGCTATCCGTTACACCACCACGCTCGGTCCGTTTATACTATTCATGTTAAAATAAGTGACTGGTTTTTCATATGGATTCAAACATTGTGCAGCCCGGGGTCTGTAGTAATAGTTATACTTATTGTAATTTAATGTAGTTACTTTTTTTGTATTTCTTCTGTCATACGAAATAAATAAAATAAACTTCCTTAAATGGCTATTTACCCGAGAGCATTTCATAAAAAAAAAACGAAGTTCATCTTCTCCGGGAAGTTACCGTGGGGAGTAAATACTCCTTATTGTAACCGCCCACATGAGTATGACCCTCATAGAAAATGAAGGCCAGATCAGACAAAACGAAGGCTATCAAAAACAGTGACCACGTGAATATTGTATTATGAAGTTATAAGCAGAACAGCAAAATAGGCGTAAAGCAACTGGCTTACGTGGCTCGTTAGTATGGCTGTAGACGGTGAGCGACCGATCACTATGACCAGCACGAAAGGCATAAGAGTAACCAGACATTCCCATGCAAAAGTTGAACAAAGGATGCAGCACCAGTAGCAGGAATAGATTGCAGGATGATATCGCAAAAATAATATTGATAACGCCAGAAGTGATGCCTGGAATTATTGATTGTGTTCGACGACCAATCTGCAGCAGCGTCCAAGCAGACAAATTCAGCGTGTTGCAGCGACGCAAAATGGTATCAGCCGCACAGGTGATTTCCCTTCGATTAGTAAATTTGATAGTATGTTATTTAGTTTTTGCTTTATTCCTCCAAAGACAAACAAAAATTAACTTTTTTTCATTTGTACTATTGGGAACCGCGTAACAAAATGTATTCTATATTTCAACGGATTACATAACAAGAAATTGTGTGTAGTTTCTTTTTAAAATTTGTGTTTTAGGTTTAGCTTGACGCGGGCAGACAGAAAAATATTTCGGTGTCCTTTTACCTGAACTATATAAACTTTTATAATAAACTGCATTCCCTTTTATAACACAAATCAGTTCTTTAATTTCTGTGTGATGCATGCACACACAACGGGCAAAAAATCAAAATTTCCTTCGAGTTATATTACTTGCTAATAAAAAAATTCTATATGTTAACTCATGGCGATATTTTATGAAATGTTGTTTCCATTAATTCTGTTCACTAACTGCTGAGTGACATCTGCAGAGAGAGACTGACAAGGCGGACAGACAGACATCAATTTCCTGGGAACGAACAGTAGTCCCAGTAAATGGGGAAGTATGTGCGCGATTGGCGCATCTCCTTCCATATTATTTAGTGATGGTCCTAACGAGTGTATTGCATATTTGGATCTGTCACATCCGTTGTTTTTGTTCTTGATCAGGTTAATTTTACTTCAGTGGTGGTCGAGGAGTTTCCTTGGCCACCTTAAAGAGTTGTCATAGAGGGGTTTAGTCCCTAGTGCTACTATTAGCGGTTTCGAAGGTTGTTGGCATTTTTCATAAAATTGGGCCGCCATTTTCTCGAATCGTTTGCGTAGCAATGGCAGTCCGCTTATGCGGTGTAGATCATCGATCCTTGTCTCGCGAGGCAGATGATAAGTATATCTGACTGCTCCGTTTTGGATAGACTGCAGGGTTCGGAGATGGGAAGCAGCAGTGTTTCCCCAGACAACTGCAGCAGCACCGTAAACAGCACTATAATAGTATTTGGATATCTCTTCTTCTCTCTCTCTGACAGGTAAATTATCTAAGCTTTCTTATAAATAAATCTACAGGTAAATCGTTGTTGTATATTTCACTATACCCTGAATGATGACTGTCTTCACTCTTTATTTTTTTTTTTATTTGCAACAGCGATTTTTGACTGTGACTCGGTCACATCAAAACGCCGGAGGGAGTCCCGCCCAGTAAGACACCCCTGCTTCGAATCGTCAACAGGATTCCTGGTCGGAGGTGTATGGAGAGGACGAGTCATCGTGGATATCATGGTCGTCACCAAAAGCCGCTCTCGTCGACCACGACGATTTCAAGAAAGAGGAGAACGTCATTTACTTCTACTGCGAGAGCACAGGCAATAAGTTCAAGCCCTTCACACCGAGAAAGTCCGAGAATTTCTATTACGCTGATGAATCTCCGCTCCAAGTGCAGCTCCGAGTCAAAGCCGTGGAAATGCTGTTTGCGTGGGATATCCCTAGCAAGAGTTTCAAGAAACTCAAGCAATCTCTCTCGGATCCGGCACAAGCACTAAACGCCACGCCAATCATCTCAAAAAGAAAGACTGGTCTCGCCATGTTAAACTACCACTCATCCTCTCCAAGAACTTCAAGGAGGAGGAGTACTTTGCAGACCTCCTTCGAACGCTCCACAGCCCCCGGAGCCCAAGCAACGATGTAGAGGAAGCGATAGAGCAAGGCGCCTCGTTTGACGTCAAACTGCGGGGACTTCGTGCACCAAGAAAGCAGCAGACATCACCAAGATCGTCCTCCGTCAAGAGAAGCCCTTCAGAATTAGTCCTCATTTGCGCATACATGCTCATTGCCAACCCTGCTGCTGGTCACCAGTATGAGCCAAGAGGATCTCGAAGAAATCAAGAAATTCCTAGAAACTAGGAACATAAGATACATCATGGACTTCCAAGAAAACGCTCGATATTCAACGACGGGTATTCAACAAAAGGAAGAAGCTAAAAGAGATTCCTGCAACATGGATGAGGGAACACTCCAAGATGACAATTCCTCCTTACGCCCTGCACGAGACAGGAGAGAGCCTGATGCAACCAAGTCCACCGCCCCGACCAGCAGCCAAGTCATGAAAATGAGATATTGAATTCCATCAACAGGCCACAGAAGCGGAGACCGATGGCAACGTTACATCAATGCTTCCGCTGCCAAGGCTTCGGGCATCAAGCTTCTGACTGTCTCAAGCAAGTGCGGTGCGTTCGCTGCGGAGGGAGCCATAACAACTTGGTTTGCATACGTCCGCGTGACGCAGCGCCAACGTGTGCAAACTGTGGTTCTAACCATGCCGCCAGTTATGGCGGATGCCCCATAAAAAGAAAGCTTCAAGCAGCCATCAGAAGCCGTCAACGCCAGTGCCAATCCAGTCACTCCCAACGAATGGGAAGACCGGAAGGACCTCAGAGATGGTCATCAAGCCACATCAATAATCATCCGCCGACCAACTCAAATGACCAACACGGGCACCAATGCTGCAACCAAGAGCCAAGACGAGCAAATCAGCTGGGGAAAATCGTCGTGTTGTTAACACAACTGATTGCGGAAATGATCCCCAACTGAACACATGAAACAAGTTAGCTATCGAACGAATAAGAATATCAAAAGGGTTTCCACACAGGCCGTAATCAAAGCCGGTTTTCTCCCAAAGTGTACAGTTCGAGAAAATAAAATCCATCACCATCAGTGAAACCACAGATAAAGCTACAAATCGTAGCGGTGCTGTATAATGCCGTTGAAAAAAAAAAAATCAAAACAATAGTTCTAATACGTTACCACCAAATGGAAACTTGTACTAAATCACTGGGACTGTGAAATGTAACGGCTAACAGTCACGTTTAAAGGCTAGCGTGACTTGGTCACGTATAGAATAGTGCTGGTACGTTCCTACCACCAGTTGGCAACTCATAGGAAATCACTGTCACAGTGAAACATCACAGCGAAAAATCACGTTGTGTTCGTTCAGACGGTTGAGAATGATCTCTCTAATCTGCGTTATCCAATAAATAGTTAATATTTCTTGCGGCGGTAATGTCTTTACATTAATAAAAACAAAATATCTCCAGCATACGATTTTTTGTTTATTGGGAAACTGTGGAATTTGTGCAATTCCAATGATACTCTAGTGGAGAGAAATTTTAGTTACCCTGAAAAGCCTATATTTGTTTCACAAATGTTCAAATGTTTTAATTTAAGACTACCCAAATAATTTTGAAAAATGAGTTATAAATAATAATTTTTTAAAATTTTTTCTTAAGTTACGGATGTAACGTAAAATTTCTGACAACAGGTGCTGTTGCAAATTTTTTTACCTCAAACTTCAACCACAGTGATTCCTAAAAAATTACTCTCAAAATATTTTTAAAAAAGTTTAATTTCTGCACTGATAATTACGAATTTTTTATTAGTAATTCATCACCCTTATATGCATCATAAATTCTCTGCCGTCTGGTATTTGCTATACCACTTAATATCTTTACTGAGTTTTTGAAATGACTCAAGGCAAAATAACCGGTACAGTAGTCTTAAAAGTAAATGCTTTCCTATAAGCAAGTAATCGTTGTAAACGCGTTTTATCCCATAAAAATTAGTACATTGCTTAACATTTGTCTTAAGATGTTTATATTTATGCTAATCTCCAAATTACAACTCTTCAACACATTCAAAAAGCATTATAAACACCACTGATAAACATTGTCTCATCAGTCCTTGGCACATATAATATTCAGTGAAAATTATTGTGTTGTTCCTAAATGGACAACAGTTTACTATTTCAGTTTACAGGAAACAGAAAACGCAAGTAGTTACTGAACATAATTATTTTCATAACTATTATTAATGCTAGGCTCAAATTGAAGATATGCATTCGAGTAAGTGTATGAAGCTAATGCAAATATATATATGTATACATCATTTCAGAAAATGCTAGCTACTAATGATGTTTTAAATACTCCCATCTTCTGTTAGGACAGTGGAATAGAAACTGAGATTTTAAATAATATCTTGATTAAAATAAAAAGAGTTGACGCTAAATGTTCAATGTCTGATTAACCTTCCAATTATGTTAAAAGAGGATCAGTGAAATTTTCAACCTGTACTTAATTTTTAGGTGTTATATATCCGCAAATAAGTGATTTGACTACAAATGGAAACACATAAAATTATTTTCCTTTATTATTATTCTTTACACAGACTTCTGGTTTTGTATCTACAATTTAACACAATTACCAATACCATGATACAATATTTAGGTATGTAATACTGCAAGAACTACTTGCTTTCACTTCAGTAGTTTTAGACAAAAGTAATTTAGGTTCGGATTCCACGTTAAAATGTAGGTCTCAGAGAAAAGGAACTGGCCATTCATTCCTGACACAATGGCCTAGTAGGCCTCCTTTGGGATCATCCAACGAACCTTCAGGTGTGGAATAAGTTTTTAATACAATTATATATTCCTACATTAATTCCAGTTCTCAAAACGGGGGGGGGGGGGGTTATAAAACCACAGAAATTATATTATTTTTATCCAAACAGTTTCTGAATGAATATTGTTTGTACAGGGATCTAATCAGTCTATCCACTTTTTGTTTAAACATTGCAGTGTTTGGTATAACATAACTTTTTCATTGAACATGTGAAATTTTAGTCACTAATATTATAAGATAGTGAAACACAAATGGGGAGATGCTGAATTGAAGATGTGAGAAAATTTCATATTGACTGAATTCATTCTAAAGTATCCAAACTGCAGGGTAGGTGAGGGAGAAGATTTGCAGAGAGATGAGTATGTACAGAAAAAAAAGAGCCAAATGCTTGAATTCTACAGTAGATGAATATTTTGGGACTGTGCCTTTTTTAGATTAATGGATGCTGGTGAGGGGGTAAAAATAGGAAGTCATAGGAATATTGAGTATAGATCCATGGTAAGAAAAATCATTAATACTGAAGAAATAAAAGAAGCTTTTGAAAAAA
This sequence comes from Vandiemenella viatica, assembly GCA_031002005.1. Lineage (NCBI taxonomy): Eukaryota > Metazoa > Arthropoda > Insecta > Orthoptera > Morabidae > Vandiemenella > Vandiemenella viatica. The sequence goes on along the minus strand of JARYHS010011408.1, from coordinate 225,978,385 downwards.
TGATAGAGGGGGGCAGATCTGGGAAATATCACAAAGCCACTGATAAGAGTTTTACTGGTAAACTGTAGAAGTATAATGAATAAAGTAATGGATTTTGCAAAACTAATTGAGATACATGAACCTCAAGTAGTTATAGGGGTAGAGTCCTGGTTAAAAGAAGGAGTACTAGACAATGAGCTTTTTCCACGCTGCAGAGATAGAGGAGCAACTGGGGGAGAGGTATTCATACTAGTTAGCAAAGACTACTACAATTCACTGGTGTTTAGAGATCAAAACCATGAGTTACTTGGGGTAGAATTCTGGGGAAGTAAAAAAGAAAAGTCAGGATGTTGGCTAATTCCCATAGTATAAAAATGAATGATAAAGATGAGACTCTTGGGGAGAGAATAAATTGCTATTCAGAGTTCAGAAGCGAGCGTAGAATGGTAATTATTGGTGGGTATTTGAACCTACCAGGTGTAGACTGGGTAGGAAATAAGATGAATAACACTAAGGAACAGAGATTTGCAAATAGCTTAGTAAGGGAAGGAGGCTTTACACAGGTGGTTGAGCAGAAAACAAGGGGACAAAACATGTTTGATATCTTCCTAATAAAGCCGGATGATAACCTAATCGGGTCTCAAGTAACCGAAGAAAAAGGTGATCATAATGCAGTTCAGATGGATATCAGGGGATCCAATAAACCAGTTGCCAGAATTGAAGGGGGAAATAGATACAATTAAAAAAAGGCACAAATCTTGGAACTGGAAAGATACTTCGGGGTTAATTTTATTAAATGGAAGATTGGAACAAGTTCAGTGGAGACAAAAGAGTTCAAGGAAATGATAAGAAAAGGTTTTGGTACGACAGCGTCATTCCCCATGTGTTGGGAGAGGGGATGCTGATTTCTTCGTGGCAGCAGAAAGGACGCCATCACGATACTTGCTGGCCAGACGAGCTCGAGTATAGACATCTGTTCGGGTGTGGTCCGACACTCGACTAGGTAATCGTCCATGGTTGAAGATAGACGCTTTCTGGCTAAGACGTTGCCGGAGGCATAGTGTCTTATCTCCTAGAGGCCATCACCACTGATGCATTAGCGCGGATGGGCTATCCGCGGATCTGCATCTGACTGCGATAAACCTGTATTTAATGACAACAAGCTGTGACTTTAATAATCTTTTATTTAAGTATTTAGTTACATTTGTTTCACGGGTAAGCTGGTTTTGTCAGCTTTAAACGGACCAAGAAAGCTTTAGTCTCTTTTTCTTCTAAGTTGATCCACTATTTTTGTTACAAACGAGAGGCACGACATTTTTGTCTACTTTATAATTCAGAATTCACAGTATCGGTGCCAAAAGATATCACGTATGGCATTACTATGACAGAGTAACGTCTTCCTTTCGCTTACTGCTACTTTCGGTTGAAACCGTGATTCTCCACTCATCGCAGTTTTCGCCTTAAAATTTTATCACGTCGACATTATTCAGTCACGTCCAGATTTCATCACAGTTCCTTTTTGTCACAGTGACATTCCGGTCAGGTGGTGAATGTAGTTGTGACGTTTTTTTTCGGCCATCCGTATCTGCAAAAGTACGACGTGGGACTAACGCGTTAGTCTCTACCCTGCAAGGGGATGGAATGGATAATAGGCTCGTATCCCTGTTTGACCTATCATCCCTTCTTTTGCTGTCATCAGTCTTTCGACTGGTTTGATGCAATCTACCACCTTTTCCTCTCTTGTACTAACGTCTTCATCTCTACGTACCCCTTACAACCCACGTCATAAATTATCTACTTCATATATTCATACCTACGACGGAGCGATCTTGCTGACGTTTAAAACAATTTGTACCGGAAGCTTTTGAATCTCGAATAATTATGGTTTAAATTTGTAATAAAAAAATATGCTGTACTTAGGACATTTTTGTGGGCGGAGTATTAAGAAAAAAGAATATGCTAAACAAAAGTATTTAATGAAGAACATTTTTTATCAGGACAAATAAATATTTCATTGGTCATCTGCATCCTGTTACTGAGCCAATTGATAAGTAGACAGGCATGTATGATTGTAGTTTTCTCAAGTAATTAGTTTTTGTTTGCTCCAAAGGGATTTTCCCCGGAGGCTATGACTTATGAGTCAGAAGTTCTTGTTGCTGTGTTGCCTTCCACATAAAAAGATAATGGCTCACAAGTCCTTTCCTGAAGATGCTGAGTCGAATCTGAAGTTATGGAAACTGGATGTTAAAAGTATTTCTTATTTTCATTTTTCGGATTCCTAGTTTCAAGAGACAGGATTTCCCTTTCAATTTTGAGACCACCATTTCTTGGAGACCATTGTGTATATAGCTCTTACTTCTTTTACCAGATTTTTTTTTTAACTGCTTTACGTCTCTTTTTAACATCGAGGTCTTTAGAGACGCGAAACGATGGGGGCAAGGATGGGGCAAGGAATGGGAAGGAATCCGGCCATGGACTTTTGAAGGAAGCATCCCGGCATTTGCCTGGAGTGATTTGGGGAAACCATGGAAAACCCAAATCTGGATGCCCGGACGGGGATTCGAACCGCCGTCCTCCCGAATGCGAGGCGAGAACACTAACCGTTACACCGCCCCGCTCGGTAGAAATTTGTTTAGAGTAATTTAGGATTATATAGGTTAGCTGTCTCATGGAATAAAGCCTGTCAACTTTTTTGTCCTTTCTTTTTATCTGACTGAAACTACGATCACAGGGTAAGTAGCTGTGCCTTCTAACCGGATAGTATTGCCGAGTTTTACAAATTATTTTATATTAACAAGGACCAGCAATATTTTGGACAAAGTGTGATATGTACACTACACTCCATATTTATCGCAGTACAGAATTGTCACAGTTGTTGGAACTTCGTTCATAATGTAGTCCAACAGAAAAGAGCAAACCCCGTTTGGTCCTTTCTTCTCTTCAACGTTATGGTACGTGTAGAATTTAGCAGTGTTGTTTTCAACTTTGTGGATGCGAAACACGTTCACATTTCCCTATCAAAAGTAGAAGCATTTACCTTAGGTGAAGTAACACTCAGTATGAAATGAATACACAAGGCAGATACGGCTTCATCTTTGGTGCAAATAGTCCCCTTTTTTTAAATTTCAGTTTGTTATAAAAAATTTTGCTGTGCACTTTGGAATCATTAACTCAGCTTCGGCATTTCCTTTTGACGACTGACTAATATAGCAGCTTTTTCCCCCAAAACATAACACACAATCCAGTTGTTGCTTCCAAAATCTTAGATTAAAATTTTCTTTGAAGTAGTAAAGTTGTAAAAGAAACTGGGCTCTCTAAACGTTTTTCTGTTTACTTTCTCCACACTGTTTTAATGGAGAGAGAAAGCGTGCGAGTGAGCATTTGCGCAAGATGGGACATCCTTGACTTAGGACCCTTCTTTCACAGAACGCGAAAATCTGATACCTTCTACAGTCTCACGGACTTACTGCAGAAAGTTCTTTTCTGCACCAATCGATGTGAACACCATCCAAAACATAGAATCGACTTATATCCCAAAACCCCCCGAACATGGACCTAAGTCGATACATTTGTTGAAACAAACGTCTGGTGATTTTTGTATTAATGAATTTTTTCAGCACCTTCTTGCGAGTATTGCTGTCCTCAACTCCCCTTAAAATTGCCTTGGATTTGAAACGTCCCCCCTACAGTCATCGCTTTAAAGAAACACGAGAGATGCCTCTGCATTCATGCTAAGCTTCAAAAGAAACTGCATGTAAATTGAAACCTGCATATTTCTCCAAAGCTAAAACCTTAACAAAACAATGAATACGGTTTTCTATTTTGAAAATCGTCAGAGAGTTTATCAACATTTAATCGGAGCAAATCGCTGCAGCATCTTTTTGTTGAATCAACGTAAAAACCGATGGAGTGGATGAAAAAGTTTTTTGATGGAGTAATTTTTTAAAGGTAGAAAGCAAAGATTTAAGGTAGGAAATTCAGTATTAAATAGGGAGGACAGGAAAACACAGTGCCACAGAGTAGCGTACTGGAAAAGTTGCCGTTCATTATTCTAATGGATGATTGTGTTGGTGTTTTTTCAATCAGAAGTTAGGTTATTTGGAGAAACCATGATGTTATACAATTAAAACTGGAGAGGACTGAGGATAGCTAGCTGAGTAGGTTAACATGAAATGAAAATAAATGCTAAGAACAAACAGCTTATTAGGTAACAGATAAAAACGTAAAGATTGTCTATGGTTATAGGGTGGAGGAGCAATAAGATCTTGAGTGTGAATATCTTGGCGTATCATTCGATGGTAAACTCAGTTGATCATGTGGTAGGTTGGGGTTTCAAAATCCTTCATTTACTGGAGGTAAATTAGGGGATTGCGTTAGAAAACCTTTGAAAGACCGTTGCATGAATATGTTGGTGTAAGTATGGGACACACGTTTTGGGTATCAAATCCAAGTGGGGGTTGCAAAGGAGTGTTACCAGAATCGTTTGTGGAGCTTACCTCTGAACGCAGTCAGTAACTGATGTGACAGAAGAGATGGGTTGGTTGTTATAGGAATATAAGATGCAGGTGAAGAGATTGCTTTGATTGTACAAGGCCTATATTGGCAATGATGCTTGTACGTACACTATCTGATCAAAACTATCCGGACACCTCTATGTAAGACGGACCCGCCTCAATAAATATATTGTGTTGTCAGTAGAGAACCATAATTGATTGTAATAAAGCAGCCAAATTCGACTGCTGGCGATGTGATTGTAAAGAGTAAACTGAAAGAACAACCACAACTAAACCAAGACCAGGCAGACTTGATTTATTGACGAACAAGGAGCTTCGAGCATTGCGATGGGTAGCTGTAAATAAATCACAAAAAATCAACTGAATGATTCACTCTTGAATTACAAAGTGTTATCAGCAGTCCAGCCAAAACAATGACTATGCGTAGGGAGTTAAAATAATTGTGGTACTAGGGTCGAACTATTGCTCATAAGACAAAAATTTCAGTAGTCAACGCTAAGCTACGCTTGTGGTTGTGTAAAGAGCGACGCCAATGGACAATGGATGTCTGGAAAAATAGTGATCTGAAGTGACGAATCACCCTATGCGCTGAGTCAATCTGATGGAATGGTTTCCATTTAGCGAATTTCTGATGAAATCTGCTTGTCATAACGTGAAGTGCCAAAGTACAAAGGAGGAGGTGTTATGGGATGGGGGTGTTTTTCGTGGTTAGATTGCGCTTAAGAAAACTTTAAATTTGGAATTATACTAACAAAATTTAGACCACTGCCTACGATACAGGACTAGTTCGGAGACGGTGATTATTTGTATCAGTACGACAGTCACTCTGTCATAAAAGCTGCATTGTGATGCAATGATTTGTGGACAGTAATATTCCTGAAATGGACTGCCGTGCCCGAAGTCACGAACAGAATTCAATGGGATAGGTTAGAACGTAGTCTCAGTGGAGTTAAACCCATCATAAAGGCAAAAGGTGGATCCACCCCGACAAGGGTAAAGTCTAAGTGCAGTTTCAGATACGAGTCTAGATACTTCTGATCATATAGTGGAAATCATAAGCCTTCCTGCAACACAGAACACCAATACAGATAATCCTTCACCGAGACAGAAACATCGTTCCATGTTCCACCCCATAAACTTGTGCTTCTGCGTTAGAGAACAGTTAGTAAATAAAATGTTTCGTTGACAACTTACTTCATCTGTAAACAAGCGGCTGATTTGTCAGAATATTCCAACTTTCATCATATACAATTAAAAACTGATGTCGTATTATTCCTAGAGGACTGACGAGTTATGTGAGATACAAAATAAATGCAAAGTAATTGCAATAAAATCCATAACATGCAGTCCAAACATTGATTCTAATTAAATAAAGTTAGTGCCAGTGCTGCCAGCCACTTGGCTTTGAATATCCGTAGATGGCCGCTAAAATTTCCGTAGATTGGGTACAAAAATCCGAAGACTCGCTAACTAAAAGACTAAAACAATAATTATTGAAGAGAGAGTCAAAATTAAGAATAATTTTTATTTACAGGTCTTTAAAATTCAAAATGTAAAATAATATTCTACATTGAAAGTAAGTAATATCTCTGTACATGTTTTATACAGCGTCACTTTCATCGCTGCTGCTGCTGTGCATACTCTTTTTTTTTGGGGGGGGGGGGGATGGGAGAGGAGGGGGACCAGACTATACATTACGTATTTTCTTTGTTTACATTAAATTTAGTATATCTTCGGTAACAGGAAATGTTAAATACTGCGGACACTTTGACTCTCGGATATTGGTTAATCCTTCTCGGAAGGCACTGCTTGGTAGTCCGTGCCAACGAGCGTGTCACTGTGCATAAAGAAAGCGCCGATAGTTCTGTATTACGGTCTTTTAAGATCTATAAAATCTATAATCAACCAAAATATGAGATTTATTTCAATCGTTGGTTAACACGAGCGGTTTCAAGGAAACGATGAAGAATTATTGACAACTCTGTAATGCATTAACACTATACGCTCAAAGTTTAACAAAACACCAATAATAGGAAAAATCAACAAACAGCAAAAAATAGCAAAAATCCGTGGATATTTTAACAAAATCCGAAAATCCTAACTTTTCATAAAAATCCGTAGATCTATGGATAAATCCGTAGAAATGGCAGTATTGGTTAGTGCACTCAAATTCTGTTTCATTTCTTTCGTTTTTTACTTCATGACAATAAGGCTAAATACACACAGACGTGCTATCAAACTTAAAATTATAAAGTTGCTACAAATGAAGAAATGAATTAAATATGTTAAGAACACTTACAAGTGAATTACTATTTCGTTTCAACTAACCTAGTCTGGACTTATATTGCAACCAGTAAACTCGAATCTCTAAAGTATTAATCGACTAATAACATCTTTACATTTTAAAGAATTCGACTGGACATCTTACACACCTTCGGGCACACCGCGGAATAGATCAATTGAATACATATTAAGGGACATCTAGAACGTAAACCTTCTTTTGAAGGTAGCTTTGAAGTAGTGCGTTTGGAAAAAGAGACTTCCAATAATTCTGCCGCATGTTTCATAATGGTTGATCTCATATCTGTTGGACAGTGCCACGAACATTCTTTCTGGTGGTTTTCGTTGATTATTCATAGCCTTCTCTCCTCATAATTATATTGTTCCTAACACCGTTGTACATAATTTTCCAGACGGCGGGAAAGTCGACGAAACGAACATTCTCCCTCCTCACTCCCAATTTCTGTAAGATGACTGGATTGAATATATCACCAAGGTCTGTTGCACATTTACGGATGACCATCCTAAATCACACTAAATATATTGCAGACCCATTCGTCCTACAGCCGTTCATGTTACCATGATCTTAGTATCCCCTGGTGACATTAAATGTTTCTCTTCTTCGTCCTTCTACTTCTTCACCATCTTCTCCCAACACTTTTGGATTGGTTGGCTTAGATGGAGTTTACTCTACTCATCATTGGCTTTGTCGAATTTGAAGCTTTGGTTTTACGGCCGCATTCGCTTGATGACGCCAAACATTTTATGTCTACTAACAGGTCCTAGTACATACTAATGGGAGAAGTGTAATGTTGCCATTCGTCAGTTAAACGTGTCACTATGTTCTGTCTTTGATAATTGTATTTTTTGTTCGTGAAATGAGTAGTTGGCGTCGATTGGAGACCGTTCGCTTTGATACCTGCGGAAAACCGCAATCAGGAGGGACAGAACGCGGGGGCGTGGGCTCATGCCCGGTTGTGTTGTACCTCCCCTATCCAGAGTGCGGCTCATCAAAGCACTGGGCCCCACTGCCGGGTCTGACATTCTATGCATCTATTGCATCCAAAGCATAATATGTAATATGGTGCTGTAAAACAACTTTTGGATTTATCCTTCTGGATGCACTACTTTTAATTAAAATGAGTGCATCATACCATTTTATTTTATAAAAACAAGCCCCGTAAGGTATTACGAAGAAAGTGTAAATGAAGTTTTAGCGTTGGATTTACTCCTCGTTGGTCGTTCCTCTAAAAGAACCAGTGATCAACAGAACAATCGGGCATTTTTCATATACAAGGGATCAATTCCGACATTATTATTATTATTATTATTATTACTCCGCGATTCACTAAAAGTGTGTGGCGGAGGCTGCATTGCACCTATCCGAAAAGGTAATCGTTTGGAAAGGATATACGGGATATGGCAGGAGGCGCCCATGGGCTATTGTGAGGAACCATTCGAGTGGAGTGATCTGGGAAAACTATGGAAAACCCAGATCAAGATGGCCGGAGAGCTTTATCAAAACTACTCCTGCCGGATTTTAAGTTTACACGCCTGGGAAATCACTAATCGCTTGTGCAAAAAATGAATACAGAAAAGAATCGGTTCTGGCCCCGATTTCTCTTACTTTATTTTCGCGGTCATTCCGAGATATAAATGTTTCTGGCAGTAATATTTGTTTGCTGACATTCCGAAATATGTCAGTCGTGAATTTTTAAATTAGCTTCTGTCGAGAGCAACGTCTTCAGTGTTCCAGGTCTTCCCAACCTAGTTCCTTCAACATCGCACTTGCGCTTTCCCTGCAACTATATATACCTGTCACGAATCGGGCAGCTCTTGTTTGAACCTTCTTCGATGCCTCCGCTAACCCCTTTTGATGGGGACCCCATGTGAGGATGCATTAGTGACTTATAACGCAATCGATTTAACTTCCGGAGTTCATTGTTTTAAATACGACCTAGAAATCGGAACATACGATTTGCTTTCCCAGTTACATTCTCGATATGGTCATTCTGCGACAAATTATTACGAATTGTTACCCCTAGGTATTTAGTGAAATCTACCGTTCCAATGACAGTACCATTAATTGTATATTCAGAGCTAAATGGTGTCACCTTTTTACTTACACGCATGACTTGGCACTTTTTAGCGTTTAACTCCAACTGCTAGTCTTTACACCAAACAATTATTTTCATAATATCGTCTTGTAACAAAGTGCAGTCTTCCTGGGTTTTGATTTCACGATAAATAATAGCATCATCGGCAAATGATCTTTTCATCCCCCTTATTATGTCACACAAATCATTAACGTATATGAGAAACAACAGAGGCCCTAACACGCACATTGTAGTGGGCTGATGTTTTTAAATCATGGAAGTTGAAATAGTTCGATATTTTAACTAAGATCCTCCAATGCGCTTATCAAAGCTAACTGCTTCCATACAATATAAATAAATCGTTTATTAATAAACCAATTATACCCTTTATATTTCTGAAATCTCTCTAAAAAGTTAATTGAATTTTGGCTCTCAAATGAAGTTGGTTGTACAGTGGCATGAAAGTGGTGGTTTCTGTGATTCAAGTCTTTCCTGCCCAACGCTATTAGCACAAATGAATATGTAAAGTGGATGAAAATTTACAACCTCGAATACGAAATTACCAGCCGAAGGATCGAGGTGGAATAGAAAAATGCAGATGTGGAGTAGTAACGGCGGCAGAAGAGCCAGAGAACGGGAAAAACGCTTCTTTCCGATCGCTAATGTTAGGATCATATACAGTCTCTGTTTAAAACGAAAAGTTTTAACTGCACGGTCACTGAGAAAGATACGGATTATAAATGAGGGATTTTTCCTTGCTTCGCTAGTCATACTTTGCAGAGTATGTAATAATTTTACTTCAAATATATTATAACCAATTTTAATGTTTTTAAAACAAAAATGCACATGAATAAAAATCTCTAGTTTTATACAAACATGCAAATTTTTTTCTCTAAAATGTTTTTGGAGTATTCAACATTTTTTTGCATTTTAACGTATACATTCGTTCACTTATAACCCAGCTTTATAGAACATATCTTTAACAATTTTTTGATAAAAAGTCAAATGAAAATTTACAAGTGTGTGTGAAATATAATAATCAAATAAGTTGTTGCACATTCCGCCTTTGTTGTGTGAAATCTTTAATTCGAATCGAGAAGGCATACGAAAAACGAGTTACTCCAATATCTTTTCCGGAGATGAAGTATTTCAACAAAGGTAAAAATTACACATTGGGTGCGTTTTCAAAACAGGTACCTTAACACTCATATCAATTTATATAGATTATACACGGTATATTTACTAAATGCAAAAATTCTCTACTTCTAGTAAATCCTATTATTCAGGAACTCTTCTCAAATTGGAATACAATACTGCGGTACAGACTGTAAAATAGTTGTAAGATAATGCTCAAAACAACGTCAACAACTACTAAATTACAGTAAAAACTTTTATAATAAATGTAAATTTACCCACACTATCCGGAAAAGATGTTTAGCGGACAATAAACCCCGCGTTATTAGTTAAACATTGATCAAAGATTATCCAAAACATGCTTCCAAGTGCGAAATTATTTTTCAGCTACCTGTATGAAAAGAGTTAGTGAAGTCAGAGTGATTATATAGTCAAGAACATCGACCACAAAGAATCGTTTCTTCGGTATTCTAAACAGAATGATGAACAGTATATCTGAGAGAGAGAGTACTTTGGATTCGAGACAGCTCGGAATCTCATAGATCAGTGAGTGAACCACTGAAACAAAATACCGCAGATTTCTGCCACATCATACCCTTGTCAAACTATGCTACTATTTGGCTTAATCCCAGTTTCAGGGTCAAGATTGCCCCGTTTAACAACGAAAGAGGTCGTCAAGTTACATTGATGTCGGGTATCATAGGAATGTGCGGTATAAAAACGTCATCTCCCATATCATTTCTGGTAATTACTGTTGCTTCAATGACATTAGGAAGCAATGTTTTAACGGAAAGTCTCGTCCTATTGCACAGCCTGGGAGGGTCAATGCTGCGCAAAAGAATTATTGGGGAGCCAATTTTCAAATGTAGTATGTGTGGAGGCATTCCAGGTGGATCCGATGAATTAATAAATTCCGTGGGGTAAAATACAGCTTGTTCAATGTCCACCACGGTGTCGATGGAGGTCATTTTAATTAAAAATTTCTCGGATCCTAATTTCCCGATCTGAACCGGACAGCTTCGATTCGACGGGAAATTTTTCAACCAAATGTAGACAGTATTTTTCTTCCTGTTTCAAAGGATAAGTGTGCAAAGTTTCATCGAGATCGGATGAAAACTGTGGATTTGTATGAAGAACAAACAAACAAATATACATTCATCTTTATATATATAGATTAAGTGATATCTGCTGAAGTGTACCAGTTAGTAAGTTTATTAACAAATTTACCTAAATTATATCATTTATTAAGTTATTAACTGTGGATACGCAGCTAGCAGGCCAAGTAATAAAGTAAGTCACAACGCGTACAGATACAGGGAAGCATTCTTGCGATAGATTGGACAAGATATACTGTAATGTCCAGCCTCTGCTGTCATTGATTTTTCTTCGCCTCTCAATGTATTTCTAAGACATTTCGCTCAACCGTTTTTGTGAGACGGCGGAGTGTGTAATTCCAGCCAGGCGGCAGGTTGACAGCGTGGCTATATCCTTTGTTTGTTGGACCCAGGTACAGAGGGCATCCCCGAAGCCTGGATAGGGTGAGTGGACATGTTGTAGCGAGAGGCACTTCGGGTTAAGATCCCGGAGAATACAGACGTGTGTATTTGTGGGTGCGGACTCCAGAAACGTGGAGGTCTTGTTAATTTTGTCACGACAACATTTTGTCATTGTTTTCGTCATGTGCTGCCACGACTGAACCCATCTCAGTTGGTGGATGACGATGAAAGGCGTTTCTTCATCGTGAAGGAAACATTGAGGTCACTGACAGCTTCCTGCGTAACGATAAGTCATAAAAATTCATATAAACATTTACCCAGTATACGCCCAAACTGATTGAGTTTCGTGCTCTCCCTAACCGGGAACAATTTGTTTATTGTCCGTTAGCTTCTGTTCCTTTTTCTTTGCTGGTTGAGTCCATAATTTTTTTGTGTAATGTTAGACAAACATGTATTTCTTTCAGTGTTTTATTTTATAAATGTATTCTTTTCTTTTGATTCCGCACTCGTGTTTTCTTTTTGTAGTTAGAGGGTGCAATTTAAATTTAAACCTGTTTTTGCAATAAAAAAAGGATTAAAGTAACATTTTTTAATAAATAAATCTTGCATCTCATGCACGTAAAAATGGTTTTCTCGGCATAACGAACCAAGACATTTCAATACCAATGAATTGGATGTACAGCATGTATCCGAAATGTCATCACAAATTTAAAAAATGTTTTCGATAATTATAGCTAATTCAAATTCTTTAACCCGGCCCAAGATACCGCACGGGCAGTGGTAGGGCTTAAGAAAAAAAAAAACTAGCCCATCTGGCCTGATGGAGGGCCCCATCCGATGAATTTACCACGGGTGACGGACCCTAAAGGATTACGTAACTGCTAGGAACGCTTACCCGTAGCCCGAGAATCCTAGCGCCGGCCCTGATCGCAGTGCTGCCATTTCTTCGAAATTATCCGTAGATCTAAGGATTTCTATGAAAAGTTATGATTTTCGGATTTTGTTAAAATATCTACTGATTTTTGCTATTTATTACTGTTTGTTGATTTTTCCTTTCATTAGTGTTTTGTTAAACTTTGAGCGTATAGTGTTAATGCATTACAGAATTATTGTCAATAATTCTTCATCGTTTCCTTGCAACCTCTCGTGTGAACCAATGATTGAAATAAATTCATATTTTACTTGATTACAGATTTTTTAGATCTTAAAAGACCGTAATACAGCACTAACGGCGCACTCTTTATGCACGGTGACATGCTCGTTGCCACTGCTTACAAAGCAGTGCCTTCCGAGAAGAATTAACCAGTATCCGAGAGTCAAAGTGTTCGTAGTATTTAACATTTCCTGTTACCGAAGATATACTAAATTTAATGTAAACAAAGAAAATATATAATGTATATCCCCCCCCCCAAACCCCAAAAAAAGAAGGCTCAGCAACAGCAGCGATTAAAGTAACGATGTATAAAACATGTTCAGACATATTTCTTACTTTCGATGTAGAATATTATTTTGTATTTCGAATTTTAAAGACCTGGAAATAAAAAGTATTCTTAATTTTGACTCTCTCTTCAATAATTATTGTTTTAGTCTTTTAGTTAGCGAGTCTCCGGATTTTTGTTTCCAATCTACGGATATTCAAAGCCAAGAGGCTGGCAACACTGCCTGATCGCATTGTTTGTGCAATACATCCTCCACCATCCACTTTTAGTGAATCGCGAAGTAACAATAATAATCATAATTTGCCAGTTCTCGAGTACACTGACGTGAATCATTGTCATTAAATGGTCAAACTTCGAGGGTCTTCCTGAACGTGAAATGTCACTAAAGTTGAAGCGACCTTGGCAAAAAAAAGTGGAAAACTTTTTCTTGCCATGATCTGTCCGATGGTATTGTACATTACACGGCGCAAGTGTTTTTCACCGTGTCCACTGCTTCCTCGTCTCTATTGAACTCAAACAAAATAAAATGTCGGAAATGTTCCACTTTCACCACTCGATATTACATTTTATAGTGCACACGGATGTACTCATTATACGAAATAATGAATTATCTATTATGTAAACTCGGTCACAACACTTAACCTTTAAACAAAAATGACTATCGATAAATAAAACATTTGCAATCAGAGTATCAACACGTGAAACAAAAACGTTACAAACTTATACACCGAGAGTGGTGGTTGAACGGTTAACGATCTGGTCTCGCATTCGGGAGGACGCGGGTTCGAATCTCCGTCCGGGCATCCAGATTTGGGTTTTCCATGTTTTCCCCAAATCACTCCAGGCGAGTGCCGGGACGCTTCCTTCAAAAAGGCCATGGCCGTATCCCTTCCCGTTCCTTGTCCCCAGTCCCATCCCGCCTCTAAAGACCTTAGCTGTCGACGAGGCTAAAGCCCTAAGTAAAAAAAAAAACAAAAAAAACGAACTTATACACTAACCTTATACATATCTAACAATTATCTGAAATCAATTAAACAGCTCCTACTAGACCGTAGAGGAATTGTTATTTTCTGAACTGATTTGCGGTGATTTTCTACTGCAAATTGCCGAAAGACATTAAAATAAACAGAATATTATTGAGGACTGGTTTCTAGTAAGCAAAGTAAAAGAATTAATTTTCCTGTAGATAAAACACACCAATTTCAACCGTGTGGTTTATTTATAGGGCGCCCTCAGGGATCACAGATTTTTTTTTTAATGGCTTTTGGCTTCGAGGCCATACAGCCAACTCAAGTGTATTTGGAATCATCCAGTGTACTTCAGTATCTTCATAGCTTCACAGTGTATTATTTTCCAAGTGGCTCTAGACACAACACGATGGACATGACATACAGACAACACATACATTAAACACCCATGCCCTCGGCCGGACTCGAACCGGCGACCTTTGGCACGTGGAGCTAACATTCTAGTCCCTACGCTACCGAGGCCGGCATCACAGCAATGTTAAAAAGCTCGACAACCTCGCCATCTGCCGTCGAGCCCTGGCTTCAGAATAATTCATTTCGGCCTTCCGCGTCCAGGAAATTTCTCCGTGACCCCGGAAATAAAGTACACAGATCGTACGGATTCAGAGTTGTAAATTCCGTTATTAGATATAGTTTATGGCGTCGTTCTGAAGAGCCCGCTGCGCTTGCAGGTTACGACAGCTCCCCCTTAAAAAAATTATTTAAGCTTCACCCGTAGTGGGCCGTAAAAGGCTGCGAGGGCGCCCCAAATAATAAACAGAATGTTTCGCCTTTTTTGTTCAGTGAGTACAGCTAAATCCACTTTAAAAGGTTGACTGTTTTGGTCCTAATTATAAACGCAGTTCCACTTGCAAATTGCTCGTTCCAGAACGAGCAATGAAAAGAGCTTCCTCGACTAACAAATACTTTACTGTAGTCTTACAATATCACTAGTACATTTGTTTGTCAAAACAGTGGTTTATGTCGTTCTCGTAGATACGCGTAACCACAATACTAAGGTGAAGAATACTATAAATTGTTCTCAAAGCTAACACACTCCCAATCATATTTGTTACCCTAATCTGGTCACGAAAACATTATAACGTTTACCAGAGTGTTTATATAAAGAGCTAGTTTTTTAAGTACCATAAATTCTCTTCCAGATATCAAACCCGAAAGGAAAAAAAAAAGATACTGTAGTATACCTAATCTAAGATGAAAAGGGAGCATAGAATCAATTCGTTAGCTCTCGAATACACAGAGCGTGATTGATGAGCAGTAACGCTCTGATGCTTCTTTCAAAAAGGCGTGCCCGAATTCCTTGCCCTCAGTCATTTCTCGCCTCTAATGATATCAACGATGGGTTTTTTTTTATTTTTTTTTTTATTTTTTAAAGTTTCCAAAACTAAAAAATTATGCAAATTACCAAGAAGCTGCCATGAAAATAAAAATAAGAGTTACTAATATAAAAAAGGACTCCATAAACAATAATATATGATTTTTCTAAAGAATCTAATTTCAGGAAAAAATTATAAAGTTATTACCAACACATCAGATCACCGAAAGAAATTAGTAAAATAAATGTAACTCGTAATGGCACTACGTTAGATTTACCTTTACTTTATATTAAATTGATCGTGAATCGATACTTAACTTTTGTCAATATTCAGAGATTAAATTAGTGGAAGTTACTGAAAATTGATATCCAAAGCAACATTCAAAAAAAAAAAATATCTCTTCCTTCAGGTAATATAATAGTAATTCCGTGTGGTCTTAATGACCTGGATATAGGGTTTTTATTGGCAGCACATTTCGCCCCTATCGTAGCCGGCTTTACGCCTCGTCGAAGTCCCATTCCGCCTCTAATGAGGCGGAATTGGACTGGGGGACAAGGAAGGAATTCGACCATGGCCTTTTGAAGGAAGCAATCCAGCATTCGCCTGGTGTGATTTTGGGAATCCATGGACAACCCAAATCTGGATGCCCAGGCGGGAATTCAAAACCGAGTCCTCCCTAATGCGAGCCCAGAGCGTTAACCTCTCACCATCCACGCTTGGTACCTCCTTCTCATGCGACTTACAGCAAGACACAGTTACCTCTTACATGGGTGGAGTTATAAGAATTATCCGTCACGTGTAACAGTCCCTCGATTGCTCCTTCTGACGTCACACAGCGTGTGTTAGTCCGCGTTCCAAGCTTTCACGTTTCTCCCGTTTGCTGTATCCCGCACGATAGTGAGACAGGGCCTCCCGGCCAGGCTATTGTGTCCTGTGTTCGAAAGCTGAGATTTCATGTCGAACAATGGCTGAACAGGGGGTGTATTCAACCGCCGATAATAATCCTTCACTATCTCTAGGAAAGACAATAGCTGCCCCCTCGTGCCTTCCTAGGGCTGACCCGCCCAGTATACAGACGTGAAGGATTCCATTCAGCTGTACCTCCAATAACATTATTCCTAGTAACGTAAATGAAATATCACTTTGTGTGGTGTAATCAAAAGAAATTTTTATTACATGGGTGGGAATTATGGACATTGACTAAACAACAAATTAAATGGGTAGAAGCAGCTGAGACGATATTTCTGAGGGTTGTGTTCGGGTATACTTTATTAGGTAAGAAAAAAAGTAAAGAAATGAGGAAATAATTTAAAAATTTTAATCTGAACGACGAAATAATTAGATATAGGGAGAAGAGGATGGAGCATATAACGCGTATGGAGAACACCAGGCCTCCAAAGGCGATGCTAATTACAAACAAAAACATGGAAGAAGAAGAATATGTCGATCTAAGAAAAGCTAGACACAACAAAAAATGTGAAGGCGGAACGAACTTTCAATTATTTAAACCCTGAAGATGATGATGTTGTATCACTCTATGATCGACTTCGACATTGCAAACTCCTTAGTTTAACAAAAGTACGTTGACAGCTTGAAGATGTGTGAACTGGATGATGAAGTACTAAAATGTTTTAAATGTAGGAAGGTATCAGTATCTACGGACTAAATATGAATTGTTCAAGCATGCACCACTTGTTTTCCTACTTTGAGATTCGAATTTTGTAAAGGTTGCCCTTCAGAAGAATGGAGGTTTGCAGAAGTGCGAGTAAGGTGACTGAAACGACAGTAAAAACTTTATGCAACTACTGTAAACGTAACAATCAAAGAACTTATTTCAAAATTGTGTGTCTTTCTGAAACAATGCTTCTTAAAGGTGACATTGGATTCCGGCAATATAGTTCCCGCATTTATTGTGATTCAGTAAATAAAGAAAAGCAGATAATTATGATGTGCAATCAAACACCGAATCTTCTCTAGAGAGTACACGAAGTTCATATTAAAAAACAGTTATTGAAATACGCGTAAATGTTGAGAAATAAAACAGTAACGAATAGCTCGAAACAACGCGACGCCTCAGAAAAGTGTCTAGTATACTGCAACTTTCTCTTTTTAATATACATGTATATGTCGCGACGAAGCAATGAATGTGTTCACTAACATATCGGTGTTATTTATCCCAAATCTATCTCAATATATTACGACCAAATGATAATTTCTGAGATGGAAGACAAAATACGAAGAACTACTCACGAATTGTGCTTCACAGGAAGAACATATTATTTCAATATCTTCACAAAAAGTTCATCGTCAAAAGAAAAATGGTTACACTTAAGATACTGTAAGGCAGGTTAATTCTTTTAATTACTTGAATTACATGCTACGTCGCTGCAGACCTTGAGGTTCTGTTGATTTATAAATTCAGTATTTAGAGCAGTCACACCAAACGCTAGTCATTAGCTCTACCACACGTTGGCATTCCCATTCCCCTTTGTGGATCAGAATTATGGAATTCAACATTTTCATAACCAAATGACATAAAATCTCAGTTTAATCTTAGTTTGTTACGATCTGAATAACAGCAAAACAATTTTCAAGATTACTATTAATACAGAAACCCTCGACACTCATTATATAGTTGAGTGTACAAGTTTCGACTGCGAAAAGTATAATCTGTTTCGTTGAACGTGATTCACGCAAAAACAACTGGACGAAATTTCATATGTTTCAAACATTATGCAGCTCATGGAGCTTGCACTAAAATAACGTAATTTTATCTTGATTCCACATCGGGAAGCTGTGTTTGTGCGTCTGCCTGTTGCGTTTAACTCGATTTAAATAAAATTGCTATTCGGATTATGATTGGGTTTCAAACAATGGTTTTCGCTGAAAAACAGGGTACGTTTTACTTTGATGTGACGTCGAAAAGCTGAAAATTTGTAGTATAAATGTCCGCGAAATAATATAGATTGAAAGAAAAGAGATTAATCGCAGTCCAAATGTTTTCCAAGATACCAAAATCATCGTACTATTCGTAGCTGAAAGTGATATTCATCATCCCCGTTGACCTCAAATTAGGATGGTTGCCCATGAGTGTAACTACAGTACTTTGGATGGCCTGACTTTCTCTTGCAATCCTTTACAAAATAAAAAAAAAAACAAGTGAACGAAGTTATGGACAACACATAGTATGCAGTAAAACTTAAAATAATCTGAAGGTTGGTTGAGACCTCGTGAAGGAGGCGTACTAAGCCATTTTGTCAGAGGCAGGGGAGCGTGCATAAACCACGTAGCTCCATTTTGGCCTCCTGTGAACCCCCCCTACCCCCCACGTAGCCCTACGTGGCTTTTCACTCTATCCCCTCCCTCCACCCCCATGTTGCACGTAGCTTTTTCCCCTTTTGATTCCAGAAGACATTTTGTAATATTTTCTCTTGTCAGAATATTGTAAATTACATACGGAGATAATTAACTGAGGGAAATAAATTTTCACATACTGTTTGTGAGTTCTAGTCCTCATTTTAACTGTGAAAAATGCTATAAAAGGAAAGCTACGTGGCCTGGCTTGGAACCCCCCTCCCCCTCCCTCCACGTAGCCTAGCGTAGCTTTCCAGCCAACCCCTCCCCCACCTGGACCAAGCCACGTAGTTTGTGCACGCTCCCTAGGACGGTCTGTTCCTTTCCTCCTGGACCCACAGCTTAACGTGTAATCCGAACCACGGAATATGTAAATTAGTCGGCATCCAGATTTGGGTTTTCCATGGTTTCCCCAAATCACTCGAGGCGAATGCCGGGATACTTCCTTCAAAAAGTCCATGACCGAATTCCTTCCCAGTCCTTGTCCCCAGTCCTATCCCGCCTCCAATTACCTTAGCCGTCGACGAGGCGTGAAGCCATAAGTAAAAAAAAAAAAAATATGACTGCTTCAGTCATTTATCAAAATTCCACCCAATATTCGATGAGAAATTCATTATACTGGCTTGTTTATCACCTGTTTATAGAAACATAAAAGTAATGCTTCTCTCTGTGACTCTTACACATAAGTTATAAAATTGTTCCATTGTACCTAAGAATTTGAACCACGAATTCGATTCCGTTGCCATGGCTACATCGCAAATATCATCACTCTCATGTTTTAATGTAACATGGTAATCCCATGTGGCAAATTTTTCCTACAGCTTATAATGGAATACGAATGGGAAATGTTCATTATACACTTCCCACAAACAAAAAATTAAGCATTTTAATTTCCTAGTTTATAGTTACAGCAATGTAACTGAGAATCTTCTAATATCTGGATAGTTAACTTACAATTTATCCACTAGAATCAACTTTATTTCCACAGCTATGAACATCTATTTGTACATCACTCTCCTTCACACTATTTTTAACTTTATAATACGTATAATGTTGAGTGATCTGGAAAGAATATTGATTTTTGTAAATTCGTCATTTACCTACAGAAATGTTTCAATTATTTAAATGTAAAAGTGGATTATAATTTTAACACATTTATGCGCGCTATATAAATTCTATAAGAAACTGTATGAATTACAGAGCCTTTTGGAGCATTAACTCAACAGCAGAAGCTGCGGAGAATTATTTCCACTCAGTAGTATCTTCAGTGTTTCATGAGTGATAGTAAAAAGCAAAACTACCGTAGGGGAAGGTTTCTCTCTCTCTCTTTATGATCCTTTCCCTGCCCATTTCTCCAGTTTCAGTATTGACCTTACGATCCCAGTCTGTCACTATGGCACTCAAAAATTTTCATATTCAGTCATTCGATCTATTTATTATCACTTACATCATTTCCGAATGAACCCTATCGGATCACGCAAAGCCTTTATTCTCATGACAGCTTGTAAATAAGAATTTTTACAATGTTTTCACTATGTAATTAGAATGAGGGATAATCGGTTCCAGGAGCAATGAGGGAAGCAAACTGTCTGAGATTCGTTTAACTTATGTTTAATACAATATTGTATTTTTTTTCTTGAAATGTGTAGTTTATGATGTCGATATTTGGGACCGTACGTGTTGCACGCTTCATGGATGGGTAAAAGCTTATGAGGTCGCGACTCCAAAATGCTTTAATAGCAGTGTACCTGTAGCTTTAAGTATTACTTATTGCACTTAGACAGCAGATTATACTTGTATGTAACATATAAAAATTAATATTTGTTGGTTTGTTCAACTTCTGTTCGTTTCTATACCATTCATTCGATTCTGATCAAACTTTGGTTAGTTATTGTGTGCGTCCCCGGATAGGTTTCTGGCAAAAACATTTAATAAAACTCCCCCAATTCCCCTATACACCCATCAATTTTTTTCAAATGATCTTTATACAAACCTACAGTATGAATCCGATTTTGATAGTAGTTAGCACACGTATATTTTTAAACAAGACGTACTGGTAGCTCATTGGTTAAGGCGCTTACTTGCCAAAGTTTCTTTCCCTGGTGCGGATTCAATTCCCGTGGTGAGCATGAATTTTTATGAGTTGTCTTTGATTATATGAGCTACGCTGGAACGTTCCGTGGTTCCGATTCAACGTTAAACAGTAGTCCGCTTAGGAAAGGAATTGACCTTACTGCCTCTGCTACTTCGAGAAGATTCGACCAACCTTCGGGTTGTAGACTAAGTTAAATTTTTAGTTTTTGAAGTGAAAACTTCTTTACACCCGTTGGGCGATTTTTGGATGGGTAAAATCATACGAGGTCGCGTCACCGACATGTTAATGTTGACAGTATATCTGTAGCTATAAGTATGACGTGTTGCGCAGAGGTATAATGGCTCAAAAAAAAAAAGTCTAGGGCGCGTATGTCCTCGGTTCGATTTCAATCTTTTTTTTATATTTAACCTCTGAAATAAATCATGCAATAGGTATTTCATACTGGCTTAGGAGTTTTCTTGCTAGCGTCGTAAAATAGATTTCCAATTCTTCGATAGTATTTTTGCCGCGAATTTTAAAATTAATAAATTCTATAGCATTTTATAATAATTTTACGTTTATGATTTTAATTTTGAAAATATGGCTATTAATGAAAAAGTTGCTGTGTATTAGCTTATATTATCGAAATACTAAATCGAAAAATTTGTAAAAAATAAATAAAAAATAAAAAAAAGCCTTAAAATTTGTAATTCAAACCTAAAGATGCAAATTAACTTTTATTTCACAATAGCTGATACCCCCGAATTTGTACGCATGGATTAAGGATTTATTTGCCAGAATTGAATATAGAAAGTTGTTGGTAACGAGGGATTCGTCCCAAACAATTCCGAGACGAGATAACATTCTGTCTCTTGAAGAGAATCAATTTCAAACATATTTAAAAACAGATAAACAAACGAAGGTGAGGGGATGGGGGGAGGGGTGTTAACTATGGGCAGCTTTATTTCAGATTGGTCTTTTCTTCTTTTTTCAGCATGAGCGTATGATTCTTGGGTTCTAATAACTTTAGCTGCTCGTGCTCTGTTAGACCTTCAACTTAGTCCAGTTTACGCCCACAAGCCATGTGAAATAAAGAAGGCAACATAAACTGGTACCAGAAACATTTAAACATACACAAAGTAATAGGATAGAGAAAATCGACATCTATACTAAATAATACGTTTTTTTCTCTAAACGAAATTTATTAACAAATTATACACTAACACAATGCGCGAGAAGCACAGCTTGAGAAAGCGACGCAACATTACAGACTAACACACACATCCGTCTCTCTGTCACCATTCGATAAGTTCTTAAACTACTCGTGACTACATCTATTAATCATACCGAAAAATAATGTCCTGTGCCCTCCCTACAGATTTTCTTGTCAAATTCCGTCAATATCTGTATAGGCATTTAGTCGTCAAAATATAACAAAAAGACAGACTTGCTTCCGCATTATTATATTATTACTGCAGATCACGCACACACTGACTGCGAATCACCACTGAGGGATCAACATAACGTAAAAAAGTGTACACCTACAGCATTGCAAGCCTACCTACGATTTGCCTCGCATTGCACCCCTAATTTTTTGATATCAACAGTTCAACATTCAATCCCCAATAACCGACGGTCCAGGCGTGACTCTTAGGATCAAAAACAATTTTTAAAAATCATTGCCTCCACGGAGATTTGAACCGGAGACCACGAGCCAAATAGCAGTAAGCAAGCGCTTTAACCACTGAGCTACTAACCGCTACATGGGAAGGCAGTACAGAGACCTACACGTCTGTCTATCGCCGTTCAGTAATTTTTCGAAATTATAAGACAGCATGTATTATTTACAAAGATAATTTTTCAACCAAATGCAGACAGTATTTTTCTCCTTGTTTCAAAGTATAAGTGTGCAAAGTTTCATCGAAATCGGATAAAAACTGTGGATTTGTATGAATAACAAATAATACAAATATATACATAGATTTCGCATTTAGGATTTATTAACTCAAAATTTCAAAATTCCACGTTAGAAATATGTATACTGAATTTTGAAATGGATTGGTTGAAATGTTTGATATAACAATTAAGTTGAAAATAAAAGAAAAATACTGTTATTTCATAGTTTTAAATTTTTAATTCCGTCGGCAGTCCCCAATGAGTGCCATTTTTTCCCTCGCTCTCTCTGTATTTATTCATCTCTGAAGGCATATGTTTTCGGAAAATCGGCCGCTCCCCCTTTTCTTTTCCTTTTAACCGGTCATCTATTTGCATCCCACCTCAGTGCATTGATGTGACCCTTAACCAACCCTCCAGTTGAAGAAGGTCTTTGCCAGAAGATTTCTTATTTGTAGCCACAACTACATAGTGCAGACCACTGGTGTTTGTGTTTGGTAGTAGTCTGAAGTCTCCCATCGCGCATGCATGTCGGTAGCTGTGGGGATGTGGATGGTATGGTTGTTGAAAGTGGTAGTAACAGGGCATTTTCGTATTTCGACTAAAGTGTTCTAAAAACCTTTGGAATCATCTAGAGTGTACTATAAGGTTCTTAAATGTACTAAAATGTTCTTGAATAATGTTCTAGAGTCATCATAATTATCGTTGAGGACTATCTCCAGTTTACCAGGTGTGGTTCACGTGCCATCCTTTGTTCCTGTCTTGGGTCGCTATAGACGATGGTCTTACACTGTCTCCTGTCTAGGAAAGTTTCCTCGTCCATAATAGATCCCCAGTTCCGTTGTCTTCTCTCTATGTCTTCTTTCAGTTGGTCTGTCCATCTTCTTCTTGGTCTTCCCACTGGTCTTTTGCCCGCTATCCTTTTTTCGAAATAAGCTTTTGGTAGTCTTGTACTCTTCATTCTTTTAACATACCCAAACCATTTAAGTCTGTATGACTTAAGTCTCTGTTCCATGAATTCATTTAGCTCTAGTTTTGATCTAATCTTATCATTCTTTATATGATCAAGTCTCGTTTTCTGGAGGGCAGTTCTAAGTAACTTCATTTCACAGACGTGAATCTTTGTAAGGTCCTTTAATATTAGTGTGCATGATTACAGAGAATATATAAGAATAGGAATAAGATATTATTTGTACAAGGCGATTTTTGTTCTTCCTGGAACCATAATGTCCCATAATAAGCCCCTCACTATACTATAAAAATTGACCGTTTTGGTTACTCTACCATTATTAACAATTATGCTCCCCAGGTATTTGAACCGGTCAACAACTTAAAATTGACTATTTTGTAGTTTTATATGGCAGTCTGTATTCCTTCGGCTAATTTTCAGGGTTACAGTTTTTGTTACGTACAGTTTCATTCCATATTCTTCAAACTTATTAATTCACATAGTTAGTTTGTTTTGGCGCTAATGACCTAGATGTCGACGCGCCCTAAAGCTCATAAACTAGTTTGTTTTGTATTCCTTCTTCGGATTGATCACATATTGCCACATCATCCGCAAACGCCAATACGAACAGAAAAACCTCCAAAATTCTTGACAAACACAAAAAAAATCGCAGGCAGCAGCTAGTAGACTAATACAAACAATTGCTGTGAGACTGACATGCTGGACTGCATGAACTTCCCAACATGGTGCAGGTTCACGGGGAAAGAAGACCATTCTAGTTCCTACGGCTGCTACCATCCGGCGCCGTCGTTAGCGGCGGCTTCTGTCCGGTGTCCATCTGCTGACACTTGGCGTGACCTCTGCTGACGCCGTCCACTTGCACTAATGGTCACTGTCCAGCACGACTCTAGCGCTACCATCCAATTAGTCCACACCTAAGCGCCTAATCATATTTCCACATTACTCTGTGAATCATAAGACATGTTTCTTTAATAATCAAGAAATCCTTAATGAGGACATAGTCCAGTATCTCAATATCTCGTTCCTTACCCTCTACGTCATTACGGTCAAACAAGTTGGTTAGATATAATAATAACTGGACGACCCGTGCGAAAATTTCGCGAATACGATGAATAGTGATGTTGGTGTTTAGTAATAGGATGGAAGTAGAACCGCCTGATACGAATCAATTGTTTAGTGTAAACTGTGCATAACACATATTACGAAACAACTAGGAAAAACTTTTGGTCGCGTAAAACATATGTATCACAAACTGTTACTGACCTTAAAGGAATACAACCTAAACAAAAAAAAATAATACACACATCATATCAAAATCTCTGTGCTATGTGTTGCTGTGATCATAGCCCGTGAGAAAACTTCACAAATAAAATATCTGCATAGTAATTGCATAAAAAACAGAAATGTTTCCTTAGCAGAAAAAAATCTGAAAAGCTGCTTATTATACAAAAACACACAGTTTATTGAGGTCTCTCTGGTATGTGGTGATGCTATCCTTCGGTAACGCACTAAATTCTTGTCCACACCAGTGATGAAGTTTATTAATATATCTGTGATACGTGTTGCTGCTGCTATCTATCGCGTTGACTCAGAACTGACTCAAACGCATGACCTTCATAGTTATTACTTTTTTCATTTAACGGTCAAACCCTCAAAAATTTCTTTATTAACATAAGATGTTACCTAGGTGGAGACCTTATCTTTAAAATGATACCTCATTTATCGATTTTAGTTAGATGCCAAGGAAAATAATGTCTCGTGATCAAAAAAAGTTGCAGAGATATTGATAGTTTCGCCCATTAAGGGTCGAATTCCGAAAAATTCCTTTGTTAAAATATAATGTGATCAAAGCGAAGACCTTTAAAATGAAAAAATAATTATTTGATTTCGGTCAGGCATCAAGAGAGATAAATGCCTGGCTACAAAAAGAAGCGTTGTAGATATATTAATACTTTTAACCTTTAAAGGTCTAATTACTAAAAATTCCTTTCTTAATATACACTGGCGGAAATTAAAATCCCAGCACGCAGACCGAGTTGTGATTAACGAATGAAATTTTGCTCCAAGTAACCCCACATGAATAGTATTATGCGATTAAATATTCAAAGTTTTACATGTAATAATATGAGAATTACGAAGCTATTTACTATGCGAAAATGCTTCACTTTTTTGTCCACAAGTTCTCGTTGACCAGTTATGTCAAGGTGAAGAGTGACGACACTCTACACCCAAATGCCTAACTGCGAGAGAGGTCGGAGAACTGGCGTGTTTGAGATAAGGGTTTCATATCGTGAAATCTCTCGAAGGATTGGTCGTAGTGCAATGTCAGTATTCAGACTTGTTACACAATGGATGGCAGAAGACTCTATAACTTCTGGAGTAGGCACAAGTCTATACAGGTGGACAACAGCTCGTGAGAACCGTCAAAGTGTGTGAATGACTGTTTCTGGTAGACAGGTGACAGCAGGCCAGATCCAAGCAGTGGTTACAGAGAGAGCCATCCCCCAAACGATTGTAAAAATTGGTTACACTTTCTGATCCTTGTTCAATTTTTTACACCAATTTTACTTCATTACCAGCATCATTTAACCCACTGTAAAGAAAAACGTAATTGGATACGTGAATGGCGTTTATATGTGTTTAGAGGCGAGTTTCGATTCTATGAATGGCAAAGTGATAATTGAGAACATGTACGCAGGCGATATGGAGAAACGTCTTACACTGTTGTGATTTCAGAACGTCACACAGGTGCAGCCACTGGTGTCATAATTTAGCGGCAATCAAAGAGCAGCGTGAAGCTTCCCTTGGCAACAGGCTATTTATAGGAGCCAAGACTGGCTCGCGAGTCAGACAGTGTCTTGTCCTTGTATGTAAGAGTAAACCTGATGAAGGCAACGATGGCAGTTGCCGAAACGTTGTTAAAAGAAAAAGAATTACATAAATCAATTAACCGGCAGAAAACCCGAGAGTTATTTACATTAAAATGTTATTGGTGCTACTTGGTGATTTTTCAACATAATTTGCGTATTATTCATCTTTATTTGTACAGTAAGTGTGTTTCGTCTCATATACATAGGGCAATGTCTGTCTTTACGCACGATATCTCTCAATAGGCAAAACAGAAATTCTTCAAATTTTGCAGATAAAACCTTTTAGGTAAATTAAAGATCATGTTCTTAAATCAGCAAAATGTTATGAAGAGGTCGAGACGTTTGATCATTTTATTACACTATATTTTGAAACCCCTATTTGATTGTACATGCTGACGTCAAAAAGGTATCAAAAATTATGGGAAACATAGAAATAAAAATTGAAGGTTATTAACCCATGTTTATCCGTTAAAAGACAGGAAGCTACGAATATAGTTGCAGTATGTTTCTACCTAATGAGATGTTTTAGTACATAATGCAGGGTTAGTCTAAATGATTCATCAGGTTTCAAAATTTAGTGTATTGGAAAATATACGAGCTACAAAGACGAGTGATACACGAATTGATATATAATCTCACCACGTTTAAAAACACGTTTGGTGTCTGGCGTGCACGCTAGATGGCAGCAGTGGACAATTCGACGAAAAAGCAGGAGAAGACGTTTTGTGCGTTAGAATACGCGAAGCGTTCATTCGTACGGATATACGGAAAAGCTGCTCCTGGTCACCACAGCATTTAACGTTGATTTCGCCAGTTTTGTGACACTGGTTGTCTGTTTAAACGAACCAGCACGGGCTGACAACGCGTCTCAGAGGAAATGGTGAAGCGCGAGAGACAGAGCCCCATGTGATTTCTTCTTGTGGGGTTATGTGAAGGACAAAGTTTATATACTCCCAATGCCAACAACACTGCAAGAATTATAGGAACAGATCACTTTTTTTATCTGCTTAACGTCTCTCTAACAGCGAGGCCTTTAGAGACGGGAAAGGATGGGGGGCAAGGAATGGGAAGGAATTCGGCCATGACCTTTTGAAGGAAGTATCCCGGCATTTGCCTGGAGTGATTTGGGAAACCATGGAAAACCCAAATCTGGATGCCCGGACGGGGATTCGAACCGGAATAGATCACTGTTGCTGTGAGAGATATTGATAAAAAAAATATGCTATCGAACATACGGACGGAACTGGATTACCGTTTGGATCTGTGTCGAGTGACTAAGGGTAGACACATTGAACAGTTATAGTATGTACCAGAAACTTGGTGAATTTATGTATCTTTTCTAATAACATTTGTCGAATACTTTTAAACACACAGTATTTTAAACCCGATGAATCAGTTAGGGTAACCCAGTATTTCAAATACTGTAATGTAACACTCGATGATCGAGTTGCATTACATTACATAAATATGATGAGATGCTACCGGTGGCAGAAATCGAAAGGTTAGGGTGGTTGAGATGGTCAGTTATATGTACAGTACACAGACACACTTATAAAGGTAACCAGTTGTCTGACAAAAGGCAGAGAAATGGGATTATTTACGTTTACTACATCCAACAATTTAGTCACCAGACGTGAGATAAGATTAAAACTAGCCAAACCAACAGGCACGGTCTTGACTTGTCATCAGGACGGAGAGGTGCCGACATCGTCAGTAACCTGAGGAAATAACGGAAAAATGAAAAGTGGAACAAACCTTGAGAAGAGTAAATGATGTTACGAAGCGCAAGCAAAGGATTTGCCCACGCGACTACAGAAAATTTAATTATACTTAGATGGAGGCGCAAGTGTTTGAGTTGCGAAAGGACTCTCTGAAACGAGACGCTTAGGAGAGCTCACCCTGAAACTCACAATGGATTCTGTCGACGAAGTCTTGTGCATAGATCAGAATAGTCGAGCCTATTGCGAGGAATCACAGTGGACGAGAAGACTTTAACCCGGGCCACCATGGAAGAATGTTAGTGGATGACCACACTGCTATAACCCATCGTCAAGATTGTTCCAAGTGCAAAACTGGGTGACTCTGCAAAGAGAAGGTTACAGTGGGTGGCAATATGCGTCTCCCAAGCGACAGTCGGGATCGAATGACATCCGTTCACTGGAAACTAGCGGTTCAAAGTCCCGTCCCTCTTCCACACGCCTCATTACTCTCACCAGTTCCCTTTCCCTTCTAGGTGAGCGCTGATTTCGTTTACACGAGAATGTCTGCGCATGCGCAATCGTATTAACGGGCTCTCTCTCCTCTGCGCGCAGTGGAGATGGGATGAAGCAGAGTAACCTTGACCCGCCAATTGGCAGTGAAGAGACTATAGCTGTTTATAGCTCCCTGCTTCAAACCGACTGTGAATTCGGTTGCGCTCTAAATAGAGTTCAAAGGCGGGCGAAGTCGCTTTCAGCAACGCCTAGCACACGAGAACTGCGCTTGCCCTAACGATCGCGACTGCTTTGGTCCACAGGAACACAATGCAGCGACCTAAGTTGCACAACATGATGACTACATAGCATAATTTATCACTTATAAAACGGTATAGTGGTGTAATGTCCGCGAAAATTATTAGTCTTTATCTTCATCCACAGTGCAAACATCCGTACCTATCTGTAGTATCATTCAGTTAACGGAACAATTAAATGAGAATACACTTTAATAATTATTAACGTAATGTAAATTTTTTGTGTTTGATTATAAAATTAAAATAAGTTATTATTTTTTTCCCCCATAATCAATCATCTACTATATAATTTCCAAAGCTCACGGGCACAATCACTCACCTTTACAGCTATTGGTTGGAGAACGGTGACGTTACAAGGCGGCCTTAACTTGCAAATAAACAGCGACCAGAGATATTGTTAGAAGAAATTCAAGGTTATTTGCACGATTTTATAGCTAAGCAAATGCAATGAAATTAATTGCCAGAATACATTAATTAATTTGTTTTTCGTAGAATCTCATACTTAAAAAAATATCGAAAAACTTTACTACTAAAAAACGTGGAACTACGTTTCAGTAATAGAAAACTTAAGGAGAAATTAAATTACTGATGGTCTCTACTGTAACCACGAATGCCAGTTGTCATTCTGGTCTAGGCTAAATATCAATTTAATAAAAAATTCTGCTAATGATCAAAGTTTATACATTACGGTTTATTTGCTTTTCATGTATTTTATTCACCATTTTAGTTAATGTTCTTTGTTCGAGTTCGCTGTACGTGAGTTATTAGGTTATTTAAAGTGGTGATCAAACCAGATATGTTACCTAATCGAGTACTCTGGCAATTCAGTTCTTTGGAGTTGCTTAAATATTTAATAATCTGGAACCTGTGTTAAGTTCTCTGGCCGCTACGGAAACGTTGACCAATGAATGCATTATGAATTACGTAATGCTTTCGAAGCAATTGCGCAATCCCTTTAAATAGCAGTTCTTCAAATTTTGAACAGTGAACCTTTACGGCCAGCTCATCAACAATTAATAATTATCACTATGATTATTTAACAGAATCCTGCTAATAAAATTTGAGCCAATACAAAGCAAACAGGTTTGAGGTATCTTTATCTGTCAAAGAAATATTGGCATGCAGTGACAAACTAGGATGATATTAACAACTATTGTGCGTATTCGACTAAAAATCCTCACTTTTGCCGATGAACACTCTTCCTCAGAAAGTCAGCATCATTAATAATCCATTATCATTAAAATACTTCACACATCTTAATGTAGCCATTAATTAGTCATCTCGCTCACTCTAAGAAGACTAGTACAACCTATTATTGTAAGCTAAGTTTGTCTTTAATGCTTCATCTTTACGAAAACCGAATGGCTTAGAAAAATTCAAATTCACAAGCGATAAAAACACTTTGTTTACCTGTCAGATTATATACTTCGATGCAATTACAAGTAATAGTAAGAGATGCATGGGCATAAGGCTAATACAAAAAAATATTTCTCTTCGGGTGGATTGTTAGTGACAGATTTCGGAGAAGATGATTGAAATGGTATGGACAAATCATAATAATGTAAAAGGAATAGAATTTTTGTGTGGACGTCACCGTTTAGTAGAAGATCGAAGTGGGTCACCAAATGTGTTGCTACAACAGAAATTGCGTTGATTGTAGCAAAGAGGACAAGAGAAATTTTTCACTTGAACGAGACAATGAACTACAGTTATATATTCAATGGTAAAAGGTCGTTGTAAAACGATGTGATACCTTGTAATCAAACTGGTTCATCTGCATTCTAATACAGTGCACAACATCCCTCTTGTAGTACCGCAGGTAATATTGTGGTTATGAGATTCTCGTGTTTCAGGGGGTTTACTTGTAAAGTAGTACTCCCATACTTTCCCGGCTGACGTGCAGTTTACCCGCAGCGCACGCCTCCAATCTGCATTAGCCAGATTTATTTCGAGATTGGTCACACTATATCTGTTTTATAGCCGGAGCTCCGAGTATTGCGTTGCACGTAGTTTTTTCCTCTCCGCCACGGTTGTTATTAGTTTCGTGTATATAATATAAAGTTCAGCTGCTATAATCAAACTAAACCGAGTTTGTTATAACGAAGCTATCTAAATGTATATTACTCAGCACATAATTCATGTACGAGGATCTTGTTAGCGCTTTATCTCATACATGCATATGACAGTTTGTTTTTTTTCCTAATTCCGCAATACATATACCTGACAACATTTACTTTTTTCCTACATCTTATTAATCGAAATCATAATAGTTGTGGACATTCATCTATTCATAGAATGTGATGAAATTCTTTGACCATGATGGTTGGGTGAGATATAACACTCTCTTCTCGCACCCGGGAGGGCACGGGTTCGAACCACTTCGGGAAATCCAAATTTCGGTTTTCCATGATTTCCAAAAATCACTTCAGGCTAATGCCAAGATTGCTCCTTCAAAAAAGCAACGGCTGAATTCGTTCCAGGTCCTTGTCCACACTCTTTTCCTCTCTCCTTAAGCAAAAAAATAATTTAAAAAAACCTTACACGACACAGCAAGATATTAAAAATAGTCGACAGATAGAAATGGAAGGAATAGAAAATATTATTTTAGTTGTGCAGTAAGTTTTGTTTTCCTGTAGTACAGATAAATTAATTCGGGACGTTTCTTTATATCTATCAATTAGAAACATCATACAGGGATTATATAAGTAAGTACCCGACTGCAACATTTCTTAATAAATTGAAATAATCACCACTAATATTCAGTCATTATTATTATTAGTAGTTGTTAATGCATAACATGTTGCAGTTACTTTTATCAACGTTACAGATTTTTCAAACATATTACTTCACCTAAACAAGTTTGCTCATGTATAGTAGTTTCCTAGTACCAATACAATAATAGCAAATCCATCGACAGAACTAGCTCTGATAAAATCCATAAATCTTACCCTTTTAAAACTATATTGTTATTTAAGTCAACAATTACCGATCCATAGTAGCAATCTGAATTGTGATTGCCCAACGAGAATAGGTAACTTTCTGCGATCAAATTTACCTAGGACACCCGTAGCATCGAACTCTACAGCGGAAGACTTTATACTAATGTTAACACCTGTTCTGCTCCATTTAAGAATTTAATCATCAAATTATCTGTGCCCTATGGGATTTTCCAAGAATTCAGTTCATCCTTAAGTAGAAATTGTTATTCTATACGCCATGTCACATCAAGACCCCGTTTACTAGCCGATTAATGATGTTTATATTTCTCCTTAGAATAATTCATGATACCAGAACGATTTTAAGTTTACTCAAAGGCCTCCTGTTTTATATGTTACGTTTTTATCCACTAGTCTTAGGATTCAGTTTCTAATAAGATATTCGCATTCCTAATAAAGCTTTGCGGTTTTTCCAAAATGTGCATAAAGTTGGGAATTATAAGAGTCCTCTTGTTTGTTGTTGGGAAGAATCTGACTGCTTCTCCATCCACAAAAGTCTTCATTAATGGCAGCCTCCGAAAGTAACGTTTCTAGCTGGTCTATAGTAAGCTTTTCCTTATCGGATGTAGTTAAATATATAAAATAAAGTATTATATTCCATTCGCCTTATATTTTACGGAAATTCGCAAGAAATGAACAACTGCCACAGTTTGCCTCGCGTGCTGTATTAGCAAGCTGTCTGAAACAGTAACAACCATAGCTGACATGCTAACCGTAAGAGTTCTCCGAAAATTAACGCACTAAAACCACCAAAGTAAGTATTATTACTGTGGTAGGTAAAATCATATGTGTTGTTTCTAAAAAGTGTTTTTTGTTTCGAGACATTTTTCTCCCTCCATACTTAACCACAATCGATAAATGAGCTATCATTATAAAGATTATGTTCTCCGCTTTAGTATCATCATTATTTCTTGTAGAGATTTTTCAAAAATCTACCCGTAAATGGCAAAATAACGAAAATTCAAGGTGATGGAGATGTGCTAGTTCAGAGTCAAGCTTCTAAGTTTATCTGGCGTAAATAAAGACTGATCGCAATGTCGTTAGATAGCAGCACCACACATCACACTGGTATTAATAAACTGTGTGTTTTTTTCTAGAGTAATGAGATTTTCGTATATTTTTATTTCTGTTAAGGAAACATTTCATCGTTTTTATTGATTCGTAACAGGTTGTAAGTGGTTCACTACGTACCTCTTTCAGTTGACAAAACAAAAAAATTATTTCTACAAAATAGCCGATTATTCCTTCATCCTAGTACTCGTACAAACCACTAACCTCGCTATTCATCGTATATTATTTGCGAAATTTTTGCACGGGCCACCTAGTAGTACTACTTATTTGCCACAAAATTATTTTGTCTTCTTGATGTTAAAGAGAGACAACTAACGGACAAAAAAAGGAATCTGCAGAACACCAGGTCCTTCATTTTCAAATCATTAATGTCTTTTTAATCTAAGAGTGTGAATTCCTATATTAAATATTTGCAGTATTTACTGAAAGACTCCGCTTGTTGACGTAAAAGCATCACATTATGTTCTTTTGACCCTAGGATTGATATGTTTAAAATGTTACCCAAATCCCTTGCAGTCCATCTAGCAGTATGAATACTGCATCTTTATAAATTCTGCCGAGCAGTTTAAGCGAAATAGGGTACAAATTTACTTGTGAGTCTCGAACTGAGCTTTAGTGGCATCCGTGTCGTCCGGCGACTCATATCAGACTTAACTACAGCAGATACGACCCTGCAGGGGAAATTTTCTCAATAAACAAGCAGGCCGGGCGTGAGTAGCGGGCAGTCTGTGTTGTGCGGGTTGCAGGCACGTGCAGGTGGCGGGCGCCGCAGTTTGCGGGCTTTATTGGCCCGCCGCCTGCCTGCCTGCCGTGTGTTTGCCTCGGCAGAGTTACTGCGAACCGCCACCACGACAACAGCACGCGCCTGCCACAGCAAACACTGTGTCATCGGGTCGCCTCGCCGGACCTTCACGATCGCTCTTCAAGTATGAGGTAGTCTCCGTAGTCTTCGAATTAACCCTGCTTCAAAAATGCCTAAGTTCTACTGTAATGAGTGGTTGTTCTATAAATTGGTAAGCCAGCTGAATTCGTACGGTATACTTTCGCTATTTAATAGGTATTTACTGTGAACGAAGACTTTCCCGGCATGTCGCTGAATATAATCTTTGCGACTTCGCTGCCGGATGATGATGAAAGACGAGCTTTCAGCTCTGATGCTCACGGTGTGATAACTAGAGCTGTAATGGTTGTCACAGCGTGAGGATCAGACCTGAAGATGGTGCCATAGTACGACGTCGAAAGCTCATCTTTCATCAACATCACCCTGTCGCGAATTCGCTAAGATTATATTTCAAAAATTTAGTGTTTCAACAAGTCCAATCTCGTTTGCATGACATTACTAAGAGCCAAAATTAGCAGCTAGCTTCGAGTATGAGACCAAGGAGACAACAGGGAGAAACATGGTTACGGAGGAGGCACAAGGATGGATGGAAGTAACACACAAGGATGTGAAAGTACATTCTAGACGCTAAACTGGAAATATGATATCCAATATACTTGTTGTCGATGGTTCAACGAATACCTCAAATAATAAATCCGTCTTATCAAAATAGGAATTTTATCTGTTCGCTTAGTTGTCTTTCAATATAATAAAATATTCTTTCTTGACTGATTAGTAATCTGAAACGATGAACTGAATTTGCTGATTAATAGAGAGAAAGGTACCACATAGCTATCATAAATGATCATCAATTCATACGAGTTTTCTGGCATTATTGACATCACAGACAGTATTCTGAAATGGTCTAACTTGTTTGCACCAAACAATACACAATTTACACAAATTGTCTGTTAAAAATATTTGAAGTATATATACAACGCATTTACTCCATTACATTCATCTAAAAAAGTGAAGTTTGCTGTTGTTTTACCATACTATGAAGAATTTGCCAATTATATTCTTCTCCCAATGAACATTTAGTACTTCGGCTCAATAACTAATTTTTTCAACATTATAGTCAAGAATAACAGCTTGGTAGAATTTGAAAGGTTCTGGAGCTGACAGAAATAAGATAGTATTCTTCCATCAACGTAATGATCTAGTAGAAACGATATGAGAGGTCTAAAATTTAACAGCTAAACATCACTGTATTTAAATTGTGGAATGAATTCGCTTTTCTTCATAATATATTGAAAATTGACGGTTCCGCATTATATATACCGTAACCGAAGCGTGCAGAAGTCTGAAGATACGATATGTCGTTTAGAAACACAAACTTTCCTATATTCTAGTGGTATTATGGTGGTAGTAATGAATTTAACTCACAGTGAATATTAAATAACCACAGTATCATCTTATCCCATACACATATGTGGATGGCTGTTACGCTAACATTTTTTTTTTAGTTAAACTATACACAATTAAAAAAAAAAATAGAAAACTTGATTCTATTTAACTGAATAAATTAATATCAAAATACTAATTTATATCACTATCATTTATTGAGACCAGGACCAGGAATGCACAATTTAAAGAACACCAAGGATGGTGTCATTCAGATAATGCGACAGTCCATTTTTTTCTGGCTTTACGCCTCGTCAACGTGGAGGTCATTAGAGGTGAAAAGGACCGAAGGCAAGGAACGTGAGGAATCTGGCCAAGGCTTTTTGAAGGAATCAACACACCATTCACTTGAAGTGATTTGGGAAAACTATAGGAAACCAAACTCTGGATGCCTGGAGGGAGATTCAAAACAGCGTGCACCAGAATAGGAGGCCAGTGTGTTACCCTGACCCACCACGCTTGGTAGGACGGTTCGCAGACGCAAGTGTGGTTAGTCCAGATAAAATCGCTAATTACGTCTCCGCTTAAGACCATTTTCAAAACCAGTCGTAGACAGCAAAGCAATCATGTTCGCCGACCAAACCCCGACGTATAAGTGCCGATACGAAATAATTTCGCAGAAACCATAAGGCTCCTTGAAGTGAGAACACAGCGCTACCTGACTGATAGCCTTCCGCGGAGTCCAGAAGTCAACATACACCTCCACCAACTTGTTACAAGAAGAAGATACCGAACGTAGTGGGTGAGTGGTTAACGCTCTGGCCTTGCATTCGGGAGGACGCCGGTTCGAATCCCCGTCCGGGCATCCAGATTTGGGTTTTCCATGGTTTACCCAAATCATTCCAGGTGAATGCCGGGAAGCTTCCTTCAAATCTCATGGCCGAATTCATTCCCGTTCTTTGTCCCCAGTCTCATCCCCCCTCTAATGACCTTATGTTAACGATGATTTAATGACTCCCAGTTTACCATTATAAAAAAATAAGTAAAAAAATAACAATTATCAGAGGCGAGCGTGGCACATAAATGTTGGAAAAACCATCGAGATGCAAGGTTTCGGATACACAATGTTGTAGTATGCTCAGGGTAACTATAATAGTTAAGTTTTTCTTCTGTGATACCTTATTCGACTTTTAATGATCTCTTTCAAAAAGAGGTAAATTGACTTCAGCATTTGGTTTAGACGCACTCTTTGCCTCTCAAGTAGCATACTTCCTGGGCTGAGACAAAGACTTCTTCAATTTCAGGAAAATCCTGTACGTGCTTTTTTTTTTACTTGTGGCTTTACGCCTCGTCAACGTCGAGGTCATTAGAAGTGAGATGGGTCTGGGGACAAGAAACTGGAAGGAATTCGGCCATGGCCTTTTGAAGAAAGCATCCCGGCATTCGCCTAGAATGATTTGGGGAAACCATGGAAACCCCAAATCAGGATGCCCGGACGGGGATTCGAACCGCCGTCCTCCCGAATGCGAGGCCAGAGCGCTAACCACTCACCCACCTGCACATCCATACCCCAGCAGCGTAGAGGATAGCGCGCTAGACGAGTTATATCCATCGCTTGTTCGAGTGTGGCCTAGGGCATGGATGGTTTTCATTGAATATTGTGTCAGTCTTGTGTCGTTTATAATGTGTAGAATCTTGAATACATTGAGTGCGCCACTACATATTAGAAATGAATATAATGACATAGTGCTGGCTGTGTGGACTCGTAGCCAAACGCCATTTTAAAAGAAAAGAAAAAAAACTTGTACATTGATTTTGTACGTTTTCATTTTATCTAAATTTGCATGGTTTCAATTCTGATTACTACTAGTCGTCCCTCCACTAGAACGCCAGATTCATGGCAGGTGAGTCAAACGACTGCACTGACGTGCAGCCGAATCCTTGCCTCTGTTGGAATCGGCACGACTTGAAACGCCGTCAGAAGCAGAGAATCCGCCCTTTTCCTCGCTTTTCGCATGCGGAACTGATGGGGAAATCCGTCGCCCAAGGCTATATTGCCAGCCAGACGGTAAGGAGACTCCACGCTGCAATATTTCCATGTCTGTTATTGCCCCCACATTTTCTCGGAAAGCCATTTCGTCATAAGTTTTAATGCAACGCGCGGTAGCAATGTCGGACGCTGCGAGAAGGAGATTGAGGTGGGCTCTCGAAATTGAGATAGGGGGTGGGGGGAGGAGGAGACGTTCACAGCAGCGGCGTCACCTGTAGCAACAGTTAAGGGAACGGCGTCCTGAGGAGGAGTGGGGTAAGGGGGACTTCATGTTCCGAGCTTACTCGAAGGCAATAGAAGAGAGTTGGCGAGGAGGAGGGGTTGAGAAAGAGGAGAAGAACAGGAAGGAAAAAAAAAGAAAATGATTCTTTTTAGGTCAGCGTAATGCGTCTGCCTGGCTGCCTCCGGCTATAGAAAGAAATTGTGAAGCCAAGAAGTTCGTCATCTGTGAAAGGAAATATCCAATCTCAACATGTTCGGTTTGGAAGGAAAATACGCCAGCCACCGGCAAAATAAAAACAAAACCCTTGAGATAGCTTTCGGGGATTTTTTTACATAAAAAGTGACCCCAGCCTTTGGACATGATTCAGTAGCTAACTGTTCGGATGGTTGTCTTCTACTCCACGACAGAAACGTTTTCAAGAACATTTTCTGATTATTATTAGTGGTTCCTCTCCGTTAACAGAAATGCAGGTCTTTTCCTTCCATTATTATGGAATTTACGCTAACTTAAGAGAGATCTTCCAGATCACTGAACCAGTTGAAAACAGACGGAGGAAATAATTTCAGGAAGTTTTCAGTAGAATGAAAGAGGGTGGCAATACATAACATGTAAAAAGGAAAATGCTTTGTAGGCTTAAAATTGATATTAGATTCGAGGTTACAACGGAAAAATGAGAATATTTGACTCTTGTTTTCTACTTTCTGCTTATAACGGTTCATGTACTTTCTGAAGAATATGGGAAGGACACCAACGGAATTGATACAAATTATTCGCGGGTTTGCCGCCGGATCACATTTTCTAACGACAAGCTTGTCGTTAGAAAATATGATCTGGCGGCAAACCCACGAAGAATTTGTATCAATAATACGCCGGGAAATACTTATCTTTCATACCAACAGAATTACGACTAATGTCACCCGGTACTCCAGAAATGATGTTTATAACAATAACAACAGTTTCAAGATAAAAACAAATCTAGATGTGATGGACAAAACAGGAAAAATCTGTTTCATTGAAAACAAAATTACAAGAGGTGGATTAAACATGTTTTAAAACAAGAGAAAATTGGCATTAACATTCGAAAGCAAATAGAAAGAACGAAGTGATCTCGATTTACGAACCAGGTATAACTTCCCAAAACTTAATGTGTAGGACAAAACCCTAAAAGATAATTGCATTTCACGGATGTAAATCCAAAGAAAAATAGAAACATTGGAATGGAATGTTACAGAAGCATACTGAAAAATGTGTGGTCTAGCAGTATACTGAAATCTGAACCCTCTATAAATTATGGACGATAAATGAAATGGCAATTAAATATTCTAGATTAATATTTATTATTGTGTAGAAGGTTTTTTATTTTATAGATTTTTTCATATAATTTAAGATCATTCCACATTAAATTTGGCAAGTCAAAAATGAGTATTAACTAGAAGCTTTCAGTTAAGGGAAATTTCAAAATTTGCCATTCTGTTTTAATCTCATTTATCAGAGTTTGTGACATTAAGTGGAAATTAATGTCTCTATTTAAAATCAGTCAGTAACGAATTTTCAGTTCGTTTTTAAGTAAGTAAATTAATTATTACATCCATAAATTTTAATGTTTGTAATAATCTTGTATAAACAGCATACAATAGGTTCGATCGTAAGTGAATCCTCCTGCACTCAATACGTCTATTTACTCTTGTCCTTATACTGTACAGCCCGTTTATTTTTTTCATTTTCATATGACGCAGCTGTTTATGTTCTAGACATTAGCAGAAGCATATATTGTAGCCTAAGGAAAGAATGATTAATGATACATTCTATTATACTAGCAGAGTTCCCGGCGTTGCCCGGTATAGTTAGTTGGCGTAGATTTACCCGCATTGAGAAATATTTATACAAAGATTCATAAAATTCGCGCAAACTTTATTTAGAAATTAAAGCAAACCTAGATTCACACGCCCGCTACCAATAAACGGGTGGGTTGAAGTTTATTTGCGCGTAAACTATTTTCATTCGTCCGAAAAGATTCGTGTTTATCAAACTTCATTAATTTGGTTAAGAAATTGTATTACTTCATTACTAAACAACGTTAGATTATGTTAGAAACTCACATTTGATTCAATTGCGATGTGAATGGATATACTTCTTCCTCGAAACGCCAGTTATTTAAACTCCGTAGATTCATTCTTTTATACAAATATCAAAAGTGAATTCGGAATAATATTATCGTAAACAGAAGACTAATGCTGATGGCCAAAGAAATTGTCCAGAGAACGTGCTTAAAGAAAGTCTCTGTTGTTTTTACGGCTATGGTGCTTAAAATTGAATGTCCCGAACTGAAGGAATGAATACTTCATGTTACGGCTATCTATGGCGTTTAAAAATTCAATATCCAGAATTAAAGGAAAGAATATTTCAAGTCTTTGTATAATGTGCAAAAATAGTTATTGTAAAGTTATATTATTGCTTTCATTAAAGACAATGGTCAGAGACATTGTAATTGTGTGTTTAGTGCGAAGCATGCTGCATCTGTGGTGTTCCTCACCATACGTTCAGAATTTCATTTAATGTTCCTACGTTATGTAACGTAGAAGCATAAGACTTGCCAAAAAACTGAGTTGAAATTCTAAGCTTTAAAACTTTGAAAACCTCATCGAAATCTTGGCAGTATATTTCGAGTTTTTCTGGCACAAATATACTCGATTATCGTTTTATAGATATAGATAGAAGATAGATAGAGTAGACCATTTATTTGCACAGTGTACTAGGCTAAGAGATGATATTGAGATAAATCTAAGTTACTTATACAAGGAAATTTATTTATATTGAAAAAACAGAAATTTTATTAGGTAGTACAGGGCGTTCGCCGGGAAACGCAACCCACTGTTAGCGCTACAAGGAAGAAACTGCTCCCGGCGAGCGAGCGGTCAGCTTCGGGCATTGTTCGAACGTCGGCCGCGGACTATTTCATAATAATTACGCCTCATAAACTTGTATGTGCTAAGCATTTGAATCGCTAAATGCAGAAAGGGAACATGTCCAGTTTGATAAGTTTTAGAGACATGACAAAAAACTGTATTACGTTCGTACGGTAGACTACTCAGTATTACATTTTGTGTTTGTTTGGGATGAGAAGCATATTATTTATATGTTTTTTTAAGTGACTTTCTGCAGAGAACGAAAGGGCTAAGTTGAAAGATGCCTTTTCCGGAAAAAAAAGGTTTTTTTACGAAATGGACATGTTCCCTTTCTGCAATTAGCGATTCATTTAAATGTGACGTAATTCATTAGCTCACCTTATAAAAGATGCTGGAAGTGTTGACCCTCTTGTGTAATGCACATTTCACATCTTCTGAACATATTTCGAGACACACGCTGCCCTAACTGACTTAATGATTTTTTGGATGACTGTTCTAGTCGAAAAGCGATATCGTCAATTTTCTCCTCTGTGAGAATACGGTTGACCGACAGTCTCTTTTTGTTAAAAAATGAACCCGTTTCTCTTACTTTTTTAACCAGACGCAGAATTGTTGATTTAGCTGGCAGTAAAGCGCCAGGAAATTCGCGACGAAATTTACTGCGACACTTTTTAAACGACTTCTTCTTCACATATGTATCGTAGAGAAATATTGTTTGTTGCAAACTGTAACGTACCATAATTTTACTCACACTCAAACACGGTACAGATTAGTAAGAGTATGAAGCCCCAAACCAGCCAAACCGCAAAGAAACGTTTATTCACAACACTGATTAATAAGAGACTGAAGTCACAAACTAGCTACAATGCAAAGAAACCGTTCTTAACAATGTAAGGGTCCCATTATTCTGCGTCACTGCACTGTTGGGGCAGCGGAGGTGTTAAACAGTGCGGTGATTCACGGTGCCGTGTGGCGGGAGTTGCTGGCACGACTGACCGAGCAAGTTGCCGACGGCAACAGACTGGGAGGGTAGCGTTTTCCGGCGAACGCCCTGTACAAAAGACACACCTCCATCTTGACCTTTTGCTGCGTAACCGAACAGTGTAATAAAATGGAAAGATATCAGTAATGGTAATTATTAATTCCAGTTATTATTCATATTTTATTAATACCTAGTCAAAGGTAGTCATTATTTGCAAGACAAGCTTTATCCATCTAATGATTGTACTGATACTAACAATGAATCTATATAGCACATCTCAGGGACTTTTAACTGAGCTTGAAAACATAAGAGATACTAATAAATTTATTGGGTGAAATTAAATTAAATTTAAAATATCACAATCTGTTGAGTTAAATTAATGAGACTCTCGTGTCAATTTTCATTGATAACGTCGTATGTTTGGTGTGGTCGATGATAAATTTGCATGTTCACAGCACCGATGCAAGTGAGCGACCTAATGTAGTGACATCATGACTGTGTTCCAGGCAAATTGAAGACCATCCAGCTAGCAGTCAGTTACCAGGACTCCTTCCATGGTGAATACGATAAAAGGGATACCGTTTTTTCGGTTCATCGAGATAACAGTGCCTTATTTCTATTGTCTCATTGGGAATCAGAAACGTGAATATTAAAAAGTTCAACATCATACGAGGTGCGTCCAGAAAGTAAGTTCCGTTTCAATTTATCTCCGCTGCAGCGCTGCGATTGCAGTTCCGCACATGCGCTGTAGACGATGTGTATCAAGGGGAAGAACGTGCGCCATTTGGAGATCGCTGTCAGTTACGTACGCTTTGTTGTGCTTGTTTGAAATGTCGGCGTTGATTGAAAATCCCGCCGCCTGTGAAATCAGGTCTGTGATTCGGTTTCTGAATGCGAGGAAAGTGAAACCAAGTGAAATTTATCGGCAAATTTGCGATGTTTACGGACCAAATGCGATGAGTGATTCGATGGTGAGAAGATGGCTCCGACAGTTCAATGGCGGGCGTAGAGATGTGCACGATGAAGAACGAAGTGGGCGTCCACCTTTGGTTACAGAAGAACTGGTTCACGCGATTGATGACAAGATCCAGAAAAACCGTAGGTTTACAATTAGTGCTCTCGCTATGGACTTCCTCCAAATTTCACGATCACTGATGCATGAAATTGTTACCAAACAACTGAAATTCCGTAAACTTTGCTCACGTTGGGTACCAAAGATTCTCACTGAGCAACACAAAACACAACGGATGGGTAGTGCACTAGAGTTTTTGACCCGTTATGCTTAAAGCGGCGAAGAATTTCTGAGACGGATAGTCACAGGAGATGAAACGTGGGTTTATTACGACACCCCTGAGAGTAAGCGGCAATCAATGGAATGGAGGCACACTTCATCCCCACCAAAGGTTAAGCCGAAGCAAATCATGACACCTCGGAAAATGATGTGCACAGTGTTCTGGGACTGGAAAGGCATCCTACTCATTGACTTCTTAACGCGTGGTCAAACAATCAAAGCAGATGCTTATTGCGAGACACTTCGGAAATTGCGCCGTGCAATTCAGAATAAGCGCCGGGGACTGCTGTCAAAACGTGTTGTTTTGCTTCACGACCACACACTGCAAACGTGACGAAAAACCTCGTACAGGGATTTGGCTGGGACGTGTTTCACCATTCTCCGTACAGCCCTGACCTCGCTCCTAGCGACTTTCATCTGTTCTTACATCTCAAGTCTTTCCTTGGCGGTCATCACTTCACCAATGACGACGAGCTGAAAGAAACTGTTTCCAACTGGTAGAAGACACAGGCGGCAGATTTCTATGAAGAAGGTATACAAAACCTGGTGCCACGCTATGACAAATGCCTGCAAAATTTCGGCAGTTATGTGGAAAAGTAGTTTAAGAGTTGTAGAATTTTATGCAATATAAATTTCTTCTGTATCTGTGTACAATTTCATTTTATTACCAAACGGAACTTACTTTCTGGACGCGCCTCGTATACCATCGGCTGGATACCGTATTTATTGACCAGCCCCTATCAGACGGGATGATGGGTTGATAGATCAAGATGACTTACTATAATATGGCTATTCGAGAGAGGTAACGTCGAGTGAGGTTATAGCTAGAACTAGAATGAAACAGAGTTTGGTTTAAGAAAGTATATTCACAATGTACCCCCACAGAGAATAATCAAACACAACCTGAAAGGGCACTTCATAGTTTCTCGTCATTGACTACGGTTGGGTCGAGACGTCTCCACTCTTCGACTGCCCGATTCGAAGTGGCACCGAACTCCTGAACTCTGACTGACTGAATCACTTGCTGGCGACCTCAGTGACCTATGTACTCCTCGGATATCTCTGAACATGACCCCATACGGTAACTAGCTTCGAATGTTACCGTACTAGGTGGGCGAACGCTGACTAAGTGGTTTCTCAAGGGTCCTCCATCTCAAAACTTCCATAACCGTGTAAAGTACGGTTCCTTACTCAGACCGATATTTGGTTTTAAGTCTCAGTTATGACTTCACCATAACAATTTCAGGCATAAGGGTGTGGGAAGATTTTCTTTTTTAGGTAAGGGTGTCAGGGATTGGAATGAGTTACCAAGGGGAATGATGAATAACTTACCGAAAACATTAAAAGAATTTACAGTTAAAATTTCTAGAGGGCAAATATAGGTAGGTGCAGGATAAGGGGGAAGTTGGGTGTGTAGGGAAATTGCCACCGTAGCGTGTGCTCCATTGCAATTAAATTAAATCAAATATCGCAATGTATATTAATAAAGAAGTTTCACATCAATATCTTTACGAAACAATACAAGAAACAGACAAGAGTGGTTAAGTGCACCTTATAAAAGAAGCGGGTGTTATAGTAGTTAAGTAATTATTTTTTGAATTTAGAGATAAAGTAAAAAACAGCGAGACCCCTGTAATTAAAAAAAAAAAATATTTCGCAGAGGTTGTGTGAGTTGTGGTTTAAATGATCGAATGTGAAGAAGTGCAATCATTCTGCTTTCAACCGAATTCAACGATAAAACTTTATCTGAGAACAATCAAAGAGACCACATTGCAGAAATTGGTAAGGACACGATGATTGCTAAAATAAGGGCCAATATCACGTGGCACTTACTCATTCAGTTTAGGTAAACATGTTTGGTCATATTTTATCTCTACGAAAACTACTTGTTTCAAAACTGTCTCTTTTCTCGCATTATATGGGTTATGTTAACGAAGAAGATTTAGAACTT
Source organism: Vandiemenella viatica (assembly GCA_031002005.1). Lineage (NCBI taxonomy): Eukaryota > Metazoa > Arthropoda > Insecta > Orthoptera > Morabidae > Vandiemenella > Vandiemenella viatica. The sequence continues at coordinate 225,933,739 of JARYHS010011408.1, read as the reverse complement.
CTCAAAACAGCTTTTTTACGTCAGACCACTAACCTGCTTTACCGAGTCTGAAGGATGAGAAGTAACGCTCAGGCTCAGCACTCGAAGGGACTCAAGTTCGTTGTCACATCAGCCATGCAGATCTCGTTTTTTTTTTGTGATTTTCCGAAATCGCTACACTTAAATATCTCGATGGATTCTCCGTAAAGGTGATGGCTGATCTTTCTGTTTCTTGACCACAATCTTCTCCTGGATCTAATGACCTTGCTATCGACGAGCATTAAAGATCTACCAAAAAAAATCACGTATTTGGCTACATTTAAGCAAAGTTTTTTTTATGTACGAGTAACGGAAAATGATCGTAGAGTTCTTATTCAAATCCCAAGAAGTATTCAGATAATGAACTGATCATATATATTATTACTATAAGGTGATTTTTTTGTCAGAAGCCATTATCTCCCTTCAGACTTAACCGAAATCAATGAATGAGGTGTCATATTAAAGCTTATGGTATCCACTTTGGTCACATTATATTCTAAGAAAGGAATTTTTCGGAATTCGGCCCTTAATGGGCAAAAATGTCAATATTTCTAAAATTCAGTTTTTTGTATTATGAGTCCTTAATCTCTCTGGATACCTATCTGAAATAGTTAAATGAAGTATCATTTTAAAGATCAAGATCTCCTCTTTGCTGACATAAAATATTAAGACAGGAATTCTTCGGAATTCGACACTTGAAGGGCAAAAGTATTAATATTTCTGAAACGCGTTTTGGTGTAACGAGCCATTTATCTCCCTTCATATCTAACCGATATAGATAAAGGAGGCATTATATTAAAAATTAAGGTTTCCGCCATGGTCAAATTATATTTCAAGAAAGGATTTTTTCGTAATTTGACCATTAAAGGGCAAAAATGTCAATATTTCTAAAATGCATTTTCTGTGTCTCGAGCCATTTATCTCCTTGGATATCTAACCGAAATGGATAATTGAAGTAGAATTGTGAAGAATAATGTCTCATCTCTGATGACGTCATATATTAAGATTCCTTTTTTTTTTGGAATTCAACCCTCAAAGGGAAAAAGTGTCAATGGTTCAATGGTTCTACAACGCATTTTTGTATCACGAGCCATTCATCTCCATTAATATCTAACCGAAATAGATAAATGAGGTATCATTCTAAAGATTAAGATCTCCGTTGTGGCCAGATCATATTTTAAGAAAGGAATTTTTCTGAATTGAACCCTTAAACGGCTAAATATCAGTATTTCCAAAATGCGTTTTTTGTGTCCCGAGTCATTTATCTCCCGTGATAACTGAACAACATTGGTAAACGAAGTATCATTTTAAATACTGAGGTCTTCGTAAGGTCTTCGTTATACAGGGTGTCCAGAAAAGGACTCCCTGATTTCAAAATTAAATATCTCGAAAACAAAGATCGATAGAGGAATGCAGTAAACAGTATGTTTATTGTGACAGCTGTAAGAAGTGTATACAGCAGTGTGAAATAATAGTTACAAAAGCTGCTAACAGATGGCGCTGTACAGCTCATATAGGCATACATAAGTGAAATAATCGTATGAAAACAATCTTTGCAAACAATCACATCACAATGTTTTCAAAATGTTCACCATTGGCACTACAGAATGGTGGAACTGATCGCCCTGAGCTTCGGATCACTATTTAGGCATTACGTATGGCGATTATAGCGCCATTTGTTAGCAGCTTTTATAACTATTATTTCAAACTGCTGTATACACTTCTTACAGCTGTCACGATAAACATACCGTTTACTGCATTCCTCTATCGATCTTTGTTTTCGAGATATTTAATTTTGAAATCAGGGAGTCCTTTTCTGGACACCCTGTACCGTATTTTAAGAATGGAATTTTTCAAAATTCGACCATTAAAGCGCAAAAGTATTAATATTTTAACAACGCATGTATCTGTCACGAGCCATTTATCTCACTTGATAACTAACATAAATCGATAAATGAGGTATCATTTTAAAGATCAAAATATCCGCTTTGATAAAATCATTTTTCAAGATAGAAATTTTTGTCAAATTCAACCCTTAAGGGGCGAAAAATCATCATTTCTAAAACTTTTTTATTATTATTATTTCGCTTGATGAAAAAACGAAATCGATAAATGAGGTATCATTTTAAAGACCAAGATGTCTGCTTTGGTCACACCATATTTTATAAAAGTAATCTTTTGGAATTCTACCCTTAAAGGGTAAATGTATCAAAATTATTTCTACATCGTGTTTTTTTAATTATTATTAAGAGCCATTTATCTTCTTCGATACCTAACCGAAATCGATAAATGATAAATCATTTTAACGATTAAGGTCTCCAATTAAGAATTTTTCGGAATTTAGGTCGCGCGTATGATACAATTCAGATCCAAATCTCTAGATTGAAGCAGCAGATATCACAGAGATGTCAATAAACTGTTTCTTATACAATAAGTATCTTTTTCGGATATTTTTTTCTATTACGGAAACATTTTTGTTTTGTTATACAATTCCAATGTAAAAATTTTATTCGTACAGCAACACATATCACAGAGATGTTGATATGCTGTGTGCATTTTGTTCAGGTTGGTTGCATTCTGTTAAGGTCAGTGACAGTTTGTCGTAAATGTAGTGTGTTTTAAATTTTCCTAACTGTTTCGAAATATATTGTGAGTGTTTAAATGCGTACTTATTACACTAAACAAATAAATATTTGCTACAAAAGTGCGGCTCTACTTTTCATTATATTACAAGCATTCATCATCACTATTCATCGTATTTTATTCACGAAATTTTCGCACGGGTCATCTAGTAAGTTTTAATTGCTACAGGATTTAAAGCTGAAAATATTAAAAACGGCGTACTGATCGCATGTTGCGGTCACAATACATTTTTTGTCCAATGGGAATCACGAAACGAACAGTTCCCTAATATGTTAAATATTGGAAGACAATATTTAAAGCAATTTTCGCGATTTTTTCACAACAATTTTTTAATATTTCCAAGCAACGAAGATTAAATTAAGATCGTAGAAATTAAAGTAATTTATTATTTTGTTACTGCTTGAAACTGACTAATCGAACGGAATTATGGGTATTGTACGAAATCTTTTCATAAGACCATAAATCGTAGCTGAGAGTAGAGACCTTTTAAATCTCTTCGCTGAACTTTCGCTCTTTCTTTTAATACCACAGTGGCGTCTTGTCGTGCACATTTTCCACTCGCCCTTAAAAATTTCATCTCCGGGCTCCTCCAAATCCAACTCATCTGTTTCATACTTCTGTATCCGAGAAGCGATGCAGCCGGTGTGTAACTCCGTGTAAAGTTTAACTCGCGCGTCTCATCCGTTCGTTCTCTGCAGGATTTCCTTACTTATCCCACCCTCCCGTCCCGCCTCACGTTCTGATGCAGAACCGAGAAGGTTGGAACCCCGAGTTCAGTAGTCAGATTAACTGTCATGTTACCCGATGTGTATCAGGAGATTGGTTTCATTCTAGGTTGATCTGAAATATGTACTTATTTCATTCATCAGTTATAGTTTTCTGTTGTATAACCACTCAAGTATCACCACTTTTTCGGTTTTTTGCATTTTTCTGTCACACTAGTTTGGCATATTCGTAATTTTTAACTATTTTCATCTACACTTAATAAACACATTATTTCACATTTATTCCTGTTGTAATTAAGATCGTAATTGTTAAATAATTATTAGATAATAAAATATACTCATCCCACGTTCCGTATTATTCATAGGTGATCGATAGATATGCCAGCATAAATTGATTTCCTGATTCCCTGACGGCATCATATTTCATAGGTTTGCTTATTGTTACGTCATTCTCAACTCCTCAATCGACAGAAAGATTACAAGTACACGCTAATACAAATCTACCTAACTTTTTACTATGCACTTTCACTGCAGAAAAAAAAATAAGTATCAGCAGATATGTGACCTAATTGTGTTGTTAGTCCTAAGAAATTCAACGTAGCTTAAAATAAAACTTGTTATAGAGATACTCATTACTTATTAATTCACCGGTGTTACACATTTACAAGTTCCTTTAGAATCTTACAAAAACACTTTTTAAATTATTATTCGAAATTTTCAGTGGTATTTAATATTGTGTAAAGATCGGCTGTATTCAGTATACATAGCAAAGTGTGTAACATTTAAGTTCATGCCTTTGTAAATAGAAATTGGTAAGGCGTAATAATAAATACACTGATTATTGTCAAATACATGCTCATTCGATACTGAGAGAATAAAGGAGTCATAATATCAAATATTAGAAGACAAACTATTCTACTCAGATTGTCCGTGAATGAATTAAAACTAAAACTCATGACCTAACAATAGATTTGGATACAGCAAAACACCCTTCCGGCTTACGGAAAGCAACATTTAAGGTAAATGCTTTCAATTACATTTTATACGAGACTTATGATCTCTTATTTCAAATAATTAGTATACTTAAGTGTAAATATTTCTGTTGTTGGCTTCTCTACAAGTTTCAAATATTTCTAGAATTTCATAACAGAACGATGATTAAGAATTGGGGTCCAAGCCCTTATCATTATTTAGTTATTGGTTTTCACAAAATATCTCAGCTATGTACAGGAGTAAGAGTGGTACTCGGTACTCAGCAAAGATAAAGACAAAGCAATTTCGATATTGATTCATATGTCAATCTGGGCCAATAAAATGATAAGGTGAAGCAATCTGCTCTAGACAAAACCAATGGTCATATCCAGAATTCATATACGCCCTTAAACTACCCTTCATCTCCGCCAAAGCTTTACGTTTACACTATGAAACAATGTTTACATTATTATCTGTCTGAGAAACATATAAGTTGCCAAAAAACAGCAATCATGACGGTCACCATTGTCCCATTGTGCCCCCCCCCCTTTCTCCCAATCCAATTTGCTAGTGTCATAACACGCGCAGCCACATCGGTGGTTCTTATTAGAAGGTGCACTGAGAGATCATAAATTTTTGAACAACTTATTTATTGCGCCAAATTCTATTCTGACACCAAATGCAGTTCCCCTGAATAACTGTAATGAATACAGATTTTTCTGGAAGTCATTTTATGTGTCCTCTATTCTTCAAAGAAATAAGTCAAAAAACTATAATTTTACTCCAACAAATTTATCACAGCCGTACATTCTGATGTGGTTACATTTTTATTAATGCTAGTAAGTAGGGGGGAAAAAAGAGTCAGTTTTTAAGGAACTCAGATAAGAAAGTGAAGGTTGTTTATGATTACATGGGGAAGGTGGGGGAAAGAATTTTTTGTTGAAGGCTTGAAGTGTAAATAACTTGGAAAAATGTTTGATAATAAGATCAACTGGGCAGGACATATTGGGCAGGTGTTAGGAAACTGTTACGAAATCCTTCATGTACTGGGTAGAGTGATGAGTGGATGTACCAGAGAAGTTCAAGTGGGTTACAAAACTTTGGTTAGACCATAACTTTAATATGGTGGTGCAGTTGGGACTCACATTTTAGGTTTTAAACACGGGAGTTGGAGGGGGCGCAGAGGAGAGTAATTACATTTGTTAGTGGTAATTACCGCAGGACCCACTCAGGAAGACGGCGAAGAGAGTGAACAAGTGTATGTTGGTGATGGGGCTTGCAAGGATTTTGTTAGAAGAATTAGGGGTAGTGCATGGAAGAAGTAAGAAAATTTTCTTTTGTGAGTATGGATGTCAGGGAACGGAATAAATAACCAACAGAAGTGATTAATAATCTAGTAAAAATACTGGACACTTTAAAATTAAAATTAAAATCGGAAAAGAAGACTTGGCAGGGCATGGTTTTTTTTTTTTTTTTTAAAGGCAGTGGCCAAATTCCTTCCCATTCCTTGTCCCCATCCCGCCTCTAATAACCTCGAATTTAGCATGGAAAATAAGTAAAACAAAAAAAATTAAAAAATACTAAGAAAAGTATAATTATATGATAAATTACATTCATTGAAATGTAGCTCAATAAAGAAACCAAATATTTATGGTGTTTGTTTATGTAAGCACAAAGAATTTTTCTCTTCTTAGTATTGCAAAATATCCTCTTGAAGCGCTTATTCTCTCCCTGATTTATTTGAAGTGGTAGAAGTATCCGCAGACACTTGATCGAACTCTATAGCCTCTGGCACCGTCTGATGTTTCGGAGCTGGGTTTTGTTTTATAAGCGAAGTTTGCTTGGAGCCTGTTTGCCTGGTCGTTACGCCCACAGCCGTCAATTAGCCGCCCTGGTGGCTCGGCAACCGCTCGCCATAAGAACGGCGTCAGCAGCTGAGGTCAGCGGCACACATCAGACCCGCTAATGGCCAATCCCAACTAACAACGGTCAATCACGCCTCCAGCTGCGACTTGGCTGCTGCTACTGTGCAATATCCGGTCACGGTAGCTTAGCAGTAATCAAGATTGCCCAAGATCGATTCTAAAGCTCATTTACATCCAGATGGGTAGTCAGTGTATCACCTTACTGTGTATCAGGGAGTAACTATACCAACACTCAATCCTTTCCCGTTATCAAGGTTTAAGGTTAATGGCAAAGTTGAAATGTGTTATAACCTATGTTTCTTTTCCTTTAGTTAAGTAAAAAAAGCATTACATATTTGGAACCGAATGTTACAATCAGTCCTATTTAATTTAGTTCCCCGTCCCGATTCGTTATGTCATTACGGCACCGTTTGAAATCGGTGGTGCAAGAAATTTTCGCCGGGAAGATAGGGGAGGAAGAGATGTTGTATGATTTTAAATCACGAAATTTTTTACCAAAACCTCGGCCCAAAAGTATGAAGAGAGGGCATAAGATATAATTGACAGTAATCCAACCGTAGGATGGGTACGTTATAGGAGGGTTATTTTTTAAATAAGATCTGTTGGAAGAATGAGAGTTAGAATTACGAACGATTGCCACAGTGCGCATGCACGTCTGCTCCCAGCATGCTTTTCGTGCGTTTAGACTCCTTTTGAAGCTGTGTGCTGAGCTGTGAAAGTTTATAACGTTTGAGAAAATCGATTCGTTCGCCGACTATGAGACACGATCAGTAACACCACTGCTGAGTTCAATAAACTTGGCAACAGCGGAAACATACCGGCAGAATTGTAAAGTGTACGCTGATAATGCTCTGAGTGAGAGTAAAGTTAGAAAGTGGGTACGAATGGTCAGGGATGGGTGAGTTAATGTAGTTGATGAGCCAAACCGAGGATGACATTCTCCGATTTCTTAAGACTTTGTTCGTGATGTGTACATTAAAATACGAAAAGACAAGCGGATCACGATGTAACAGTTAACAACTGATTTTTCGGAGGTTTAAAGGTCAGTTTTGTACACCATTGTTTCGGAGAATCTGAATCATTGAAAATTATACCGTCTCTGTGTACTAACACTACTTTCTGACAGTCACAAAACAAAAAGATTGGTCTGTGCTTTATCGCTTTCGACTCGATATCATCAGGAAGGAGATGAACTTTTGGACCACATCGTTACTGGAAATCAGACTTGGATGTCTCACATGACTCCTGAGTCCACACATCTGTCAATGGACTGGCGACACACCTCATCGCAAGCCAAATTAAAAGCCAAATAGACAATTTCAGCACGAAAGATCGTGGCAACTGCGTTTTGGGACAGGGAAGAGATTTTGTTAGAAGATTTTATGGCGAGATGCATAATAATTGATTCTGATGCGTATTGTGTGACTCTGGCGTGCCATACAAAACAAGTGGCGTAGCCAACTGTCTTCTGTTGTGATGTTGCTCCACGACAACACAAGGCCACACGATTCACAAACACAGGGTCTAACCAGGTCTTTTGGATAGGAACAACTAGATCATCCACCTTACAGTCCAGACCTTTCACCCAGTCACTTCCACCTGTTTTTGTACTTAAAGGAGTTCCTTGGTTATCAACGATTCAACTTCGATGAAAAAGTGACAACTGCAGCCGTGGACTCAGCATTTTCACAGACGGCAGAAGTCTTTGAAGTTGGAATTCAAATATTTGTTGAATAGTACGACATATGTTTGAACAAAATTGTAAATTATGCATGAAAGTAGAAAAATTTGTATATAAATAAATATGATTAATGGAATTTACATTATTTTTCTTCTTGTTAAAGGAGGGACCTCGTATTTAACACTTCGCATATTATATTTCGGAAAAGTAGGACTGAATCAGCCATCACCGGTTTCACTCTCTCCTTTCTTTAATATTTTTTTCATTCATCACGCAATCAACAAATTATAATGAACATTCACATACAAACATCCAATATTCCACACAATACAGTAACACTTCTACACCGTGGATGGTAAAGTATAATCACCTGAATCAAAATTTCATAAATGAGTTTTAAAATGATAGAGATATTTCGGTGGAAAAAGTCATGCACTATATTAACATATCGATTTCGTTAACAAATGAAACATGGAATAAATTTTTCCGTCCTCTGAAGTGATTAGTTACCCACAACGCGGGTTCCATGAGATAAGATCTTGCTTTAGCAATGAAGAGAGTTTTCCTCCTGTTTGGCTTTCAAATTTATAAAAATGCATTATACGCAATTTTAAAACAACAACTAAAACAAAATTAAAATTATTTGACATTTTTCACTTTGAATAAACATTCCGGTTTCAACAGGGGTATTCCTGTTGTAATATCTTTGCCATTTAAAGAATATTCTCTGAAATTCTTTGATGGAAAATTGCTGCTAATTAATCAGTCCTGGCTCGAAAGCCCTCTTAAACTATTGACAACTTGACGTTTTATAAACTAGTTTTGGAAGATTTACAGGTAATTTTGTCAGGTCGCAGTGATTTTAACATTCGCCAAACTATGTATTTCTTATACTTTTCGATGATAAGTAGTTCCTTGACTGATAAAATCATCGATAAACGTTTATCAATAGTTCATTCCGTCAAAACACTCAGGAAAACAGACATGGACAAAACATCAAACTTCCTTTCGAAGATTTAAAGCACATTAATAAACAAAATACAGAATACCGTTCCAGGGAAGGTTATCCTCTAGCAATCTCGGGAGCTTAAATAGGTATCGTAGAATTTTCGATGGAAGACTAGAAGCGCCGCTCGAAGGTTCTGGAGCGCTGAAAATCTTTTAAAAAATAGAAACCATACAAAAACAATTTAAATAATGCTTAAAATCATAAGAAAATCTTTTGAAATTAAAATAGAAAATATTTACAAGCATTTGAATACTAAACTGATGATATTAAGCAATTCTAATCATTCAAAATCACATCCAAAACATTTTAGCTTACAAAACATACTTACAGTTTTTAATTAACATCGAAACATTAAAAATTCATAGAAAAAATTTAAAAAGTCTCTCTCAGACTCAAAGGTTCTTATTTTGTAGGAGTATGACGAGAATAAAACTGGATCATTGTTCCAGATTATACCTCATTAATCTTGTGAACAATTATCCCAATAATTGGATAAGGCTTTCAAAACTTTTAAATGCATCTTATATTTTGGCAACTTTCTTAATTTGCTGAAGTATCACACGTTCTAATAATTGAAGGCATATCGCTGTTATATCTCCAAGGAAGCTGATGCATAGCCTGCCATACTGGTTCGACCGTTCTCTTCGCTTACACAAAGAGACGCGAGCCGCAAGTTGGCCAAAGTGACGAGCCCATTGTAGGCACTCAGTGGTAACTTGGAACGCGTGAAATATTGCTCACCTTAAGAACATAATCGTAAGCCTAATTGATAGCTGCAAGTTTTCTCATTAACCAACCTCTGCGTGCGACTAATGTCGGCATGGCAACGCCACGAGAGGCGCAGACCACGTCAGGCCGCAGATGATTTATGTGATAGCCACCGACATTTGTCTTGTACTGCAGTGGCGTTACTTCTGGGTCGCTTGTTCCTACTGAGGGGGAAATCCTCCGGTCCAGGATTTATCTTGCGTTCTATATTAAACTACATGACAGCTAAATAAACTGGGTCTGTTCTCTGAAACAGCTCCATTTTGTAGCGACTGGGATGAAGGCACTCTTCGCAGAGAAAACGTTATGTCGCCAAGACACAAATACTCTCTTATATCGAGCAGTGGATTCGATTTTTGCTGATTTCTCTTCCTGTATACTGTTACAACAGATCAGGGAAATACGTCTACTGGAGTTACTAGCGCTCAAATATGAGGAATATATACTAATGATCCTACGTTTACTAGAAATTTATCACCAAAAATAAATTAGGCTTCCAGAATACTTTACTTTGTTTAGGAGTCGACCTCCCGAAATTTAATAGCGCAATTCTTTTATTAAAGTCATTTAAATGTTCTTTAATCAATATTTCAGAGCTTAGTAATATTTTAACGTAAAATCATACCACAAATAAAATAATAATGTTTCCTATATAATATGTAAAATCGAATAAAATTCCAGAATTTGATTTGAATATTAAGGAAATCGCAATATAAGGTTGCACTGCCAGTTAAAATCAAGACGGTCTTTCAAACTTTCAGTTTTAAATGTTACCAATCGTTATCTGACAAAACAAATTCCTAATAAATTAAAACCATTCCATTTATATTTTTGTATGAGGTGTAATATTAATTATACGATATAAAAACATTTGTGGGCTACTTCCCCTCTTTTAACTGCCCCAAATTGTGACTGATATTTTAAATGGCTAATAAATTAATAGACATGATTAAATTCAATTAACAATGAAATACAAATCCGTTTGGTTAATTGCATGACGAATCAGAGGTACGATTAGCTGTTGAAAGATAATTATCCTCCATCTTGACATTGGTTATTTTTGTCATGTCTGCATACTGATAAGTCAAATAGATGAGTATTTGAAAAAACACTTAAATTGGGCTCAAAATTACACCTACGACGTTATTTAATTATGAACTAGATGTATAAAAATATTTAAATATCGTCAGCACGTCTAAATTAAGTATTGTTATTTAAAAAAGTATTATTCTATTCTTTAATTGCAACTCATTTCTACACTCACAGTAACTGTGCTAAGCTGTTCCAAGTTAAAAAAAAAAAAAATGTTGCATATAAAGTAGACATCATTAGTAAATATCAGATTTCATGAACTCACCAGAAAGGAAGTTTACACAAATTAACGGACTCAAATGGCCTTACCTCCGTAGTGTATTCTATTTAATCTTTTCTATCACAATTACCATTCGTTTCCCGTCAGTCTTTATTATTTAAAAAAATGTAGACACTATTTCTAAAAATCACTTTAATTTGACATTTGCTACAGGTTTTTGAGTCATACTTAAATTTTTCAAAATGTTTTCAGCAATAGTATTTTCTTTTCTAAGAGGCATTTCATACCTAAGTTCCTCTTATTACCGATCTATTAGTATCTTTAGTACTTCATAGTTTCGTTCTTTTCGCTTCCAAAAGGAAATGTCATCTAAATTGTTATTTGGAGATAATCAATCACATGAAAGATTATTTACTGGACGATTATTTATTAAAGCCCCATGATACGATTGTTTAGTTATGATATAATTTAATTTTCATCTGTTATTCAAAATGTCTGTTCAATGGTTAAACCGTCAAAATGAAATTAGGTATAGTTTAACAGAGATAAACTAAAACATTGCAAATGTCTCCGATATCTCGAAAAAAATCTAATCAGCACTCGGAATGATAGTGGAGGAATCATAACTAATTTATAATATTCTAAAAAAATATAAATATATTGGTTTAAATATGTGAATGATGTAACTTGCAACAGATAAACGTCATCAAACAAGTTATGAAAACCGTAACCCATTTGTTCAGTAATACGCCCTTGGTAAAATGTTGTACTAAGGACGAGAAGATTAATTGTAGCTTATATTTGTAGACAGAGAGCATTCATGCAGCTTGAAACTTATGTTTTGTGACTCAAACTTGAGTGAACCGCGTGGAGTGGAGAGGTGTAAGAAGCAGACGAAGAACGTCTGTGGGAGAGGAGTTGGAACAAATTTCTTTGGCCACTTGACGGATGTGTCTCATGTTGTCGTTCTTGGGGAGTCAAGCGACTTCATTTGTCATAATTACGTTATCTTACGTCATCAATCTTCACGCGCAGGGGTAGAGAACTCAGATTGAAAAAGTCCGTGAAATAATTTGTTTCGCTCGCTTCTTCTCCAAAGCAAACTTAATGGTGAACTGTACTTTTTTCTACCTCATACCGAAAACGTTTCTTGTCACTTTGTTTCTTTCTCAGACTAAAAGTTTTGATATCGTACATTTGAGAGGAATCTATCATCAGCCTTAGCGGTTTTTTGTTTTCAAGAATGTTTAAAATATTTCATCGTTCTCTGAAAGCTGTACAATGATTGCATAAACGTACATGATAAATCAGTTTCTGCAAATCGGATTTAAAAATATGCCACCGTAATAATTCACCCGATAACACTTTAATTACTACATACTTTTCAAAACATTATCATAAGTAACACGTACAATAATAACAATATTATAGGGGCCATATTTGTAATCATCATATTATAAAAGCCCTCAAACCTAAACTTTAACTGGAATTGTATTTTATGAAGCATTTTTAGCAAGCTAGAGTGTGATTGAAAATGTTTTTGTATATTTGTCTCGTATTTTACTGTAAATTAGTGTAAATATATTTTGTTTTGTGAAATGAAATTATGTAAATACCATTTAATATGTTTAAGAACAAAACTATGCCAGATAATTTTTTAATTCCAAGTATTAAGGCAAGTTACGATGTTTAAAGGACGATTTACTACAGTTAAAAATTATTTATGTGGATAATTTTGTGTTAAATATCTTTAATTTTCATTTCTAAACATTTTGTAATGATTGTAAATGATTATGTATTAATTCTGATAGTTTTTAATGTGTTTTCAATTGTTTAAGTACTGTTAATGTTCTAGAAATATCTGTCGGAAGCCTTTGTAGTGTTCTAGAACTTTCGATAGACCTTATATAATGCGATCAGCAGAGACTAAGAGACAGTTTTACAGACTCAGTTTACATCTGCCAAGGACAGTTTTGAACGAACAGTTTTGGAAGATGTGTCTAATGTAATCATTGGAGTTTTGTGTTTATACGTGAACTTTATCTTGAAGTCCGACAAGATAAAATTCAAGAATGAATCGTGGTCTAGTTATTTATTATATGTAATTTAAATCCACGAGGAATCCAATAATATGCTTTTGTGATGTTTTATACTCGGCCTTGATATAAATTGAGATTCATTAAAAAAAATGTTCTACAGTTTTAAACCTATTTGCAAAAAAAAAAAAAAAAAAAAAAAAAATATATATATATATATATATATATATATATATATATATATATATATATATATATATATATATATATTTTGCTGAGACGAAATTCATTTCGAGTTTGTTGGAGTTTACGGGATCTCATAACAATTAAAAGACCCGGCCAGGTGCGAGTCGTGCCTCGTGCAATTAGGGTTCTGTACTCTAATCACAGTAATAGATATCTCTTATATGACAGGTCAGAAGTTAGCAGCTTATTAAATAATCAATGCAGATTAGATAGCAACGGCTCCTAATGCGGCTCAACGTTACCGTTTGCACCACTGGAGCAATCGTTGTTTAAAATAACATTTTTGACACATATAGTATGTTGTAATACACTGAGATAAAAGAGTTCCAATAGCATTAATATATTGCCAAGTAATCCTAAAATAAGAACATCTTGTTTTTCTCGCAACTTATAAACTATATTAGATTTAGGTGTTTTTAGTATTTTTCTTTTAAATACAAGTCGTTATCGATATTGAGGACGAATATTAAGGTCCCGCGTAATATCTTATTTTTTATTTATTTATTTATTACTTTTTAAGTATTGACTCGGTATCAGAAATGATCCAAAATAAACCTTACAAGTCAGCCTCTCTGGAGGAAGAAACTTTTATCATCCGGCATAGCGCCAAAAGACAGGTGAGTTGGTGGTACACGTCTCCTATTCACCACATTATGCAACATAGTCGTGACTTAATTCCAAAACCTCACCGCAGTGTTTATACAGGGAGGGCATGCGACAGAGCTTCCGATGATTCGTCCATCGGATGGGGGCGTAAAACCTGACAGCCCATTTTGTGCCATCTTAAAATATGTTATATACCTCCAAACATTTGTATCTCACACTCCGAAGTAAGAAAAAATGTTTCTTTCCATCTCTCAGATTTCTATGAAAACCCGCCATTTTGCAAAGTAGTAAATACGGTATTCAGTTTTGGATCACAAAACATCTCCAGTTATGACGACTCCAAATTATTTCGTTTGGGTGTTAGGGACTTTTTACAAACGGACAGATGAGCATCAACAATACGTCCCTGTTTTATTGTCTGCCGAATTTAGAATATGCCTTAAAAAGCTAATCTACGTGAACAATCTGCAGAAAGTGCAACAACATAAAAAAAACCATGGGACAGATACATGACATGGTGTGAATGGGAAATCGTAAAGATTATGGGTGTCTCGAAAGAACGTGTAGCATGTGTTTTTTTATTTTTTTTTTAATTACTTTGCTAGGTATTGGTTACAAAATTCGAAGATGTATGGTACCAGGTACAAAATACAAGTTGTATGATTCAAGGTATCAATGCCAGGTACAAGATACAAGACACAAAATCAAAGTGTGGTACAATATACAAAGATTTAAGATGCAAGATACAGACTTCTTGGATGCGAGATACGAGATACATGCTTCTTATAGTCTGTTAAAATGATCATTAAAATGATCTTGTGGGCTTGCAGCGTGGTCGTTCGGTGAGTTGTGTTTTCTTCGGCAGCTGCAGTGAGAGAAGTCTTCTCCTGCGGTCTTCCGGATTGGCGCCCCTGTGTGTGTTGTTACTGGATGCTTGGATGTCCGCCCATTACGAGGGACTGCAGTGCGTTGCCGTATGAGCTGACATAACGGTGAGAAGTGGTCGCCTTAGTGAATTCTCTCTCCGTGGAAGAAATGTAGTTGTTGTATTCTTTATCGTGATGTTGGCAAACATATAGTACTGTGTGGCCTAGCAACCATGTTGCGGCATTTTGTTTCCATGCTGGTTTTCGGGTCATATCATAAATTAGTAATTATTTAATTTTGTAAGTAGGTCAGTGGTTACAAGAATGACATTCGTTTTAACGGTACATATGTTTAAGTCAAGGAAATCTCAGAACAAATTTATCTTAAGGCAACGGAGATTAAAACAACGTTGCAGGAATATGATCATTCTTTTGCCGAATCCCTTCAGGATTTCATCCTTTTTTTTAGCTTTCGTTTAATTCCTCGACGGCAGTGATATTATTAGAGTTAAGAAAGAATTGTTGAGAAGGAATGTCAAGAAAAATGGCCAGTTCTTTATGGTGTAACCATCCTGCTATTCACATCAGATGATTTTTGGAAACCGTGGTTTTCTGCAACATTTCACCATGCCTCTTTTTGACATCCGTACAGGGACCCATTAGTCGCTTGGGAATCATAAACTTTCCCAGCTTCCTACTTGGTATTGTGCTGTGTGGACTTAATGATTGTGCTCATTTTCCACATAATTTGCTATATTTGATACCGACCTTCCAGGTGCAAACTTCCCAATCTTCACTTGCTATTAATATCAGAGAAGTTATGCCTTGGTCACAGATTTACACTAATCAGTCAGTGTTGTATATAGAGACCCTGATCCAAGTAAAACTTCATCACGCAACTTGCGAATGCTTTGTGGAGAAATGCTTACAATTTGTCAGTATAACGCTGCAGAAGTTAGTAGAAGTTTAACTTGACAGAAGAAATGTTGACTTTCAAGAGATTTTTTGTTCTGATTTGAACCTCGTCGTCTATTATATGCTAACTTTCATCCAGAAGCCGCAAGGAAATCTAAAGTTTCAATAGTGTTGTAGCTATCCAATAGACGGCGTGACATACAGTATTTACATCCAGGGTCATCAAACAGAGCCAAATGGAAGAGCAGTGCGCGAAATGCACTAATTATCGCCCCGTATAGGAATCTGTGTTCTTCCACAATGCTCACCAAATAACGCACTGAAATTTGCGTTTTATGCCCTTGAATGTATTGGATAACAATCAAAGTAACGCAGTTCAGCCGAGTCATATTGAAGATAATAAATCAAGTAGTACACGAATTGCACAGTAAATAAAATAATCTTTGTTGTCATTGAGACTAAATAGGTATAATTTGTTGTTGAAATGTATGTTGTGATAACCATTATTATTCCACTCAGAAATAATTAGTTTTAAGGTATGAATCTAGGACAGGGTGCTTACATCACAGTGAAACACCGGGAGAAGTATCGCCTTGAAAAGTAGAATCCACTAAAGGTGAGCAATAGCCTATCAAAGTAGCACATATAATCATATAGGACTCGTTCAGAGTTGGCCTATACCATCTTGTCCATAGTGGAAGGTCGGAGGTTAAATCCCCTTGCAATAGTCTCCCGCACACTGCTCTTCTATTCCACTCTCAGTAGGCTCAAACAGTCATCTAGCAGACGACGAAGACACCTCCTAGAAGTGGCTGCCACTGGTCGGCGACTGAAGTCATTATGCATATGGACTTCATCCACTAACAGGAGGGCTCTACTGTATGGAGATGGATATGGAAGCCGTTGGATAGGGAAATCATTGGATATAGAGACAGCTAGGTTTATTCAGCAATCAACATCGCTTCCCTGGCCATATAAGGTTATGATCGGTCAGTCAGTGTGTAACGAAGCACCTTATCCGTAATACGCTTAATTTATGTTTCAAAACCACGTTTAAGTGGTCGCACCAAAACGACTCATAATTCACCTTCAAGCTATGTATCACTCAAGTTTATATAAGTAAGTAGATATTGTACATTATACATTGTTCACATTCTGGAGTCTTTTTACCTGATTTATGATAAGGAAAATAATTAGGCTTAAACCTCGGTCGACACTTTAGATCGTCCCTACTCTCGTGCTTCCTCAAACCTTTCCTGTCTGCTTCTCACCGCTGGGGCTGATAAGATCGCTTCAGATGTGAATCATTAATATTTTCGATCATATTAGCTATTTTTAATGTAACTTTCTATTTAGAGGAGTGTCATTCTTCTGAACTTCTGTAAATATCTTGGTGTAACATTTGATAATAAGCTCAAGCTCCACTGGATGGGACACATTAGACAGGTAGTAGGAAAAGGCTTTAAAATCCTGCAGTTGTTGGAAAGAGTGATGAGGAGATGTGGGTATCAAATACAGGAGTTGGATAGATGCTATATTTGTCTCTGAAAGTTACCGCAGGACACAATAAGTAACCAGTATGATAAAAGAGCTGGAATCGGATTCATTGGAAGACAGGAGGAAGATGAAGAGAGTCATAGAAGTGTACAAGGCGTATATTGGTGTTGAATTGTGGAAAGATATTGGTGTAAGAATTAAAAGTAATGAATGTAAGGGGGAAAAGGATCATGACCACTAGCTGGCACTCGATTTCAGGCTCAAGCGTGTGGGAAGATTGAAATTTGTAGAGGGCAAAAGTAAACTTGTACAGGAAAGGTGGGAAATGGAAGTGTAGGGAAACTGTCATCGCAGTATGCGTTCCATCGCAATTAAATTAAATAAATTCTAGCTCCAAGTGATAACCAATAACAACATGAGACACATAAATCAAAAACCAGAATATTAACTATTGTACTGATGATTAAGTTGATATTTAGAAATTAATTGGACCCCAAGACCACTCGAAGATTATTAGAAAAGTAGTAAATAATCGTGCTTGAAACTTTCTCTTATGATTTGAACCATTATCTCTAAATGTCTTATTTTTATTACATATTGTAGATACAATTAATGTAAGGAAAAAGCAGATTCCTCTTACAGGTTACTGAGTACTGTTGATCGAATTTTTGGAAGCAGAAATTCATATTCCCTTTCAAAACAACTGGAACTTTAAAAAAAAAAAAAAAATCCCCCCATCATTCACTTCTGGTTCCACGAAATAAATCCTCTTCCTAAAAAAGAGAAAAGGCTATTATAACTATATGATTATTTTGACTTATCCAAAAATATTAAGAAGTTTATAATTTTCACAAATATGGCAATGCCACAAAGTTCAAAACACTGAAAAATATTGTCCATTTGCCATCACACACTGTTTGAGAAAAACAATTGCACTCCCAATCATGACAAGAAAAAAAATGACAAAGCAACTATTATAATTCTTCTGTTTTTACAACACTGAATAGAAACCACGCCGTGAAATTTAACAAATGGCGTAAGAACTTCACTTTGTTGTGTTGCAAGTATCCTAGAATACAGACTGGGATACTCGCTTACACCAAAGACCAGCTATACTTAAATTTTCTTAAAATATAACGGGGAGGCAGTTAGACCCTGATCTAAATGGTTGAATTAATCACAGCAACAGCTATGAAAGACTGTAAAAGGTTGAGATGTCCCATTCTCTAGATCTCATTATTTATCAGTAACAAGAAATGTTGTTGTTAGATCCAGTAGTGTTATTACCATAATGTATTTAATTTACATAAGTTCATATCATTTGATTTGAGTCCGGTTCTCGACCGACAAGGTTATCATGAGGAATGTTTAATATTATTACTTGTCATAGAAAGGATAATGGTTGTAACCTAGTGGACAGGCTAGTGAGTAATAAAGAATGTACTTTATTGAGGTCTGGTTGACGTTCAAAATAACAGACTTCCCTTGTGTTACCGAGTGTTTTGGGGCATTAATTTACTGAAGTGATGGAGAGCTTCTCGGATATAGTAGAGGTTTGTTTAAAACAATGGACACAGTGTTACATTGTGAGCTCCCCTGTGTGGATGTTCGACGAATGAAAGGTTTCTTTGAGAGCCCCAATCATAAAATGTTCCAGCCGAGCTGTCAGACATTTCGCAGACGTCACTGGCGAAGAAACATTCTTTAACAATAAACTGTTTGTTCTTAAGAAGTGCAGCCCACAGAGACTATGGTTATATGGAGGGGGGTGACCTACCAAGAAAATGACGCTGGTGGTAGGGGTTATCCCAGCCAATGGAATTCATTCTCACTGGTTGCTGATATTTTTGTTTTTTTATTATATATTCGACCAATCGGGAGAGAGAAGAGGAACGAACTCCACCCAAGGCGAGTCTACGAGGAAGGCAGAATGGACGGAGGATGAGATTTCGATGTCGGACCGGCGGAGACTGGACGAGAGGGACTCTGGTTTCGGCGACGAGACAGCAGCGGGCGATCTGCGCTACTGAGGACACATTGCTGAGGTCCCCAGGGTCGAGGACGAGCTGCCGGCTGTCGAGAAGGAGAGACAACAGACGCCACTCCACCCTCGCTCAGCTGATCGACTACCTGGCCTGCCGAAACACGACACAGCTCTGCCCGCCGCCGCCGCGGTCGTCGACACAGCCTTAGTCGCGGGTCACCGACACGACTCTTCTCATTGCGCTGCTCAACATTACGGTAACGCAATCGTCTACAGAGACCACAACGAGCTCCAACAAAATTAAAGAACTGTAAATTCCAGTACCAAAGAGGGAACAACCATTTACCCATTCAAGTAATTGTTTCTCCGAAATAACTTTGCTTTCTATGTATAAAATCAATAAAATCAGTATGTTTCTCATTAATAATTCATGTTTCACTTGTATTAATGTGAAGGACCACCTCGGAAGAGAACCCCACCAACAACCATTTATTTTGTATTAATCAGTAAACTGTTTATAAAGTAGTTAATCCCAAGACATACAGAGCGGGACACTACATAATTGGAGCCCAACGTGGGGCTTCCGATGGTCAAAATTCACATTTTAACCCTCAAGTTAAATTCAAAATTTTTATTGGAGCTTGTTTTGTTTAGTTTAATTTTTCTCACTTCATGAGATATTTAGTTAATGCTTGGATATGCATGTCAGCTAATTTCAGATGGCGAAGCAGGTGAACTTCTGTCTTGGCGGAGTGAATGATTTGTGTTTGTTGTATTTGCTGTTTGTTTTCCTTTTGCAGAGCTTGTAGAATATACAGTGTGTATTTTCTTTCCAGCTTCAGCTTAATGCAGTCCGGTGTTCAGATGTTGTGGCCATTATTTCGTTTGTTTTATCACATTTATTTGTGTCTTAATGTATTGAGTTTTCTGATGGTATATTGGTTTCATTGAAATTTGTTGTGTTATGTTCGTTGCAATACGGCGTTGTTTCATTTGTTTGTCTTGCTTTATTGTGATTTGACGTGGGGTTATATTGTCATTTCTTATGGTGTGCCGGATTGATTACAATGAGCCGTGTTTTCTGTTGCTGTGTTAAATTTCATTGCTTGTTGTGATAAATTCTGTATTATTTTGAAGTCCATTTTTACATTAATGCGATTAAGGAATAGGATCATCAATATGAATGCCGAGGAAAATTCTGTGTTACCGGGGACAAGTGTTGGAGTCGAACCGGTTGATCAATCCGAAATACACGAAGGTGTAGATTCGTTATTACCAACCGATAACTTAAATTCACGGGAAGAAACTGTTGCTGAATTCCAACCGATAAATTTGGGATCAATAATGGATTTTTTGAGAGGCATGGAGTCCGAATTAAAATCACAAATGGAAAGAATAGATTCGCGTTTGGAAGGAGTAGATTCGCGTTTGGAAGGAGTAGATTCGCGGTGTGACGCAATCGATCGGAAATTAAATGAAGTGACATCGCAAATGGACGATTTTCGGGGAGAACTTGCTGAGTTGAAAGCAGATTTGAAGTCCGAAGTTCGCTCAATAGTGAGGGAAGAATTTTCAAGTTTCACTAAGGAAATAAACAATTTTGAGAATACACTCAATTTGTGCAGGCATCGGAGAAGAAAGCTTTCGGGAAGCGGAGAATTACGACGTTCAGTCACTAGAAACAGTTATTGAATGTGAATGTCAGCAGACAGACACTCTCATTCCTGTCACGAGCGAATCGTTTGCCAAAGTCAGTGCAGTTATCCCAATTGTGTATAGCAGTCCGAAGATTGTGATGAAATCGAGAAAAATGGTTAATCAGGATTACATTAGTGTTGCATTCGTATCAAAGAAAGGGTTTCCTCTAGCAAGTAAAGTATTAGTTTTTGGCAGAGAAAGAAAAGACCCGCAGTATGTAAATTTAGTGGAAAATGCGATGACACCTGCTGTATCCATGATTTCGTTTGCGAGCCGAACAGGCAACAAAATTCTTTGAATCATAAGGAATCACCTTGTGTAAGCGTGGATGGAAAAATCTTTGAATGCGAGTTTTTCCGTGTTCATGTTGTCCAACAAACCGAACAGTCAGAATTTTTACACGCATTCGCTTATTGCAAGGTTATTTCAATGCTATTGAAATTGCAAAAATGTAGGAAGAGGTCCGAAAATTTTTCTGTTTGGTACAGTGTGTCCGGATGTGGAAATACTTCTGGCGGAAGAGTCTCAGAATGTGAGAAATGGTTTCAGGTAGTTCATGGTAGATTAAAGAGGTTGTAGAATCAAGATTCCTTGGTTTTGTGCACCTGGAAAATATGATCTGGTGATTCATGATGTTTTGAGCTCGTACATGTGACCTTGATACATAAATGTATATGATTAATCAGTAAGGATTTTTAAGTTTAGTCAGTTCAATATAGGTAGTTAGTGGGAATATACTCGAAAGTGAGTGATATTAAATTTCCCTGTACTTAAGATGCAGATAATTTAAATATATGTAATTGTACTTTGGTAGAAGGAATAAAATTGCTGCATATGCAAATTAGCTGTATATTGTCTCGTTTGTAGTTTTACATATTTCCAGTAGGTTTTAATGAATGCCGATGTTTAATTCCGGTAATAAAATTCAGTAAGCAGAGATAGTGGGATGATCTATAAAAAGGTTTTCTGTTCAAAGAAACAACTTCCTCTAACGTTAATCATGTGTTCAAAGGACAGTAATGCACAGTAGCATAACAGTTTTGTGAATTAATATTGTTCATGAATTAGGAATTTGAATCGTGTAATTCCAGAAATAAGTTGCAGTATTGTAAAAAAGGCGAGTGGTTAACAAGGTCAATCAGTCATTTAAATTTGCAAGACATGCAGGGAAAGGAAGTAGATTAATAAATAATTTATATGACAACACCAAAGCTAGTAGCAGTGAATAATAATCGAGAGTATTGTGACGAGCGAAGTAAAATGCGGTATAAAACGGAGAGTAGGATTTAGAACTGAGCAAAGCGTACATGTTTCCTGTGTCTGATTTACTTGCCCATGGTACTAAAAAAATGGTGCAATATAATTGAGTAAGCTACGGACGTTTAGGTCTAGATGCCTTCAGCATGTTCTACATGGCAAATAAGGTAAGACCATGATTAGAGAGCGTTGTGCATTTCTAGCGTTCTGTGTTGCTTAAATGAACGAAGGTTGATACCTTTCGTTTCACTTTGTAATGACGATAAATGTCATGAATTCTCTGAATGAGAGAGAATTAATTTGCGAATGGAAAGTCGCATCATGTTGATAGCTGAGATACAGTAAGTGTTATAGTCAGACAGGAATACGCAAATACGCAGTTCTACATCTAGCGCTTCGCAAAGTACGTCTAATTAATGTACCGTGGACATAAGAAAATATGATGCTTAACTAGTGGAGTAATTGCATGCTAGCTAAATACTGTAATTCCCCTTTTCGTGTGAGATCAAGTTTCACGTCTAAAAATATATTGCAAAGACAGAAAACGATTTCTTAAAGATATTTATCGCTAAAGTTGAGTTTTTAGAAATGGTAGTCATTTCATCTTATCTGCACTCACGTTAATGTTTACTGAAATAGCGTTGAACTGTTTCTGTAGCGTTGTTGAAAGGAAGATCATTTAATTTTATAGAATAAGTTCATATTTAGAATAGGTAAGAACTTAACTATGTGTTTTATTTAAGTAGATTTAGATCTATAGCAATATTGTGGTATGAATGTGTGACAAACCTGAGCTTATGACAGACGATTCACCCCGCTAGATGAATAAACACTAGTATCATGTTCGGGAATGTTTAGATTCGCATTGTAGTAATTTTTTAAGAGGAATATTTTAATAAAGAATCAAGAACATTCAAAAATTGATAAAGCAATTTTTGAAAAACCGGGAACGTGGGTAAATGAGATGTCCCATTCTGTAGATCTCATTATTTATCAGTAACAAGAAATGTTGTTGTTAGATCCAGTAGTGTTATTACCATAATGTATTTAATTTACATAAGTTCATATCATTTGATTTGAGTCCGGTTCTCGACCGACAAGGTTATCATGAGGAATGTTTAATATTATTACTTGTCATAGAAAGGATAATGGTTGTAACCTAGTGGACAGGCTAGTGAGTAATAAAGAATGTACTTTATTGAGGTCTGGTTGACATTCAAAATAACAGACTTCCCTTGTGTTACCGAGTGTTTTGGGGCATTAATTTACTGAAGTGATGGAGAGCTTCTCGGATATAGTAGAGGTTTGTTTAAAACAATGGACACAGTGTTACATTGTGAGCTCCCCTGTGTGGATGTTCGACGAATGAAAGGTTTCTTTGAGAGCCCCAATCATAAAATGTTCCAGCCGAGCAGTCAGACATTTCGCAGACGTCGCTGGCGAAGAAACATTCTTTAACAATAAACTGTTTGTTCTTAAGAAGTGCAGCCCACAGAGACTATGGTTATATGGAGGGGGGTGACCTACCAAGAAAATGACGCTGGTGGTGGGGTTATCCCAGCCAATGGAATTCATTCTCACTGGTTGCTGATATTTTTTGTTTTTTTTATTATATATTCGACCAATCGGGAGAGAGAAGAGGAACGAACTCCACCCAAGGCGAGTCTACGAGGAAGGCAGAATGGACGGAGGATGAGATTCGATGTCGGACCGGCGGAGACTGGACGAGAGGGACTCTGGTTTCGGCGACGAGACAGCAGCGGGCGATCTGCGCTACTGAGGACACATTGCTGAGGTCCCCAGGGTCGAGGACGAGCTGCCGGCTGTCGAGAAGGAGAGACAACAGACGCCACTCCACCCTCGCTCAGCTGATGCGACTACCTGGCCTGCCGAAACACGACACAGCTCTGCCCGCCGCCGCCGCGGTCGTCGACACAGCCTTAGTCGCGGGTCACCGACACGACTCTTCTCATTGCGCTGCTCAACATTACGGTAACGCAATCGTCTACATAGACCACAACGAGCTCCAACAAAATTAAAGAACTGTAAATTCCAGTACCAAAGAGGGAACAACCATTTACCCATTCAAGTAATTGTTTCTCCGAAATAACTTTGCTTTCTATGTATAAAATCAATAAAATCAGTATGTTTCTCATTAATAATTCATGTTTCACTTGTATTAATGTGAAGGACCACCTCGGAAGAGAACCCCACCAACAACCATTTATTTTGTATTAATCAGTAAACTGTTTATAAAGTAGTTAATCCCAAGACATACAGAGCGGGACACTACAAGGTATCATGGGACAGTATTTAAAACTATAGATACAACTTTGGCGATAGCCAGTAATTAAATATAAGTTGTAGAAAGAAATTAAAGACAAAAATTTAATAAACAATGACTTGCAGAAAATAATATTTTATAAATACATTTACTGCTCGTGACACTATGAATCTTAATTATGTCATATATAAAGCTTCAATCAACTGTATGTAGAATTAAAAAAGTTAAGTAATTTTTGCTTCTTAAAAACAAATTAAAACACTTGTGATCTTACGCCAGTAAACATTATATTTATACTCACATACACACTCATCCTGAAGAATAATTTTGCTGAAGGTTTCCCCTAACTCTCAATTGAATTTGTAAATGGTTTAAATGAATTTATGAGAAACGTCTTTCCAAAATTGTTTAAATTGATGACATGAGGATGAAATACTGGGCCAATTTACTCATCATCATCCTCCCCATCTTCTTCCTCTTCTTCTTCATCCTCACTGTCCTTTTACACTGCCGGAGTTTACTGTTATTGTTTTGGCCTCTTCTTATATGCAGTCATTTCCCGATCTTATCTTGCTTTATCTTTCTTAGCCATTGCTTCATATTTAGCTTTTAGTTCTGGGTCAACTTCAGACCATCTTCGTCCCACCTCCTTACCAACCACACCAACACCAAATTAAGGGTCTATAGCTTTAAATTTACGGTTCTTATCATTACAGAACCATAAAAAGACTGACAAACCCTTTTGGTGCGTTAGGATCTTTCGCCTGTTTCCCCTACCTCCATTAGCCTTTACTCCCTTAGGTGGAGTGTAAGTTTCCGTTTCAGTATCATATCGTTCCTAGTCTTTCTCTGCCATTTCATGGAATCTTTTTTTTTTTTATCAACCATTGTCTTCCGCCCTTCTGAACACTTCATCGAGAACTCGGCGAATATTACATTTTCATCAGGAGGTTTCTATTTATGCTCCACTCAACCTGTACAACGAAGACGTAAGCTGTGATCCGGCCACGGGGTTTCGCATCAGTCTTTCCGCGGGGCATTTTTCTGTTTTGCTGCTGCTGTGGCTCAACATTTTTCAATTCTAACAAAGGGTGAAATGAATATTACAGTTTTTTTATTGGCTTTCGGAATCTTAGACCACAAAGCCAACTCGATGAATTTTTTCCAGCTAATTAAACACACCACAGGGTGTACATGACATTCAGAGACACAACACTTAAACACCCATGTCCGCGGCCTGAATGGAACCGGCGACCTTCGGCACTCTAGCTCCTACGCTACCGAGGCCGGCGTTCTCTTATGATTTAAACGTTATCTTTAGATATCTTATTTTCATTGCATTTTGTAGATACAATTAATTTAAGGAAAAAGCAGAGACATGTGTCTTTCGTTCCTCTTAAAGGTCACTGAGTACTGTCGATCGAATTGTTGGAAGCAAAGATTCGAATTACCTTTCAAAACAACTGTGATAGACAGGATCCGGCTTATTTTACCCCTGACCGGATTGCTGATTGCAAAACACTGTGTAACATATTGAATTAGAGGCGGTGTTTCTCTCCTTTTTTTTACTTATGGCTTCCCGCCTCGTCGACGGCTAAGGTCATTAGAGGCGGGATGGGACTGGGGTCAAGGAACGGGAAGGAATTCGGCCATGGCCTTTGAAGGAAGCATCCCGGCATTCGCCTGGAGTGATTTGGGGAAACCATGGAAAACCCAAATCTGAATGCCCGGACGGGGATTCGAACTCATGTCCTCCAGAATGCGAGGCCAGAACGTTAACCACAGTGTTTCTCAACCTATTGGTCCGCGAAGACAGGGAACGTGGCCCACAGGCATAACATTATTATTCATTTGATTAATATAAATTGTTCAACACATAATTAAATCCTAATTTCATAACTTGTATTTACATAACAATTTAAAACATGATTTTAGATTTATTATGTTATAATGGTGCAATACAGTATCTCCAAAATGTTAATAGACTATACGTAACTAAAAAATGAAGGCCCTATAAGTTAGTGATTCGTAGAATGATTTTTAACATTTTCTGAGAAACGCTGTTTTATACCATCTACTATAACGACTTATTCTCGGTCCAAGTTGAACGAGCATTTTGACCAATTTCAAAACATTTTTAGAAAAATTTAGATGCGACCAAACGTTTGCCACGAAAAGATCAATTTCCCCGAAAATCACCTACGTTGATATAGCTATCAAAAAGGAAATTAAATCTGGAGGCTCTAAAACAAAAAGCATATACATATAACAATTAAAACAAAAGTCTCATCCAACTCAAATTGTAAAAATTAATTGTAACTACTTGTCCAACTTTTTCTAGCAGAAAGTCATCAAAAATCAGTACTATACGAACTAATTCTCTGAAACAAAAAGGTTTTATATTTGACTGTTTGGATCTTATCCATCAAGCCACAAGTTCTCCGCTGGAAGCCCTCATTGTATTAGTGAAAATCGCAAATTCTCGAGGAATCTGCATCATAATATTGCAGTTCCAAACGCAAAGCGCCACTAGTAATACTTTTTTATGCGCATTTTGAAGCGTCATGATAGTCCAGAGTTTATTGCAACCAAATTTATGTTTAAAAATAATAGTCCAGTTGGGTTTTGGACTAAGTTAGACTTTTTTTTTTTTACTTTAAAACAAAGTGAAAAATACATTTGGTTTGCAAAAACCAAATTCCCCTATCGCTTTACACTTTTTTTTCAACATTCTTTGTACAAATCTACAATTTTTAAAAAAAGATTTTTTCTGAATTTTACCCTTATAGCGCAATAGTATCATTTCTATAAAACATTTTTTTGCCTCGAGCCATTTATCTTCCATTATATCTGACCGAAACCGAGAAGTGTGGTATCTTTTTAAAGATTAAGGTCTCCCTTAGGTATCACCTTGGCGTGAATCGCGTTCAACAAAACATTTCCCTAAATTTCATTATTTTTTTTATTTTTTTTGCGTCACATCAAAATGAAACGTATTCCATTCCACCCGCTCTACAATAGACCGTACATAAATTCAATCCTCTTCAAAATACAACCCCGATCCATACTATTTGTTAATTACAGTTGTTTATTTAAAGTTAATTATACATTTTCTGTTCTCTTGCGATAGTGATTCAAACAGTAATAATAAAGTCTTGTTTCGGAATTAGAGAATCCATTGTTGTCGTGGCGAAAGAAAGGACCGCCATTACACCCGTTTTGTTCTTTGAAAATAATAACTTTTGTGATTTGATTATTCACCAGTTATGACGTCATTAATGAATGATCTCCTGTAGGCCCCCTTTTAGAAGAAATAAAATGCTCGTATTTTCTTGGAGACGCCTTATGTATTTTGCTTACATCAAAACTAGCGGACTTCTCCTGGTATGCTCACGGAAGCAGCAAGCTTACAAATTGAACAACCTAGGACAGCCCCATGAAAGTAAGTGGATCCATACGGAGATGCCAGTAGTCGTCGTATGGCTGCAGCTGCCTGGGCGAAACGCAGCCGCCGCTGCCGCAGACGCGGCTTCATATTGGGGGCGTCACGTACAGTAAAGCGGGGCGGCCTCTCCATTTCCGCAGATTGTGTCTGCGGTTCGGCAAACGCGGGGCCGCGCTCGGGAATTGGACGATGCACCGCCGCAGTCAAGTTGGTTGGCAGACTTGTGAACCCCACCACATAAACGGGGTAGCTGGATGTCTCGACGCCTCGCCTCTAGGAGGCGTCAGTAAACTGACAGAGGATAATAATCCATCACTACCCAACCTAGGGTGGAAACAAGAAATTGCGGAAGGAAGCTTCTGGTATGCTAGACAGTGCTAACGAGCACTACAAATCCTTACTTCTCACTCTGCCAAATACATCAAGCTCGTGCGAAGGATACACAATGAATAGCAATGTTGGTGGGTTTTCGTAAAATAAAATATTAACTGGCTCATTTGCAACAATTGTTTATTTTCCTATATGTACGAGTATCAAAACACTTACAACGTCTAACGAAACAATTATAAAACACTTTCGGAAATTTAAACATACACACGACAGACGCTAGTAGTAATTTACAATACAAAACAAAATGTTAATGACATTACAAAATAACTACTTTAAAATGTTAAATTAAAATTTCTTTACATTAAAAAACATCTTTTTCCACAATATTTGAAGCGAAAATATGATCATTGGTAACCATTTTAAGAAATGTTTCCCGAATAGAAACAAAAACATCCATAAAGCTCCCTACTCCAGAAAACACACACAGCTTCAATACCTCTGTGTGATGCGGTGTTCCTATCTAGCGGTAATTAGATCAATCCTGATCGAAGCCGGGTGAAGTCTTGAAGCTTAACTCTAAGCTACTGTATAGCCGAAACCTTGATTGTTCATAGTTTTGTCATTTATGGGTTGATTTTCGAGAAAAAAAAATCTTAATAAATGATGTTACCAAAACGAAGAACTTGAATATGGTACTCCATTTATCAATTTTTGCTAAATATGAAAGGAGAAACATAGTTTGTCATAAATAACATCTTTTATAAATAATACATATATGTGACTTATGATTGTGATCTATAGTCAGGATGATTACTCTTAGTTACATTTAACTCTTATCTTTTCGAGCAATGTTTTATGAGAAAATTTTGCATATTTTGAAGTCAATATGTCAATACTTTGTTTTGGTGCCTTTTCAATGTCAAATTAATTTTTTTTTAAAACGTACAGATAGAAATTCCCGACTGTGTGGCTACGCGCTCTAAGCACAGCAATGGATCAGGAAATTACAACGGGACCGTTTTCGAGTTCTGAGTGCGGTTTTAATCGGTTTCCCGCAATCACCTAGGCGAACGCTTCGAGTGTCCCCAACATCCGCTTGAAAAACTAAACAATTCACAAACAAAAATACACTTAACATACAGAACACAAATACATACAGAAGAAAATCTTTTTATAACTCCCTCCCTCCTCTTTGACTCAAACTAACTACATTTAGCTATTGTCTACGTAGTCCAAAATGGTTGTAATGAAGAAAATGTCAGCTAGGAAGTTAGTTTAAGCCTGTTTTTCGTTTTTCACCAAAGTAACAATGCACTCACACACTTCTGACTTTTGTAATATTTAATAACGGAGTGATCCCGGCGCATTGTCCTGATTGTATATCACGGCACAGTGTTCTGATAACAAAGTATTTCAATGGCTGGTTCTATTATCTTCTTTATGAATAATGCCATATGCACTTGTCGCTGAACCGACCGCAACAAAGCTCTGTTAACCCTCACAAACGCGGCAAAGATAGCCGTCGAAATGGAGTGATTTCACAACACCGCTGGTACTTTCCTCAAGACTTGGTGCTTTAATTACTATAAACTAACATGAACAACTGCAGATATATAAAACTCGGTTTAATACACCCAAAAAATAAATTTCCATCAGAGTGAATATTAATGATTTAATTTTCTAGCTCTGAAAAAAAAAAATTATACCATAAAATAAGAAATATTGTGAATTTAAGTTGATATGCCAATCGCGTGAAAGAGCCATCTTCTCGGAAATGGGGAGTTATAATTGGCCCAAGTTAAAAACTTGAAACGTACAGAACATGTCACCGAGCGTGATGTGTGAGCGGTTAACTCTATGGCCTCGCATTCGGGAGGACGCGGGTTCGAATCCCCGTCCGGGCATCCAGATTTGTGTTTTCCATGGTTTCCCCAAATCACTCCAGGCGATTGCCGGGGTGCTTCCTCCGCAAGGCCATGGCCGAATTCCTCTTCCGTTCCTTGCCCCAAGTACTTTTCCGCCGCGCCTGTAATGACCTCGAAGTCTACGAAGCGTAAAGCCATACGCAAACAAAAAAAATTCACATAGATGACGACACTTCCAACCTTCATACCTTCTCCCTTGTTTATATAGAAACACGAGAGTAACTTGCTGATAAATAAAGGTGTCTTACACATGTTAAAAAATAAAATAAAAAATGCAACTGCACTCAAGCGGTAGAATGGTAACAAGAAGAGGAATTTTAAAGTTACCAGTCCCTTTCATACGTGTAACCAGTGCATTACAGGTATATATTATTATTAAATGTGGCATGTTGACAGGATGGGAGTGCAAGTATCTTTTAATATATTTTCAGTTTTAATATTTCAAGAGATGTCACAAGACTCTTAGATAAGAGATAATCCCAATTGTATTTTATATTTTGAATTTTACAGTGGTAGTTATTCGTTTATTAAACTCTGTAACCTTTTGTATCACGCTACTGTGAAGAGTAAAATCCTGCAGCGCGTTCGTAGTGAAGTAACTATTTTTGATGTTTTAGAAACCATATCTCATT
Organism: Vandiemenella viatica; assembly: GCA_031002005.1. Taxonomy (NCBI): domain Eukaryota; kingdom Metazoa; phylum Arthropoda; class Insecta; order Orthoptera; family Morabidae; genus Vandiemenella; species Vandiemenella viatica. The sequence continues at coordinate 225,902,965 of JARYHS010011408.1, read as the reverse complement.
TCACCATCGTTAAAAGACTTTCATATAAATTTAACCTATCTACGTTTAGGAGTTATTGTTCTGCTGGGAGTTCATCATTGCGTTATAAACATGTAGAAATGCAAACATTTTAAGAGGGATCTTTGTTACTGGCCGACAATTCCTTTACTAAATATTAATTCCTTCCTGTGAAAAATGTCTGACTGAAAAAAAGAACATAAAACATAAGTTCGAAAATTATGAAGTTAAACATTGATGCGACTGTGATTGCAAGCGAATGCAGCACTAAATGTCTTACAACAGACCGATGAAGAAAGCGGGGTGAGAGTGAAATGTAGCTTAGTACTGTAGTGACTAAATAAAATATTCGGTGGACATAATATTAAAGTTAAATAAAAAAGCAAATGTCTCAAAATTTTAATCGATTGAAACGAAGAGAGTGACATAACGTGAAATAACTATTTGCATAGATTTCTTTTCATTCCGTTTTTCATCAATAAAATATTTTGAATGTCAGATACCGTATGTAATGTACCCACTTTCTAAAGATATCGTTTAAGATTTTTTTCGCAAAAAATCCACCATAGTTCTGAATTTCTTCTTTTCCATAAATTCATTAATCTTTCTGATTTCATCCGATTTTCCGTGTGCTATTTATCAAATTCATACAATTTTTGTATGTTTTCCTACAAATATCCTTCCCCTATCTGTACCTCATTAATTTACTACATAAATGTTCATGGTGCCACACACTATTGACCCATAAAAGTCTATTATAATAATTTGTGTACATAGTGACCAGTTAAAAGTACTGGTCAGAGAAACTGAAACGAAACCGCGTTGAATCCTTGGGCCTTACTTGAAAAATAAAGCCTTCGAGGAGAAATGGTTTATCAGAAGCACTTCACTATTTAATAATGCTCAAAAGAAAGTGAAATAAAATATGATTTCACTGGAAATTATTCCATCAAACCATCTATAAAGAACACTGCTCTCATCTCGTAAGCAGTTTAAATATTTTTCTAAGAAATACATAATTAATATTAAAGTGAAATTTAGTAAAATAGGGCAGTTATGTAGTTGATATAACCATATCTCATTTGCTCGACACGTTGTTTGGTTTGCATTTAAATATCATTACTGTAATATCAGAGTGGCTGCACCAGTAAAGTAAAAGAGCATATAAGTTAAGTATAATTATATTAAGGTTAACCTTGGCTAAAGAACTTAAAAACAGATGATTTAATAGAATAAGCGTTTTCTGAGATTATTAAAAACTTTTAGCAAGCGCACTCAGAGAAACAAATCAGCAATTTTCGAACGTAAAAGTAGCACCTGTTCATTCCAGAAACAGTTTATCAGAATGCTTTTGCGCACGCGACTTATTTACATGCAACAGAACTCTCCCTGGAAACAATCAGTCTAATTGTAATTGTGTTCAGAGTGACGTGGTTTGGACTCAAATGGACTGAATCTCCTTGTCCCGCATTTTAATTCAGAAAGTTGCAACTACTGGGAGAGCAGATTGCTTCAGTCAGTAAACTTGACTGAAGTTCCAATGCAAGAGGCACAAGTAATCTAACTTCAGAAAGGAGTTTTGATTAAGGCTCTGTTCAGTGTGGAGCTTTACAATAACAAATCTCCTACTTGCTGGCTTCTTTGACGTTCTTTTTCAGCACTAATAGGGCACCTTCATTAGTGAAACTTTATCCTAACACAATGGGACTGACGCAGCAACGCAAAGAGCACTGTTGGAAAATCGAATGTGAAGAAGATTAGAGCAGATAAATCCGCTTTTAGTTTGATTCGTTTCCTCCTGGCAAGTCATCTGAGGAGAAGGACATACATTTGAAGCTATGATGAATCAATTAGTATTTTAAAAAAATATCAATACATACGGAATAGTTTTTGTTGATGTGAAACGAAGATTATATACCTTAAATTTACTGGTACTTCTTAAGTATATGTAGCAGAGGATTTGGAGAAGTTACCTTATCTGAACAGGGAAAAAAAGATTAAAACCCTCTGACACCGTAATTTCTCAGGTCTTCAGTGAGCATCTCGGTTTGACATTGCTGAAATATTTTTGCCTTTATTGATGACTTAACTCTTACTGGTAAGTTCACTTATTGTTTTGTTACTTTAATTTCCTTCATTTCCTGCAGACCATTTTGTAAAGAAATATCACTTGTCATCAGTTATACTAGGACTTGTAAGACCGTTATCTACAGCTTTCTGATTTGTTTATAATGTTTTTTTTCTAAAAACAGCACGTGGAACACTATTTGAGAAATATGAAAATTGTGAAAACAGTTTCCTCCTATTTTTAAATTATGTTTAAACATTTTAAAAATAGGACATAAAGTGAAATGTTTTTGCTTCCTAGAAGAAAAAAGCATTCGATCTCGTATCTAGCTTTGGTTATACGAGAATGTTTTTAAGCAGCGAGAGGCTTAGAACAGAGATTAAAAATTAATCCATAGCAACATGAAATTAGTGTTAAAAAAATGATACTTGTTACTCGCGTCAGGACAACATTTTCGATTATAACATAGAAATTCAATTTTTCCTGAGCAAATACGTTTCTCTAAAAAAAAAACAGTTGATAATCTAACGATGCAAAAGCCTTTCCACAATGAGGACCGGAGGATGGTTATTTATATTTACTCCCAGAGATAATCCTTATTTTAATAATGATTTGCGGGTGAGCGGAAGCATGAATCCCGGCCTATCCGCGATTAGCATAATCCATTTCCTGTATGTCATGCGTTAATATGATTGTGCAGTGTGCAGTTTGTTAGACCGAAATTAGCATCCAAGTTCACGGAAAACCTTCTGTAAGCTGTGATTATGGCTGCCCACACGTCAGTTCTCAGGTTGTTTAGTTGATGATGATTCAACTTGCATAGGCATTCTGGAGGGTATATAGATATTACTTTTAATATAAAATTAGTTTTGCAAGCATTTATATTTTACTACCCATAAAGCTCTCATTTGTTATCAAGTTACAATCATAAATTGTTCATAGATTCTTCCTCTAATTTTTTCTAAATTTGCTTTTCCTTCTGGTATGATTTGTAATTAATACATTGTTAGTAATCCACACAATCACTAGCCATTCTCATCATTGTAATGTTGTCAGACATGATGATTGTTTCGTGGTCTGAGCACTGTAAGTGGTCAATTGAGCATTCTGATTTTTCTTAAGGTCTCACAAGCACCTAGATTTTTTTCTCCTGGATGAACATCCGAGCCCAATGGCATGAGGTCTGAAGTCTAATTGTGAGGGCACAAAGCTGTTTATCTTAACAGTAACTTTCGTTTACAGTCATCATTAATAAGTATTCCATTCTTCTTCATATACTGTAATATCCTTCACAGTCATTTCTTAGAATAACATTTTACCCACGAACCGCGTGTCCCATATTCTTTCTATAAAACGCTGCATTGTAGAAGACAGGACCTAACTTTTCAGATTTGGGCGTTTGTAAGGAGGATTTCAGAATGATTGGTAGACGATCTGATTTTTCTGATTAAAACCATGGGATTAATAAAAATAACAATAAAATACCACAAAGACTATACCGTTTACAGACATATGGCAACATACTTTCCCTTCCATTGAGTTAGTCGTCCTTGTTGAAAAGACGTTAACTCAACAATCATAAATCGTGAATTTCATTTTGGTAACAGCAGTGCAGGAAGACTAATCAGTGGCCAGAACTCAACTTTTATTTTTAGAATGATCTCTAATAACCGCGATGTTGACGCGCCCTAAAGCCTTTTTAGACTGATAACCAACACAGCAACAAGAAAACAGAACCTACTAGAGCACAGCTCTATTTTTCTCATTAGGTATCCGCAGACATCTGTAGCTTGCACTCATTGAGTTAGTGGCGACGAAAGTTCGGTCGGTGTGGAGTTCTTGCCCCTTAACCCAGGCAGCCCGGCGTGCACTGAGTTATGACGAGGTGCGCCGTAAGCGAGCGATAGCCTGGAGGCCCGAACCCTGTTTTGTCCCAGGGGGGCAGTTGGGTCGCTACGCGCGCGCGCACACACACACCGATTACGGCGGAGCGACGCGCCGATCGGCCGACACCAGTCGAGTCCACAGCCGTCGTGCACAGTGGCTGTTAATTACGACACACTGACCGATAAGAACGGGGCAGGACACTGCAAGCTGCTATCGCTACGCCGTGCTGCAAAACACGCTGCACAAAGGCCAGCCAGGAGACAAAGCCCACTTCGCACTAGCTTATCGGATAACGGCGGTCAAAATCACCTGCGGAGGAGATACCTAGTATATAAATAGACTAAATACGACAATCGTGCCTGCTCAGCATCGAAAAGTTTTTACTGGCTTCCCGATGCTCATTCTAGGACAGGGATCGATTCCTTGGGGTCGATAACAGTTCTCCAAGATCGATTAATACTCGGGCGTCGTAAGGGAGTTAATTAATACCAAAGAGGATCAATTAAACTGTCTAGGGAAAAATAGGAATGTTCCAATAAATTAATGATCAATAAATAATATTAAAACTCGTCCTGTCAACTACCGTCTGTTTGCGAAGTTATATGAAGTCAATGATGAAAATTTCAACCAATTACTTTTGCACACTGAGATAATGTGGTTGTTAATAGGAAATAGAAAGAACTTTTTAAAATTCTATGGGTGGAGCACAGCACTTTACGGTAGCGAAATTTGGACTATAGGAATACCAGAAAGAAAGAAAATTGAATCATTTGAAATGTGGTGCTACAGAAGAATGCTGAAAATTAAATGGGTAGACAAAGTAAGAAATGATGGGTGAGGTAAGACGTTTGTGGAAGAAGCTTACGGAAAGAAGAGACAGGCTGGTAGGATATATTTTGAGACATGGTGGATTGCTTAATTTGCTGGTGGAGGGAACAGTCGAAGGTAATAACTGTTGAAGTGAACTACACTTAATGGTTCCTTGAGGTTTATTACTATGTACACAAAACACTGGTAAACAATAACAAATGTGGTACAGTTAGCGGATGACCGTCGAGAATTTTAGCCTGGTCCTGATCCGGGGTAGAGAGACGGCTTCTACTTCTCGCGAACTTCCGGTGGTCTTCTGTAGTTGAAGCTGGTTCCGCGGTCAGGCCGGAACTGGCGGTGGAGCGGCCGGCTACGCTTATATAGGCGGCCTGGCGCAGGAATTCCGTTGTGTGGTAGTACGGTGACCTCTGTAAGAAATAGTCCCACTTAGCTTCTAGATGATTCTATTTGTTTTCCTGGTTTGTTTTGATGTCTCTGCGCCTGTTTGGAGTATAAATTTTCTGTAGTATGAAATCTTGCCTAAAAAAGATTTCAACTGATGTAGATCCTGAGGCCGAGGTAAGTTGGAAATAGCGTCCATATAGGAAAATGCTGGGGAGATGCCTTCCTGAGCGATGATGTGACCCAGGTAGGAAATGGATTGTTGAAAAAATTGACACTTGGAAAGGTTGCATTTTAATCCTGCTGCACGGAGGCGGAGGAAGAGTAGGCGGAGGTTGGTCATGTGTTCGGCAGCGGAGGGTCCCGTGACGACTATGTCGTCGAGATAGTTGATGCATCCCGGAATATCCTGGAGAAGTTGTTCGAGATACCGTTGAAAAATCGCTGGAGCACTGGCCAAGCCGAACATGAGCCGGTTGAGTTGGAAGAGGCCAGAGGGAGTGTTGATGACTGTGTATTGTCGGGACTGGATATCCAAAGGGATTTGAAGGTATGCTTCTGCCAGGTCAATTTTTGTAAAGTAGGTACCTCCTGCTAGTTTACGGAAGAGGTCGTCCGGTCTCGGAAGTGGATAGTCGTCTACCAGCAGATGCGGGTTTACGGTGGTCTTAAAGTCACCACAGAGACGTAAGCGGCGTACTGGCTTCTGAACTATGACCAACGGCGTGGCCCAGGGGCTGAACCGCACCGGCTGGAGGATCCCTTCGTCTTGGAGACGTTGAAGTTCTTCCTGAAGTGGTTGTTGAAGCGCTACGGGTACCTGGCGTGCCCGGAAGTATTGGGGCCGTACGTCCGGTCGGAGTTGGAGTGATGCTTCGAAGTCCTTTGCACAGCCGACGCCTGGTGAGAACAGGTCCTGAAACTCGGTGCAAAGGGCGTCCACTTCAGGAAAAGGAACATGCTGAGATACGAGGTGTATGTTATCCTCAATTGAAAATCCGAATAAGCGGAAAGCGTCCAGTCCAAATAAGTCTGCTGTGAGAGAACTGTTAACTACTAAAAAGGGGACTGAACGATGTACAGACTTATACATGACGTTTGCTGTGAACTGTCCCAGGAGTGCTATTTCCTGATTGTTGTATGTCAGGAGGCGCTTGGGGGCCGGCGAGAGGGGGGGCGAGCCAATTTGCACATAAGTAGTATAATTAAGCAATGAGACTGCTGCTCCTGTGTCGACTTGTAGGCGCAGGGGCTTGCCATTGACTGTAACGTCAATAAAAAGTTTGGATGCTGTGGAAGTGTCTACCTGATTGATATCCATAGGTGCGCCGCTCAACCTGTCTTGGTAAGACCCTGGGCGGCGAGAGCCGGGATTGGCATTGGTGGTGTTGGTGCGGCAGACGGACGCCAGGTGTCCTTCCTTGCCGCAACGTGAGCATTCAGCCCAACGATCCGGACAATTTTCCCTCTCATGTGCTGAATAACAGGCGGGGCAGGAGGGTAGGCGGAGCGGGCTGCGGCGTCGGCGCTGCGGGATCCGCTGCTGCTGCCGAGACTTGGTGCCCCTGCCGGAACGGGCCGGTTCGATGTCCTTCTGAGGAAGCGGTCCCCGGTTGTGGTGTCGGGAAGAGCGCGACTGGGAGCTCTGGATGGCGGCGACGTCCTGTGTGTCCTCTACGTCGGTTCGGATTGCGGCCACATCCGCCCAGGACTCCAGGCGGCGATCTGCGGCCGTAGATATTTCGAATTTGTAGGCAAGTTCGATGACCTGCTCCAGGGATGGGTCCTCTAACTTGAGGGCGTCATGCCGGAGTGCGGCATCTGGTGCAGCCTGTATGATGTGATCACGCACCATGTCGTCGGCGTAGGATTCGTGGGAACAACGAGTTTGAAACTTACATTTTCTGCTAAGGCCTTGGAGTTCGGCCGCCCTCTGGCGATACGTCTGATCGGGCTTCTTCCGGCATTGATAGAATTCGACGCGGGCCGCGACGACATGGTACCGGCGTCTTTAGTATGCATTCAGTGTCGTACAGATGGTCGTGAAGGTGAGGGTGTCGGGGTCTTGTGGCTGAAGTTTGGTGAGCAAGACATACATCTTTGATTGGTTCCAGGAAAGGAAATATGCACGCTGGTCTTCTTCTTTGGATATGTGATGAATTGCGAAGTGTTGTTTTATGCGCTTCTCGTAGGTCTCCCATTCTTCGACGTCGTCGTTGAATGCTGGGAACGGAGGCGGGGCCGTGGGTTGGCGGAGATTCCTGACTTCCGCAATCAGTTGTCTCTGAGATTCGAAGAACTGATGTAGAAGTCCTTGAAGGAACCGTTGCCATTCCGTAGGTGCTGCTGGCGTAGCCATGATGGTCGAGAGTTCTTATCCCAACCTTGTCGCCACTGAAGTGAACTACACTTAATGGTTCCTTGAGGTTTATTACTATGTACACAAAACACTGGTAAACAATAACAAATGTGGTACAGTTAGCGGATGACCGTCGAGAATTTTAGCCTGGTCCTGATCCGGGGTAGAGAGACGGCTTCTACTTCTCGCGAACTTCCGGTGGTCTTCTGTAGTTGAAGCTGGTTCCGCGGTCAGGCCGGAACTGGCGGTGGAGCGGCCGGCTACGCTTATATAGGCGGCCTGGCGCAGGAATTCCGTTGTGTGGTAGTACGGCGACCTCTGTAAGAAATAGTCCCACTTAGCTTCTAGATGATTCTATTTGTTTTCCTGGTTTGTTTTGATGTCTCTGCGCCTGTTTGGAGTCGTATATGTATCCCGGCGTGCAGGCGCGTTGTGTGTGAGGTCTGCCTGGCAGGGGCCTTTACTGGCAGACTGAACAACTGTAGAGGAAAACAGAGATTAGAATATATGAAGCAGATAATTCAGGACGTAGGTTGTAAGGGTTATGCAGAGATGAAGAGGTTAGCACAAGATAGAAAGGGAAAGAGGACTTCATCAAGCCAGTCGAAAGACTAATGACAGAAAAAAACAGGTGATAGTTAACAAAGGGTTGTCTGAAGAGTTTGTTAGGAAGGTGGATCCATCGCTATGTAACAAGTTGAAACGGTGCATGTGTTTTATTTGGCAGATCTTTATTCGAAATTTATTCCATCTATCAATAATTTTGTTATTATTTTTGAGTTTATGATAATAATATCTCTTTTGTCTGTTAATGTTATTTGTGGATTTTGTAACGTACGGGAACTGTAAATTATTTCGTGGAGTTGTTATGCAGGTCTCCTTATTGCTTAGTATTAGAAATACCAAAAACAATTTTTTTTTATAAATACTTAATCTGGCGGTCGATAAAAAGGCAAATATCCTATCAAGGGGTCAACGGGATAAAGAGAGTTCTTATGGATGGACTACATCCTCCATGATAGCCACCTACTCCCAAAATCGGGTAAGCCATCGTAAGAAGAAGATAAATTAAATTTAGTCGACGACCCTAATCACATCCTTCTTAGACGTTAATGAAAATTACTAGACCGGATACGAAAGTAGAGTGTCAAGTTTCTTTTCTTCGTATGTCTGAATTATTATCGTAGATTTGTGTTTTTTGTGTATATGATCATGGATACGGAGGTGAAAGAAAAGAGAGCGAGAAATCTCATGGCTCATGGCTGTGATTAAGACTAATGATCCGAAGATTTTTACCACTCTTTTCAACAAATTATCTTCAATAGCGTCGTAGGATATGACGACTCCTTATGGAAAGCCGAGAGGTTTACTGACCAAGTTTTAATGATCAGAAATTTCTTCCTATAACGGTATCCAAGTACATAATCCAGTGTCAAATACTGTACTTCGTTGCGGTCTTATAACAACTTCTGCCTCGAGGCTTTAGTTATAAATGTTCAGTATCAGAAACATAAGAGGTAACAAATATTTAACCATCCGATCATGGCAGTGCATTTACAAATATATTACTCAAATGACTTCCGGGATAAGGAGTTCCCATTACCTTGCAAACAGCTCCTTAGGGAGGTGGATAAGCTGGCAGTGGTTTAGGGCCCTCTCTTGCCCTTGGGTTGGGAAAGTGCCCTACAGACGGATGAGTTCTATGTGACCAACGGCATAGGAAGTCCTTAACGACGGACTAGGAGTAGAAATAGGCAGTTCCTTCTCGCTTGGAATGGCTGACGAGGGCTGCAATGCCTAGGAACCCTTCAATCGTCTTTCATTCGCTTGTCATTGGAGATCGTTCATAAATCATCAAGAAATGGCGCGTATGTTGAAGTGTAACAACACGCTCACCTTAAAAGAATTCAGACACAGGCGTCCAACAACTGGGTAGCATGAAGATGTGCCACAACGACCATAACAATTGTGAAACCTCTGCTCTTGACCGCTCATCCTGGAGGTCACTTTTACAACATGGAACCATGTTATTTGAAGAAAATCGACGACGATCAGCAAATGGTAAGAGGCAGCGCAGAAAACATAATGAACAGTTCAGGATAAATAGCAGCATCTCAGCTGTCCCTACCAGGAATGCCTGTCATCATTCCGGTAAATTGTGTTCTTCTCTCATTGGCTCCACAGTCAACTTCAGACCCACAGATGAAGCGCGTTGTGCTTGTTAGACCAGCCTAATCTGTCTCTACATTTGCTATGATGATGACCCTCGCATTTCAGAGGTCGCTGCTTGGATTCTTCCTGATGCATGGATGATTTTGACTAAGTGTTGTTTCAAACCTGTGTTATCTCTAATTAGTTGAATCAGTATCCTGTTGATGGTGATACGTCCGTTGGATTGAGATGTTTGGCTTGACGGTACTGTAGTGTTATACGGAAGATTAAACCTGAAGTGGTTGGTACCTGGTTTTATCCTCCCGCTTCTTTAATTCATTCACAAAGCAAACACGTTATAGTGAACATACACATCACAGTCGTCCACAGAAAATGGCAATACGTATTTATACTGTATACTTCCATTACTTATAAAAAGCAAAGGGATAGCATCCCAATGAATCTGCAACCCATCAAGCCTATATCACCGGGTAATGTAGATAACCATCGTTAATTATCTTAAGTTTTCTTTTTTGCTTATTTCTGCATCATTTGAGAGCGAGTTTGTTCCGATACATATTACATTACCTCAGAAAACATTCTGTCCTATGCATTTCAGCGAGAATACTCGTAAATCATTACATATAACGCATAGCAAAATGCCACCTTTCTTACTCGATTTCATTATTGGTTTCCGAATACCTTCTTACAGAAATGAACACAATCTACTTTTGTTACGAAAACCAATCCAAATTTGGGTTTTTCATGGTTTTCTCAAATCACTCCAGGTGAATGGCTGAGTGTTGCCTTCAAAAGGCCATGGCCGAATTCCTTCCCGTTTCTTGCCGCCAGTGAACTCGACGATGATAAGGCGTAAAGCAATAAGCAAAAATCCAAAACCAAATGAAACCAAATGATTCAAAATCTGTTGTAAAACAATGTTTATCATTTTTCTGTCTTATATGTTTCATTATCTTCTCCCTGGAAGAAGACAACGGACAAATTATTGCACCAGACGTCTGTCAAGAAGCCACTGTTAAAATCAGAACCTGGTCCCTAAAGTATAAAGCCTTCCGTGTCAACTTTTACCGTTTTAAAGAATTTCGCTACCCGAAGTTCGTGAAAGCGGCGGTAATTGCCGTCAAAGAGGAGAAAACAAACTTACCTCCATGTTTTCGGTCCTTTCTCTTACGACGTTAAAGAGCACAAAGCGAGCTCGGGCAAGCTCAAGCTCGGCAAACTGTATTACAAGCAAACGTTTTCAGCGGGAGGGACCCTCTCTGCAGAAAGCACTCTGCGCTTCTTCGCCGTCGCAAATTGAATTACTGGTGCCACCAAAGTCCAATCCATCACTTTCACACTTTGCGTCAGTAGCTAACGGCAACGTTCATGGAAGGAATATCTTCAAAGCGTGCCCCGTTTAAGATAAATCGCGGTTTTTCAGAAAATCATGCTGACATTTGATACCATCAAATTTTCCACGAGCTTGAGTGCTCCTGATCTATTACTGGACTGATTAACAGATCCTAAGTACGAGTATTTCAGAAGCAGCAATAATTTCCTTTCAGAAACCTTTTCTCCGCTCTTTAAACATCGCAGAATATCCAGATAAAACTAAAATAATCTTTGGGGACACAATAAAATATTAAATACTAAAGTAAGTACATGTACAGAGGCGTCTCTTGAAGTTGAGGGTATTAACGGTTACACAATTTTTTTTATTTATCTTTTTCATGATCCGTCTCTTGATTGGTTTGTTGAAATCCTCCATTACTTCCTTATCTTAACTAATCTCAACTCACCATGCCAATTCAGTCTACATTCTCAGATTTCAGCTTTGCATGTAGTGTGCTAATCTTTCTTTACAGTTCTCCTCTTCAGTTGTACATTCCACTAAAAATATTAACAATCCTTGCGTGTCCTAAAACATGTTTCAGCCATCAGGGTAATTTTACTTCCCAGTGAAATAATTCTCTTACGTTATCCTCAAATTTTAATCCTACTTTTATATCTAATCATATGCTTAATTCTTCGTTTGTTTAACCTGAATTCATAACTTAGAGAGTAGGAGTTACTCAAAAATCTACATATTGTTCATCAAGTTGTCGTAAGTTATAGGTACAATAAATAAACTTGTTTTCCTCCTTTAGTTTTACGCTTCGTCGAGATCATTGGAGGCGGGATAGTATCTGGGAAAGGAACAGGTAGGAATTCAGCCATAGCCTATTCAAAGAACCATTGCGACCTTCTCTGAGAAAGGATTTGAATCCACGTCATTCTGAATGTTATGCCCGAACTTTGCCATTCATCCACCAGACTTGGTTGTGGAGGAACATAAATACTATCCCGTATTCTGCATTGATTACTGTTATGTCCTACACCGCGGCGACTGCGACGGATTTCGGCATGCATGATATCCACAGTCATTGGATGATACTAAATCACTGCGGCTCATGACGTAGAATCTGTAAAAGCTCATTCGGAATCATGCACGCTGAGTATCAATTGTTCGTTCTATATAGAGTAGAAAGAGCAAATGTCTAACCGGAACGAAAATAGGAATACTGCCCCTCCGTGTCAAACTGCAATGATCATCCCAAGGCTGCTGGGCTGCTGCCTTTTATAGCGGCAGTAGTCCGCCTTCTGTCTCCTCTCCCCTAATTGGAAACGCACGAGGCTTTCGCGCGTTATGTTGCTTCCGCGTAAAAGTCACTATTTGCAGACGAGTCGATGAACCTGGCTTCTCCGTTCCCCATGTCCGAATGGCGAAATAGGTGTTGTAGATTACCAAGCCTTCGCGGATTATCCCTTGAGATGTATGTTTGTCTGGAACATTGAGCTTGGCAACTGAAACCTACGCTTGGCTTTCAACCGTCAGAAAACCCACATACAAATCGTACCCGCATATACTGTGCAGGAATATAATGTATTTAAAACTAGCAGTTATCTGCGGCTTCGTCCGCTTCAAAGTGTCTAATAGTACAAGAATTGTTTTAATAATAATAATATTCATACATGTTACATGTAAAAATAAAAATAAAAATATTTACGTCCTGCAACAAAAACACATTGACCACTATATTTAATCTCTATTAGATCAATCAGTTCTACGTTAAAATAGAAATTTACTTGTTAAACCACGAATTAATTGTACCTTGATTGCATTCTTCGATTAATTTCGCAGACCTAGCTTTACTACACAGTCCAGTCACATTAATGTGACCACCTTTCAAAAACCATAATAACCACCTTTGGCAGAGCGAACCGCTGCGAGGCGTGCAGGAAGATAGTCAATTAGGTTTCTGAAGGTGTTCACTGGGATGTTGAGCCATGCCGACTCCAGTTCCGAGGCCAGCTGCGCTAGATTACGCGGTTGAGGATCCATGGCGCGAACAACCCGATCGAGGTGGTCCCACAGATTCTCGATTGGGTTTTAATCCGGTGAGTTAGCCGGCCAGGGGAGTAAGGTAAACTCATCCTGGTGCTCTTCGAACCACGCACATACATTGCGACCTGTATGACACCTCATTGTCCTGCTGGTAAATGCCATAATTCTGAGGAAAAATTATTCTCATGTAGGGGTGGACATGATCCGCAAGGACAGATACGTACTTGTGCTGATCCATCGTGCCTTCCACAATGATGAGTTCACCCAGTGAATGCCAGGAAACCATTCCCCAAACCATAATGCTCCCTCTCCACCCTGGATCCTTCCGGCAACTGTTGCAGGGTGTTTGCTTTCAGACGTTTCACGCCGTATGCGCCAACGTCCATCTGTCCGATGGAGCATAAAACATGATTCATCGGAAAAAGCCACCTGTCGCCACTCTGTGGACGTCCAGTTGCGGTACTGGCGTGTAAATTCCAGCCTTCGTCGCCGATGAACAGTAGTCAGTATAGGTGCATTAACCAGGCGTCTGCTGCGGTGGCCCATGCGCAGCAACGTTCGCTGAACCGTTGTTGAGGATACACTCTTGGTAGCCCTTTGGTTCATCTGGGCGGTCAGTTGCTCAACAGTTGCACGTCTATTTGCCCAAACTCATCTCCGTAGCCTTCGTTCGCCTCTGTCATCTATAGCCCGTGGTGCACCACATGTTCCACGCCGCTGATTTTGAATAGTGCCATTTTGCCATGCACGGTATACTTTCACCACGGCGGCACGGGAACAGTTCACAAAATTAGCCGTTTCCGAAATGCTTCCACCCTTGGCCCGAAAGTCAATAATCATGCCCTTCTGGACGTCTGATAAATCGCTATGTTTCTGCATTACGCCAACGCCTGAAATGCTTTCCGATGCCCTAGGACATCCGTTACATACACTCCATTGTAATGTGCTGCCACCTGCCTTCTGTGATTGGTTATTTCATGTTGACGTCAAAAATAGGCGGTGGTCACTTTAATGTGACTGGACTGTGTACCTTTCATTTCAAGATTTGACTTACCTTTTCCTGTCACGTCTTTAAATAATAATTTTTTAAAAGGACTTTATTTCCTCTACGGACTTTTGTTTTATTTTGTTTTGTCGCTTTGATAAATTAATTCTGCTTTGAAACAGAAATTTCCATGTTAAAGTATTAATTCTTCAATATGATCTTTGATAATATTATTATAGGTCTCTTTAATTTTGTAACATGTCAAAGGAATGAATGCTTGTGGGTCAATTACTACACTTCCTTTCTTTTCATTGTGAATAAACCAATCCGAAGAGGACTTGTTCTCGCTACCGAGTGTGTTGGGTGAGCGGTAAGGCCGGGCGCACATTGACGCGCAGTCGACGCAGCGCAGCGCAGCACAGTTTCTGTGTCTCTATGTTTTGGGGCTGAACAGCGCGTATTGAGACGCAGAACCGGGCAGCGCAATACTGCGCCTCACGTGGCCTGCGCGACGTTGTGATCACGACACAGAAACTGTGCCACGCAGCTCACTCGTGCCGGTTTACAACGTAACACTTCTTGCGTTATTTATAATCTTGCTTTACTTATAATCATTTTCAACTATGGAATAAGAAAAATTGATTAATCTGGTGCGTAACCAACCTACGATTCACAATATCAGTCATAAAAAATACATAAAAATTAAATTTAAACAAGAGATTTGGACAATGAGCCCAACAAGTGGCGAGTAAATTCAGCATTTATTTATCATACAACTGTCCACTTACAATTTTCACTTTTCTTTTCTTTTTTGAATTCATTTTAATAAAACTTCGAAAAAGATTGATAGATATAGGATATTATCACATTATTTGTTTTCTTATTATTTGTACTACATCATTCAATAGTGTCCGCGAGAAACACTTAATTTGTTGACACTGCTTTTTTAGTTTCAAGTGTTTATGTTCTGTTATATAGTTTTCTTAAAAATATAATATGAAATAAAAGAAAGAAACATTCTTATAAATGTCAAACGCTAAATAATTAAATAAATAACCACGAAAATACAGCGAGATTTTCTTCAGTTCTAATAGATATTTGAGCTTTGTCGAGAAAATAACTGGTTACATTATGCCGTGAATCTCCGCTTGAGTCATCCGGAAATTATCTTTTGAGAATTCTCTTGTCACTCTAAAAGCCAGATGAGAGTTTCTTCTTTTCATATACTCACTTTTGCATAGTTTTATCTAACTCAGCTTCTGTTAAAGTAATAATAATTTTCCAAGCTCGGCATCCCAATCTGATTCAGAAATCAAAAATCGAGTTTTTGCATCGACATGTTTTTGGTTACGCTTTATTGTCGGTTTTTCGCACAACACAATGCTTTGTAAACTGCCGCACGAAACTGCGCTCTAATATGCGCGAGTAACTGCCAGTCTGTGCTGCCCTGCCCTGCTCTGCGTTGCCCCTACTGCGCCACGCAGCTCAATGTGCGCCCCGGGTAACGGTGTGGCCTTGCATTCGGGAGGACGCACGTTCGAATCCCCGTCCACCCAACCAGATTTGGGTTTTTTACGATTTCCCCAGATCACTACAGGGGAATTCTGGGATGATTCGTCCAAACGGCCATGGCCGAATTCCTTCCCGTTCTTTGCACCCAGTTCCTTCCCGACTTTAATAACGTCGACATCGACGAGAAGCGGATGGCTAGCTGGCATTCTCCCACATATGGAAACTCTGCCTGGCATCTTACATTAATTACGAGAAATCTTTCGAGAACATTGCAGTATACAATTGCAATAATTTTCTTTGTCCTACTTATTATTATTAAAACTAGTTTAAATACTCGTCGAAAGTGACAGTGATAGTAGGAGTTTTTATTGATATTTTTCGTGGTATTATTAAACTTTCTAGGATTAGATTCTCGGAGTATTTGGTTAGGATATTTTTAAATAACTCCATTTGATTTTATTTGATCGAAATTTTTGTTCTTTATGAATAAATGTAATTTTAATGACGAATAAATATCATTTATTTGATTGATATGTTTCATGAATACTTACGTTTCGTGTAAACTTTCTCTGGATTTTATTAAACTTTCCTGTTTGTTATCTCCTTAGGTTATGCTGTCACTTCGTTTCAGTAACTGCGACAGTACAGTGTAATCATTTAATTTAAATGAAGTCACATTATATAATTTTTTATATCTCTGCCTCGCATTATAACCTTTATCTCTGGTATACAACAGACCTTTAGCTGGGATCACAATTACGTTTTACTTTAACAAATTAAATGCAAATATAATCAAATTCAATTATTTATTTGAAATTTACATTTCCTTTTTTACAGTATAAATGTAAATAAAATCAATACAGTTATTCATTTGAATTTTGCTGATTAGTTAAGCAGCAATGTGGTGGCAGTCAGTGTAATTAACACTTCGGGCATTATCGAAATTCGCCGGAGATGGCCGATCTATCGAGGTGAGCTCTCCAGGCTCCACGCATTTTATTGAAGAGGAAACTTACTATGACGATTGTACTTGCAACAATTACGTGCTTATTCTTAATAAAAAAAAAGGTAGTGTTGTAACTGTGGATCATCACATGTTAAAAATAAAGAAAATAAAAATGTTGTACTCAGAAGAATGATAGTAAAATCGGAGAAAGAACGTACTAGTAATTGGAAAAGAGACTTGAAATTCTATACACGTTTCTATATAATAAATGTATGGGTACTTATACCAAAGGATAAGTATTTTATTTCAAAGTATATGCAAAGAAATTAATTTTACTTCACACTTGAAAGTGTTGTGTTGTAGGGGCAGCCATAAAGAGTAGGAGTTCCTTGGTTGCAAGAGGCAAATATATTGGGATCTCAACCACTGATCCTTTTATTAGCTGCATGGAACGACCGGAAGGTATTAATAAGAGTAGGCTTAGATGAACGTACAAAAATATATTTTATTTTAATTACTAGTTGGTTTAATTTTCATTAGCTCCATACTAGTATAAAGCATAGTTACAGCAATGTACTGTTGCTCAATTAACGTTTAGATAAAGTTGAGGTAGTATTACTTACAATTTTTTATTCGCTACAGCCAAAGAATTGTTTCCTTAGGAAGTAGCTTCTGTAGATGTTTTCGAAGGAGTCTTTGATCCGCACCTTCAATTGACAGAACAGGGGCAATGCTGCCACCGTCGGAATGCTAAAAGCACTAGGATGTTATTGTCTGCGACAGAAGTAGTTGGTGCCTGTTATTGTTGGCAATACGGCTGCGGTGAGAGCAGTTCCGGCGCTAATCTGAAAGGCAAATGGAGTGGGATAATTGCTCCGTCGCACGAAAGGGATTAAGGCCGAAACTACACATCACTAATCCTATTATTTCGCAACATTTCAGATATAGCTTCCAGTTAAAATGATAATGGTACGGAGCGTCTGTGTTGTGCTGGTAAACTTCGCGAATTAAACTTCCTGACAAATAGGAGACGTTGATAACGACATATTAGTTAATCGGAACAGTGGCCATACTGTTTAATAGTTTGCTTTCCAACCTATTCAAACGTAAATAACGTAAAGACGTCGAATTTCAATTCCATTAAGAATAGTGGTTTTTATACAAGACAACATGCTACTTGAAGGGGAATAGAATCTTATGTGGTCTACAAACGTGCAATGTTTAAGATCTTCTGTATAATAAAATTTGATATAATATAACTAACAAAAACTGAACAACGTGATACATCACTTTTCTTCACTGTTATTATTCTTTGCATAATAAATGCCACTATGCACATGAATACATTCTAGATAATCTCTGCAAAATATTATTCAACACCTCAACACTTTGTAATCAAACAACAAGAAACTTGATTTATAAAAGCGAAATTAAAAGTTAAAGATTAAAGTTTCATTGCGAAACGGAAAAGAAGTTACTGTGTTCTGTTTCCCATTATGATAATTGAATTTAAGCTTCATTTTCAATAGGCCCTCTTCCAAAGCGATATAGCAAATATTTAATCTGACAAACGATCAAAACTTTTGGTGCATCGTTAGATGGAGGCAATCGATTATGAGAACTTAATCGATTAGTGTTTTAAACAATAACTTTATGTGAGATATTTAATTACAGATTATGAAAAAACAAACGAAGTAGAAATAGTGACATTATTCTATGTTGTTGTAAATCGCAGAATAACGTCACATCAGCGCTATCCTATTTTCTGGTTGACAAAATCCTAACAGTAATAAATCCTAGGAGTAATACGTAACTGCACGCTTTCAAAAATCATTCAAATTGACAATTAAGTGATAAAAACATGAATCGGTAGTGTTGTTTACTGTCGGGAATAAGAGTAATGAGTAAATTCTGTTCACATTTTGGTGTCTTTCACGTTTGCAGCTGTGATGCTAAACAGCCAAAAAGAGAGAGAGAGAGAGAGAGAGAGAGATAAGGGATTTTACTGGGTTACTATGGTGATCAACAATCAAATAATAATTTCTTACGACTATTGAGAAACTTTTGCACATTGTGAATTGTGCCAACAAGCAATTTATTCATTGCGAGAAAAAGACACTTCGGTTGCTAAACTCAAGGTTTTCGTTTACTTAGATCTGTTATATTAATGACTGTTTATTTATAGTGTTGTGAGTGAAGCCACTACTATCAGACGCTGAAGTTTAAGGAGGAGGGGAATTTAGCCGCACTATCCCCCCCAGTTACTTCCACAAATCTCAGACTCATTTATGACTTTATAATTACGCACCATTTCGGTAACTTATTCAAATCACCTGTTTCATAAATATACAGATAATTCTCAGATTCTGGTTTTGGTCATCAAAAAGTGTGCCTGAATTCCCTGAATTCGTTTATGGGCCACTAATTAGGACGATAGAAGTACCCGTTCATAGTTTTGCCGAGGCATACCGACAATTACGACGAGTTTTACAGTGGATTATCCGCACATATAAGCCTAAAGAAACAACATTCACAAGTGAAATAACTCAAAACATGTATGTACAAATGTAACATTTATACATACATATGATATCATTCAGTCATCCCGAAAATTAAATCATCCTTAAAGATACTGTTCGAAGGTTGGAATTAAAATGCATAAAAAAAGAAAAAAAGAAAAAAGTGAAACAAATAAAAAACAACAACATCAAAACACTGGACAGCTTTTAAAGGATCTTAAATTACTTGTCCTATTAACAGAGAGGTTTCAAAGATAGTCTGTAGCCAATCAAATGGATAATTAGTCATTTGATTTCTATATAATTTAAACGCACCTAAAAAATCTGTAATAAAATTACAGATACCGAAACAATTTTGTAGTAAACATTTGATACCAGAAAATAATGCCAACAACAGATGCGTTGGTGTTTTCTAAAATAAAGGTTTATGATATCCATATGATGGCCGCCAGATTACATCCTGTTCGGTATCAATGGATTTTTCATGTTATGGCGTTCATCATATTTTATTGCCTCTGAATTAATGTCAGTTCACAAAAGAGGACAGTTTTCGCTCATCAAATTAATATATTTTTTTAACTGCTTAACGTCTCTTAACAGCGAGGTCTTTAGAGACGGGAAAGGATGGGGGCAAGGAATGGGAAGGGATTCGGCAATGGCCTTTTGAAGGAAGCATCCCGGTATTTGCCTGGAGTGACTTGGGAAACCATGGAAAACCCAAATCTGGATGCCCGGACGGAGATTCGAACCGGCGTCCTCCCGAATGTGAGATCAAATTAATAAATTTTAATAGTAATTCTGTGGTTCTCCAGCAACCAAAAGGCCTAAAAGCACAATGTTTTACTCATTTTTACCACAACAGTTAAAGTTATATGTAAAATATAAACATATACGACATCTGATCTCATACTATCTCATAAGTTCAGAAAAATTCATTGAAAAATCTTCAACAAACCTCACATAGCATGAGAGATCTCAAGCAATTTCGGAAGGCGTAAAAATAATATTTTCGGCAGTGCGAAGAAACATTCTTTTTGATTGGCGCTCCTTGGGGATAAGACCGACGCGTATATCGTGACGTCATGCCCCCTCTCCGCCACCGCATTCCTCTTTGTTTATTATTATCAGAAACATGGCTCTCTAATAAAAAAAGACGTACAATTACCTAATTTCGTTTACATAGAAAATTTAAACGGGAAATTTTAGAGCTGCGAGAGTTGCGATATATCAAAACAAAAATAAAAGACATAATTACTACGCTGAATAGAACTTACAATACGAAATGCAGGTGTACGTAATGTTACCAAATCAGCGATTGATGATATATGTGCTTCTCAAGTTAAAATGGATGATGGGGGAGAATTCCTTATGGTTGTTGGGTATATTTCACCAGGTCAAAAACTCACAGAAATAATAAAAATTTTATAACTCATATACATAGTCGCCAAGGTTCAAGGAGTTTAGGAGGTAATTTAGATGAACTTCCGTTGATGTAAGTAGGAGATTTTAATGTTAATTTTTCAACAAATGATTTAATCCCTTTGACAACATTTCTTGAACAAAAATTTCATTCGAAAATGAATAATAAGTCAAATTAACTTACGACTACATATGGAACAACAATAGATGCCATATTTTCAAGATACCTCGATAAAATCACGTCTAATACTTTTGATATATACTTCAGTTACCATCAACCAATCATCTCTTTAATACCGTCTACTAACACACTTTAAACAGGTACTGTTACATATATCACAGTAGATACGTAAAATAATATTCCGCAACTGTATTGTAAAAAAATCTGTATTAAAATATTTATTTGTCTTGTATTTATATTCTGTATATTTTATTAGAATAGGAATAATAAGAAAATATATTTATTTGATTAACTTTATGTTTTTGTTTATTTTACTCCATATTTATTTATTGGTTTTCTTCAATTATAAAATATTTCAGTGCCATCAATTTGGTTATTTCACATCTGCCAGCATCCAGTGAACGGCTATATTTTTTTCTGTATCCATCAAATTAATTGTCTGGTAATTTTATCATTAAAAATAAATAATAAATTATACTGTTGACTATATCGGATATTATTTTAAGTCTGACACTGTTCACTACTTACGATATTATTTTATGTTTCCCACGGATTCTGTGCTGTAAATCAAGTTTATAATACTGGGTTTTGCATCCGTATCATTACATCCAATTCTTATATTAACGGAAATGCATTTCTGCGATAAAACCTAGATATCCCCTCCGATCCTTCACAATAGCATTATAATAGGAAGCGGGAACAAAACACGCTTGCCTGTACTCGGTAGTCGAAATTTTACGCGCGAGTTTTACGTGTCCGACTGAGTTATACCTCATGAATAATGTCTGTTTCAGGGGGTAGTTTGCTGCGTGTTTTGTTTATTTTTGTGCGTTTCTAGGATTTATTGCAACACAAATCTTCCCGGGAATGAATCCATAGTCACATGAGGAATGCTCGTTCTTCTGAATACTGAAAGAAATTGCTGTCCCTTATATAGTAAAGAAGAAGTTCACTGGATTAGAGACGTTAATCTTACTTTCATCAAACAGATATAAAAGGTTTGCGATTTGTCTCAGTTTATATTGATGCGTCATAAGAAAGTCTACTGCTGGATAGAATGCTTCAATCGCTGGCAAATAGCGCAGTTTTTTTAAATAGATTTCAAACGTTGCATCTACAAAAGACGAATGTTTTTAAAATAAAACATTATCTATTTCTTCTTGGACATGCAAGATGTTAGGAAAACAGAATAGTTTAGACTTTATTTATGTAGCCACTCACATCATAATTTAAATTCTCTGTCGAAAAGAAGTCATTTATAAAATAATCAAATTATTAGATTTTTATGAAGTGAATATCAAAACAAACAATTCGAAACAGGTATGAAAGAAACGAACAATAGCATACAAAACTCTAAAACATTCTGTAACATTGGTTTCAAGGTTAAATATCCATTTCAGGGCAATAGTAGAATCATTATTGAGTTTCTTGCTGCCCATTACATCTATAAATATAATAAAATTATAAATATAGTAAAATTGTAAAGATATTGTAATCTGAAAGATGAATGTATGTTTGTTTGTTTGTTCTTCACACAAATCCACAGTTTTCATCCGACATCGATGAAACTTTGCACAATTATCTTTTAAAAACAAGGAGAAAAATACTGTCTTCATTTGATTGAAAAAATATCTGTATAAATAATACATGTTGTCTTATAATTTCGAAAAATTACTGAACGGCGACAGACAAACGCGTTGCATATGGATGTCTCTGTACTGTTTCTCTGTGTAGGGGTCAGGTAGCTCAGCGTTGCTTACTAACATTTGGGTCGTGGTCTCCGGTTCAAACCCCCGTTGAGGCTAAGATTTTCAAAAATTGTTTTTGATCGTAAGAGTCACGCCTGGATCGTCGGTTTTTCGGATTGAATATTAAACTGTAGATATCACAAAGTTAGGGGTGCAATGCAAGGCAAATCGTAGGTAGTCTTGCAATGCTGTACATGTACACTTTTTTACGTTATATTGATCCCTCAGGGGTGATTCGCAGTCAGTGTGTGTGTGATCTGCAGCAATAATACCATAAATGCGGAAGTAAGTCTCTGTCTTTTGTTACGTTTCGACAACTAAATGCCTATACCGATACTGATGGAATTGACAAGAAAATCTGTAGGGAGGGCACAGGACATTTTTTTCGGTATGATTAACAGTTGTAGTCACGAAATTTTGAGAACTTATCAAATGGTGACAAAGTGACGACAAGTTATGCTTCTAGCACATTATGTTAGTGTATAATTTGTAAATATATTTCGTTTAAAGAAAAAATGTATTATTTTGCATAGATGTTGACTTTCTCTTTCCTTTTACTTTGTGTCTGCTTAATGTTTCTTTTGCCTTCTTTTTTTGACATACCTTGCGGACGTAAACTGGCCTAAGTTGTAGCTCTAGCAGAGCACGAGCAGCTAAAGTTATTAGAACCCAAGAATCGGATTTTCAGGCTGAAGAAAAGAGAAAATAATAAGCTGAAATAATGCTGCCCTTTGTTAACACCCCTCCCCCCAATCCCCTCACCTTCGTTTGTTTTTCTGTTTTTATATATGTTGTAAAATGATTCTCTTCAAGGGAAAGGTTCGATGGTAGAATGATATAGTGATGGCTTTGCGGTCATATTATGATGACTGGGTGTGGTTTGGGACCAATCCTTTGCTACCAACAACTTTATATATTCAATTCGAGCAAATAAATTCTTAATCCATGCGTACGAAGTCGCGGGTATCAGCTAGTAATTAATAAAAATAAAGAAACATTTTCTTTTCCCCTAATGATGAATTATTACTTTCATGACTTATGATGGTGATGGGATATTATGGTATTTTGCAATGATGATCTAATAATATTAGTGTAAGAAGCACATAATGGTGAAAATTAATTACTTTACATGCATGGTGCATCGTATGCGCACAATGAATGAAATCACAAAGAAGGAAATCTTGCATGTATAAGTCACAGAACTTTTCTAAAAACAGTACTAACGTAACATGATATCCTTTACCGAGTCTACAAAATTTAACTGAGGTCTCTAACATTAGACATTTCCGAGCAACAAATATGCTGCTGAATAGTATTGTTCGCATCTCGCAAAACAAAATCACTTTAATCTGTGTGCGCCCGTCAGCTTGCTCGAATTTCACAACGACTGGTCCAGAGAAACTGAGACATCCCCCTCTGAGATAGATCGAGTGGGACACATTACATCAGAAGTATTGTTTTGTTATAGTTTACAATTTATCTGTTGACTTGTTTATTACCTCGTGGATTGTGTGACCCTAAACCATGATACAACCACAATAACAGAACACAAGGTGGAAATAAGTTACACGCATTATCATAACTCACTTATGATCAGTTTACCACAAAACTTCTATCAGCTCAAAACGTTAAAGACGTTGCCACACTTAGTCCTAGGATGGCTAGCAAGCCTCCTTATAACTCCAGTCCAGCACACACTTCTCTCCAAGCTGCAAGTCCAGAACGCTTCGTATCCCTGCCATAAGTGAAGTCTTGCGTCTCTCCGGCCAATACCACTCTCGTCCTCTTTTCATTTCACCGTGTCATAGGCAGAAAACTGAAAAAGGACATAATCTCAGTGGCTATCTAATTCAGGTACATTACTTATTGGAACAAGTATCCCTACCCGCAGATATTCTCCACAAGTTCATATGATTGTTTACAACTTTTTTGTAACTCGATTCATCCACGGTATTCTTACGGTGAAAACATGCATAGCAGCTCGCGGTGAACGTGAAGGTCGCGGTAGATGTTTCATCCATGTGAAACAAAAGCATTTGTTAGTAACGAGTCAGCGCATGCTGAGGCGGTCGCGCGCGCCGCCACCCTCGCCGCTATCCTCGACGCTCACCGCGATGTCGATGAGAGAACAAAGTATTTTGTTTTCACATCGCAGTCTGGCGTGCTACTGGAGGTCTGCTTGGCTCTGATTGATTGAGCTATGTCAAGGTCACGCGATCCAGCTTCTAAACTTGATTACGCAGTTCGACTTTCGTATTGTACAGAGAGGTGTTGTTTAATTTTGTCTTGTTCTAAATATTGATTTATTTAATAGATATCATTTCATTTTAAACAACTGCAGACATAAATTAACAATGTACTGACACTGACAATGCTACCATCTGTTTTAAATAAATTGTTGTATGAAATAATAAGTACTATTTTTATAAATTAGACAACTACGGAATGGTTAACGTTTTAAGCAATTAGTCAGCGGTAGATAAATTACAACAAATTTTATACAGTAATTGAAATAATCATCCATTGTTAGTCTATTCAGAAATTATTACACATCATATGCCGATCGAAATGGAACATGAAACAGACAATTCAGTCCGACAACAATCATTATAAATTTAAAGAAGGTAGAAAATTTTACTTCTCGTGTTAATTACTATTTACAAGAAAATGTTGACTAAATTTGAAATGGAAATCTCTTATTTTCAAATGGAAATTCTGATTTTGGTTTGAAAAATTCTAAATTTGACTCGAGAATACTTTGCTAACCGCTAAATTACTTTGTTTGCAATAATTATCATTAATTTATAGTAACGCCGAGTTTTTCCTCAGCATGCATTGGATTGGTGTGATAATGTTATAAATATTTAACGTCTCCAGTTTGTCCAGGATTTTTCTGTAAATGTATTGAAAAGTTTGTAGTGTCTTTCGTAGGTGGGTATGGAATCAGTCTAGATGACTTTTCAGACAATTTAGGTGACATTCACCAAGCGTTTGTCTGTTCATTATTTTGCGTTAACTGAACTCTCCGTTACTAGCCGTAGAAAGTAACCACCACTTATGGCTACTGACAGACCATCATCATCCCTATCGTTATCACTTCCATAAATAATTGCAGGTTAATTAAAGTAAATGATACCCACGTTAAACACAAAATATAAACAATTTACAACGTATGGCACCTGCAAGGGTTTTCAAAACACTGATGAGCGCTGGCAGCTGTACCTTAACATCTACCTTCATCTTCACCGCAACCTGTGTGGCATGTTTTTACACATCGACCTTCATCGCGACCACGATCTTACCCTTCACCGCGACATTCTCGACATTTTTTCACCTTTAAAATCTCGGAACCCTCACTCCATAAACTGTCTCTTTAGTGTCTTCATCTCAACGTAACAAGTGAGCATTGCCTTCTTATTCTCGTAAAGTTATTTCAATCCGCGTTCGCTTTCTCCTTTTGCTCGCCACCCCATCGATAAAGTAGCCCACCGAGCGGAACACTCACTGTGGACGCAAAGATAAGCAGGGCTGTCTGAGAGCTCAGTGCTTAAAGCTGCGTATCAAATTTGCGCGGCTGCCGCGCGAGCCATGTTCCGGCGCGCCAAACCGGTTATTTGCCGCGCGAGCCGTTTCTGTTGATAAGCGCGGCTGCCGCGCATGGCAATGTAACCCAGCCAGGATAGTGCGGCAAACTATTCAGGCACTGTGTTTTCGTGAAACCACCTAGGTCGTTTCACGAGCAGCTGCCACTTTCACTGTGTGCATCACATTGTAAACTAGAAACCTAAACAAAAAATGAACTGGTGGATAAGGAAATTGTATTAATAGAATTTTATACGGTGTGAAACTTATGGAAGACACGAGATATGAATCCATCAAACACAACCAACAAATTTTTTGAGAGTAACAACGGTTGAGTCAGAGTTCTTAAAATCATCAATTGAGACAAATGTGAATAAAATGAACACTCAATTTCGGGAAGCGATTTCGGTTATTGAAAGACGCTGTAAATTCAAGATTTCTAGCTATTGGGGATTCGTGTACTAGCCTTCAATACATTTTTCGAGTCTCAGAACAATCACTTTAAAGAATAGTTTTTTTTTTTAATTTATTGGCATCTAGGCATGCGCCCATACAGCCATTTTCATATTACAGGATAGCATCCTTAACGTACAAATAATGATATATGCAACTAGTCATTTCACCGAATAACGTCGATGTTATAACAATAATAATAATAATAATAGCATGTCATTAGCCTTCTTCCTTTTACCGAATAACCACTATGGCATTACAATGGTAGTATACAATATACATTACAAATCAAAGTTCATAATATTACAGTAATGATATAATGCAGTTAAAACATATTGTTTGAATTGTGTCACTCAAAGGAGAGCAAAACATCAATAGTATAACAATAGTGATATACCGCAATTAAAACTTCTTACTTGACTATAAACTGTGTCACCCAAATGCTGGTATCCAGCAACTTGAGGTTTTCATTTTTAGGAATAATTACAATAATATTCTACCAGAAGTATGATACATTTAAAACTAGTTATTTACATTTGTTGTGACTGAGTCACCCATATGTTGAAATCCCACAACCATTCATTTTCATTTTGCAGGATATCAATATTATTACAATAATGATATATTACAAAATGACATCCAGAGAGTATAATTAAAACACATATCATATCAGCTTGTTTAAATTGAGACACCAATGTTTTTCAAATGTTGGTATAGGAGCTGATATATGTCGTAGTCTTCCGTTGACAAGAGGGTTGCAGCACATGTGGGGAGAGGGATTCCTTTGATCTTGAGAGAGTGTAGTAGAAGGTCTGTCTCTACTTTGTTTCGGCGGCACCCAAACAGCAAGTGGTTTGTATCCTCTATTTCCCCACATTGGCAATTAGGGGAGTCAGTGAGGTGGATTCTATGGAGGTGTTGTTTGTAGCAGCCGTGGTTGAATTTCAGTCTCGCGATACTTATAGTGAAGTTGCGGGAGCACTTATATATCTCATACCACTGGAGAGGGGGTATTTCCGGGTGGATACGACCGTAATGTAGGCCTTTTATCGAGAGTGAGCTCTTCCACGCCTTATCCCACTTGGCTGTCATGGTTCTTTTGATCTGTCGAATAGCGTCGGGTAGGGGGATCGTACTGTTGCGTATCGCACCGCTGTGTGCGGCTTGTTTGGCGTATCGGTCTGCCATCTCGTTGCCTGGAAGACTGCAATGTGATTTGATCCATTTAAACTCTACAGTCTTATTTGCTAGTTTTAATTCGTGAACTACATTCACGATGTCGTGTACTCGTGAGTCGTTATGCACTTTCCTATGGTGGTTTTTTATTAAAAGCAATGCTGACTTTGAATCTGATAGGATTACATGGTTGCTATAAGGGGAGGTCTTTGCGTATTTTAGTGCTTCCAAGATTCCCATCAGCTCTGCACTCATAATGGTATATTCTGTTGGTAACCGAAATAAACCCTTGTCTCCAGATCTTGGTATACAGTAGGCGCATCCAGTGGCATCTGGAAACTTGGAGCCATCCGTATATATCTGTTCCATGTGGGATCGGTTGTGTAGGTACTGATACACGTTTGCTCTGTAGTTTTCCAGCTGGGTGTTATCTTCCGCGCTTGTGTCTACTTCCAGATTCGTGACAGTTTCCCAATACGGAGTCTCGAAGGTAAGCATTTTCCTGCTTTGACGTATGCTGGCTCGTATGTTATATGTTTCTAGGTACTCCGCCGCAATGGGAGGCATTTTTTTCTTACTCCAGTAATTGTCAGTTAGGCATTGCATTGAGAGATTGTGTATAGAGTTGAGCAGTCTGGTCCCGGGGTACTGGCTATTCTTGATCAGAAATTTTGCAGTTAAGAAGCTTCTGCGGATCTCTAGGGGAGGTTCGTGTGCTTCCACTAGGAGCGCGTTGGTAGGTGTTGATTTCATACCGCCAATACAAGTGCGCAGAGCTTTATATTGGACTTTGTCCAGTTCTTTAAGCACGGTGTTAGTTGCAGAACCGTAACATACACAGGCGTAATCAATATGTGGTCTCACCAGAGATTTATACAGCCTTAATAATATTGAGGTATCCCCTCCCCACTTTACGTTGGCTATTGCGCGGATGAGGTTGATCGCCTTGTCGCATTTCTTGACCGTATTTTTTACGTGAGTACCCCACTTGAGTCTGTTATCGATCCAAACGCCCAGGTATTTCACAGCGTTTTTAACTGGGATGGTAAAGGGTCCTAATTTTATGTTAGACATCGCGGGCATTCTGTGTCGGCTGTAAATCGATACTGCCGATTTCGCTGGTGATATGTCTAGCCCGTTGCTGAATAGCCATTGATTGAATTTGTACATTTCAGCGGATAGTACCATAAGGCATTCTTCCCATGTTTTTCCAATGATAAATATGCATATATCGTCGGCATATTGGAGAATGACGATTTTACTGTTCATGGAGTAATGAAGATCATGCGTATTGAAGTGTCACGCTAATTGCGACATCAAAATATGTTATTCATTCTATTTATTATAAATCATCCATTAATATTTATTGGATCACGTACATGGATTGATTAATTAATTAAAAGTGATTCAGAGATGAGATTTCTTATTATAAACTGTCCGGCATATATTGTTATTCCTCAGGGTCGTTACTGGGCTAGTGGACGCACGCAATACACACAATACCGTATGGTTTCTCCTGCGACGGCAGCTGCAGGCTTCTTGTGATGACAGCTGCGGTCAGGTCCGTGGTGTCGCTTCTTGTCGGGCGCACGGTCGACGCTGCACAGACGTAAAGTGGCCCCTCAAGCAGCTAGGACGCAGTCTGGCGTCGAACCTGCTCCCTGGAGATACGGACTGGAAGGCTCTTACAGCAGAAGCGCGAACTCACACTTTCACTCGCGTCTTATATTCCAACGTCCGGCCACGTACCGCCACGATGTGCACACCTCTGTGGCCTCCCAGCGAGTGTCCCCCACCCCATCCGCTTAGCTGTCCAGCGGATTCGGGGAAATACGAGGGGTTGCCACATTCCTGTGGGCGACAGCTACCTGTCTGCATCTCGCTGCAGCCTCACAAATCCGTTAGCCAACTTACGTGGCTGCAACATTACACGGCTGTAATGTGTCATTACATAGCCCACTTTCCCCGGAAAATTTAAAAATTTGCGTCCATAAAATTTTTAAATTTATTAGTACACAATCACTGAACATATTTTCACCACTTTTCACTTGCCTTCACGTTCACACAATGGATCTCGCATCAACATCTCTGAATTACGTAACTTAATCTACTATTTACAATCTTAGAGCAACTCGTGAAGTGTGACATCTCACATCCCCACTAACATTTTGAATTTTGAAATTAATTATAGCTCGTGCTTTGTTGCAAATCTGCTATCACAGAAGGTGATATTAAATTGACTGGGTTTTGGCAAGGTGATCTAATTTCAGTCCAGCAACCCGTGAGTCGCCAGTATCAATGGCTCAGATTCACACACTCAATTATTCACAATAATACTACGGTTATCCTACGAAATAATGAGAGAAATTATTAAAGGAATTTATCTAAGCTACTTATTCATGCACTAGAGTAATTCTATTTCTACAGGATTGTGATTATTTATAGGATGTGGTTCAGTTAGTTATGCCTTCTTTAACAACCATAACCTTATCTATCACTGGAACTGATACATGTTGTAGTATGGTTCAAATCGAACGTGAGGAGCTCGTGTGATACCTGCGCAAGTTTCTTGTGTTGTAGACACCTATGATCCTATCCTCCCCCTCTAGGAGATAAGCATTCGGATTGACAATTTCCTTAACCCGATAAGGTCCTTGGAACAGACTAAAGAATTTTGATATCAGTTTCCTATTGGCGTCCGAAGGTTTAGAACACTTCAGCAAGACCAGATCACCGACTTCGAATTTCTGCGTTTCCTGTCGATCAGCTCGTTCTTTCCGTCGGTCAGCTTTTTCTAGAAGAAATTCCCTTGTCTTTTCTTGTCGCTGATTCCAATCTTCGGTGCAGTCACTGTCGGGATAACTTATAATTTCTTCTGCAAGTGTTTTCGTTGTCTGTTGGAAGTGCAAATCCACTGGCTTGCAGTTAGTGCTACAGTGATATGAGCAGTTAAAAAACTTCTCTATAGCTGGGAGGTGCTTGACCCAAGACGCATGATTATCACCCACCAAGAGCCTAAAGTACACCCCCAGCTGTTTCATATAACGCTCTGCCAAATTACACTGTGGAGATCGTATCGAACTGAAGATGGGTAGGATTCCTTGCTGTCGCAATCCTTCGATCCAGCGCTTACTTGTGAAGATGGTTGCGTGATCGGATAGGATTCGGGCGGGTTTGCCACATTCTGGTATGTATTTCTTTAGAACAATATCTAGGCACTGTTTTGTGGTCGTGCGTGTGGTTGGATAGAGCTTCACCAGTTTTGAGAATGCATCAACTACGACAAAAACATACTGGTAACCAAATCTGCCTTTGGGAAGTGGTCCATAGAAATCAATACACGCTAGTTCGCTAGGCTTATCGGTTATCACGGGATGACATTCTCCTATGTATCGGATATTGGGATGTTTAGCCCGCTGACACGCATCGCAAGCACGGGTAACCCTCGCGATCGCGCGCTTCAGCGCTCTATAGT
>JARYHS010011408.1:225849024-225870907 GCA_031002005.1 Vandiemenella viatica | reverse complement strand
ATACTGAAACTGGATTCCCGACGGGGTTTGAATTCGCGGCCTCCCGAATGCCAGGCAATAGTGTTACCTATAACCCATCGGGCTTGGACGGCAGGAAATAAAGCTTGACAGAAAATTTTATAGAAGTATCAGTGTTAGTTAGAAACAAAGAGAGAGATGATAGTTTTACTACTTCCATCTTCCAGATTTAAAATGTGGAACCGTTAATTCACATTGCAGACGGATTTTTTAAATTTATTTACTGTTCTTAATGATTATTATTACTACTAAAACTGTTGCTACTGCGTTCAAGTTTAGCTTACCTTCTAAATATGGTATGATGAAAACAAAATTAAGGTGTTAATATTCCGCACCATTTAATTTTTTATTTATATTTCGTGACTTAATTTACCATTAGAGTTCTTTCGTGAATGCTCTTTCTACTTACCCTTAACCTTTGTGCGTATTTGTCACACGCACAGTTCTATAACGCTGCAGCGTTAGAAAGTGTAATTAAGTCCATTCAAACTCTCTTATTCGTTTTCCGTGCGGAATTTAGCGATTTTTTTCTGTATTCGCCATATAATTGCGTTTGCTAGCGAATTGTTAACTGTTTATTCGAGGGGAAAAAAATACGCAACGGTTATCAAAATTACGAAAAAACTGTTACCATCTGTCTATAATTAATCAATTTGGTTATTTAAATAATTATTATGACTAAAATGGTGATATTCGTGATTATTTTTACTGCAGAACTCCGAACTTTCCCTCTGAGCGTCTGCGAGTTTCTTGCTGCGCGGGCTTATTTTTTTAGTCTTGGGTAAAGTGCTGGGTATGAGAGGTCTATTTTATCATGAATTTAGTGTACCACGTACCAGTTATGCTGTCCCATGCGGTATTCGTGTCTAGAACGAAGCATAATCGAAGGCGAGGGGTCTCTCGAATTCTGTCCCCGACTGTACATCACGGCACAGTGTTCTGATAACAAAGTATTTCAATGGCTGGTTCTATTATCTTCTTTATGAATAATGCCATATGCACTTGTTGCTGAACCGACCGCAACAAATCTCTGTTAACCCTCACCAACGCGGCAGAGGTAGCCGTCGAAATGGAGCGATTTCACAACACCGCTGGTACTTCCCTCAAGACTTGGTGCTTTAATTACTATAAACTAACATAACAACTGCAGATATATAAAACTCGGTTTAATACACCCAAAAACAAATTTCCATCAAAGTGAATATTAATGATTTAATTTTCTCGCTCTGAAAAAAGTAATTATACCACAAAAAAAGAAATATTGTGAATTTAAGTTGATATGCCAATCGCGTGAAAGAGCCATCTTCTCGGAAATGGGGAGTTATAATTGGCCCAAGTTAAAAACTTGAAACGTACAGAACATGTCACCGAGCGTGATGTGTGAACGGTTAACGTTCTGGCCTCGCATTCGGGAGGACGCGGGTTCGAATCCCCGTCCGGGCATCCAGATTTGTGTTTTCCATGGTTTCCCCAAATCACTCCAGGCGATTGCCGGGTGCTTCCTTCACAAGGCCATGGCCGAATTCCTCTTCCGTTCCTTGCCCCAAGTACTTTTCCGCTGCGCCTGTAATGACCTCGAAGTCTACGAAGCGTAAAGCCATAAGCAAACAAAAAAATTCACATAGATGACGACACTTCCAACCTTCATACCTTCTTCCTTGTTTGTATAGAAACACCCACTGGCTACGCGAGTAACTTGCTGGTAAATAAAGGTGTCTTATACATGTTTAAAAAAATCAATGCAACTGCACTCAAGCGGTAGAATGGTAACAAGAAGAGGAAGTTTAAAGTTATCGGTCGCTTTCATACGCGTAACCAGTGCATGACAGGTATATATTATTATTAAATGTGGCATTTTGACAGGATGGGAGTGCAAGTATCTTTTAATATACTTTCAGTTTTCATATTTCAGGAGATGTCACAAGACTCTTAGATAGAAAGAGAATCCCAATTTTATGTTTTGAATTATACAGCAGTAGCTATTCGTTTATTAAACTCTGTAACCCTCTGTATCACGCTACAGTGAAGAATATAATCCTGCAGCGCGTTCGTAGTGAAGTAACTATTTTTGATGTTTTTAGAAACCATATCTCATTTCACCATCGTTAAAAGACTTTCATATAAATTTAACCTATCTATCATTGCGTTATAAACATGTAGAAATGCAAACATTTTAAGAGGGATCCCTGTTACTGACAGACATTTTCCTTTACTAAATATTAATTCCTTCCTATGAAAAATGACTGACTGAAAAAAAGAACATAAAACATAAGTTTGAAAATTATGAAGTTAAACATTGATGCGACTGTGATTGAAAACGAATGCAGCACTAAATGTCTTACAACAGACCGATGAAGAAAGCGGGGAAAGAGTGAAATGTAGCTTAGTACTGTAGTGAATAACTCGTATTTGGTGGACATAATATTAAAGTTAAATAAAAAAGCAAATGCCTCAAAATTTTAATCGATTGAAACGAAGAGAGTGACATAACGTGAAATAACTATTTACATAGATTCCTTTTCATTCCATTTTTCATCAATAAAATATTTTGAATGTCAGATACCGTATGTAGTGTACCCACTTTCTAAAGATATCGTTTAAGATTTTTTTCGCAAAAAAAATCCACCATACTTCTGATTTTCTTCTTTTCGATAAATTCATTAGTCTTTCTGATTTCATCCGCTTTTCCGTGTGCTATTTATCTAATTCATACAATGTTTGTATGTTTTCCTACGAATATGCTGCCTCTTACTGTACCTCATTAATTTACTACATAAATGTTCATGGTGTCACACACTATTGACTCATAAAAGTCTACTATAATAATTTGTGTACATAATGACCAGTTAAAAGTACTGGACTGGGAAACTGAAACGAAACCGCGTTGAATCGTTGGGCAATACTTGAAAAATAAAGCCTTCAAGCAGAAATGGTGTATCAGAAGCACTTCACGATTTTGTTAATGCTCAAAAGAAAGTGAAATAAAATATGATTTCACTGGAAATTATTCCATCAAACCATCTATACAGAACACTGCTCTCATCTCGTAAGCAGTTTAAATATTTTTCTAAGAAATACATAATTAATATTAAAGTGAAATTTAGTAAAATAGGGCAGTTATGTAGTTGATATAACCATATCTCATTTGCTCGACACGTTGTTTGGTTTGCATTTAAATATCATTACTGTAATATCAAAGTGGCTGCACCAGTAAAGTAAAAGAGCATATAAGTTAAGTATAATGATATTAAGTTTAACCTTGCCTAAAGAACTTAAAAACAGGTGTTTTAATAGAATAAGCGTTTTCTGAGATTATTAAAAACTTTTAGCAAGCACACTCAGAGAAACAAATCAGCAATTTTTGAACGTAAAAGTAGCACCTGTTCATTCCAGAGACAGTTTATCAGAATGCTTTTGCGCACGCGACTTATTTACATGCAACAGAACTCTCCCTGGAAACAATCAGTCTAATTGTAATTGTGTTCAGAGTGACGTGGTTTGGACTCAAATGGACTGAATCTCCTTGTCCCGCATTTTAATTCAGAAAGTTGCAACTACTGGGAGAGCAGATTGCTTCAGTCAGTAAACTTGACTGAAGTTCCAATGCAAGAGGCACAAGTAATCTAACTTCAGAAAGGAGTTTTGATTAAGGCTCTGTTCAGTGTGGAGCTTTACAATAACAAATCTCCTACTTGCTGGCTTCTTTGACGTTCTTTTTCAGCACTAATAGGGCACCTTCATTAGTGAAACTTTATCCTAACACAATGGGACTGACGCAGCAACGCAAAGAGCACTGTTGGAAAATCGAATGTGAAGAAGATTAGAGCAGATAAATCCGCTTTTAGTTTGATTCTTTTCCTCCTGGCAAGTCACCTGAGGAGAAGGACATACATTTGAAGCTATGATGAATCAATTAGTATTTTTTTAAAAATATACATATGGAATAGTTTTTGTTGATGTGAAACGAAGATTATATACCTTAAATTTACTGGTACTTCTTAAGTATATGTAGCAGAGGATTTGGAGTAGTTACTTTATCTCAATAGGGAAAAAAGATTAAAACTCTCTGACACCGTAATTTCTCAGGGTTTCAGTCAGCATCTCGGTTTGACATTGCTGAAATATGATTGCCTTTATTGATGACTTAACTCTTAATGGTAAGTTCACTTATTGTTTTGTTTCTTTAATTTCCTTCATTTCCTGCATACCATTTTGTAAAGAAATATCACTTGTCATTAGTTATATTATGACTGGTACCACTGTTATCTACAGCTTCATCAATTTTTTTTATAATGTTTTTTTCTAAAAACAGGACTTGGAACACTATTTTAGAACTATGCAAATTGTGAAAACAGTTTCCTCCTATTCTTAAATTATGTTTAAAAATTTTAAAAATAGGACAGAAAGTGAAATGTTTTTGCTTCCTAGAAGCAGAAAGCAGTCGATTACATATCTAGATTTGGCTATACAAGAATGTTTTTTAAGTCGCGAGAGGCTTAGAATAGAGATAAAAAATTAATTCATAGTAATATGAAATTGGTGTTAAAAAATGAAACTTGTTACACGCGTCAGGAGAACATTTTCGATTATAACATGGGGATTAAATTTTTCTTGAGCAAATTTGTTTCTCTTAAAAAAAAGAAAGAAGAAGTTCATTTGACCATCTAATGAAGCAAAAGCCTTTCTACAATGAGGACGGGAGGATGATTATTTATAGTTATTCCCAGAGATAATCCTTATTTTAATAATGATTTGTGGGTGAGCGGAAGCATGAATCCCGGCCTATCCGCGATTAGCATAATCCATTTCCTGTATGTCATGCGTTAATATGATTGTGCAGTGTGCAGTTTGTTAGACCGAAATTGGCATCCAAGTTCACGGAAAACCTTCTGTAAGCTGTGATTATGGCTGCCCACACGTCAGTTCTCAGGTTGTTTAGTTGATGATGATTCAACTTGCATAGGCATTCTGGAGGGTATATAGATATTACGTTTAATATAAAATTAGTTTTGCAAGCATTTATATTTTACTACCCATACAGCTCTCATTTGTTATCAAGTTACAATCATAAAGTGTTCATAGATTCTTCCTCTAATTGTTTTTAAATTTGCTTTACTTCTGGTATGATTTGTAATTAATACATTGTTAGTAATCCACACAATCATTATCCATTCTCATCATTGTAAGTTGTCAGACACGATGATTGTTTCGTGGTCTGAGCACCGTAAGTGGTCAATTGAGCGTTCTGATTTTTCTTAAGGTCTCACAAGCACCTCGATTTTTTTCTCCTGGATGAACATCCGAACCTAATGGCATGAGGTCTGAAGTGTAATTGTGAGGGCACAAAGCTGTTTATCTGAACAGTAACTTTCGTTTACAGTCTTCATTAATAAGTATTCCATTCTTCTTCATATACTGTAATATCCTTCACAATCATTTCTTAGAACAACATTTTACCCACGAACCGCGTGTCCCATATTCTTTCTAAAAAAAAACGCTGCATTGTAGAAGACAGGACCTAATGTTTCAGATTTGGGCGTTTGTAAGGAGGATTTCAGAATGATTGGTGGACGATCTGATTTTTCTGATTAAAACCATGGGATTAATAAAAATAATAAGAAAATACCACAAAGACTATGCCGTTTACAGACATATGGCAACATACTTTCCCTTCCATTGAGTTAGTCGTCCTTGTTTAAAAGACGATAACTCAACAATCATAAATCGTGAATTTTATTTTGGTAGCAACAGTGCAGGAAGACTAATCAGTGGCCAGAACTCAACTTTTATTTTTAGACTGATCACTAATAACCGCGATGTTGACGCACCCTAAAGCCCGTTTAGACTGATAACCAAAAAACCAACACAGCAACAAGAAAACAGAACCTACTAGAGCACAGCTCTCTTTTCCTCATTAGGTATCCGCAGACTTCTGTTATTGAGTTAGCGGCGACGAAAGCTCGGTCGGTGTGGAGTTCTTGCCCCTTAACCCGGGCAGCCCGGCGTGCACTGAGTTATGACGAGGTGCGCCGTAAGCGAGCGATAGCCTGGAGGCCCGAACCCTGTTTTGTCCCAGGGGGGCAGTTGGGTCGCTACGCGCGCGCACACACACACCGATTACGGCGGAGCGACGCGCCGATCGGCCGACACCAGTCGAGTCCACAGCCGTCGTGCACAGTGGCTGTTAATTACGACACACTGACCGATAAGAACGGGGCGGGACACTGCAAGCTGCTATCGCTACGCCGTGCTGCAAAACACGCTGCACAAAGGCCAGCCGAGAGACAAAGCCCACTTCGCACTAGCTTATCGGATAACGGCGGTCAAAATCACCTGCGGAGGAGATACCTAGTATATAAATAGACTAAATACGACAATCGTGCCTGCTCAGCATCGAAAAGTTTTTACTGGCTTCCCGATGCTCATTCTAGGACAGGGATCGATTCCTTGGGGTCGATAACAGTTCTCCAAGATCGATTAATACTCGGGCGTCGTAAGGGGGTTAATTAATACCAAAGAGGATCAATTAAACTGTCTAGGGAAAAATAGGAATGTTCCAATAAATTAATGATCAATAAATAATATTAAAACTCGTCCTGTCAACTACCGTCTGTTTGCGAAGTTATATGAAGTCAATGATGAAACTTTCAACCAATTACTTTTGCACACTGAGATAATGTGGTTGTTAATTGGAATTAGAAAGAACTTTTTAAAATTCTATGGGTGGAGCACAGCACTTTACGGTAGCGAAATTTGGACTATAGGAATACCGGAAAGAAAGAAAATTGAATCATTTGAAATGTGGTACTACAGAAGAATGCTGAAAATTAAAAGGGTAGACAAAGTAAGAAATGATGGGTGAGGTAAGACGTTTGTGGAAGAAGCTTACCGAAAGAAGAGACAGGCTGGTAGATTATATTTTGAGACATGATGGATTGCTTAATTTGATGGTGGAGGGAACAGTCGAAGGTAATAACTGTAGAGGAAGACAGAGATTAGAATATATGAAGCAGATAATTCAGGACGTAGGTTGTAAGGGTTATGCAGAGATGAAGAGGTTAGCACAAGATAGGAAGGGAAAGAGGTCTTCATCAAGCCAGTCGAAAGACTGATGACAGAAAAAAACAGGTGATAGTTAACAAAGGGTTGTCTGAAGAGTTTGTTAGGAAGGTGGATCCATCGCTATGTAACAAGTTGAAACGGTGCATCTGTTTTATTTGGCAGATCTTTATTCGAAATTTATTCCATCTATCAATAATTTTGTTATTATTTTTAAGTTTATGATAATAATATCTCTTTTGTCTGTTAATGTTATTTTGTGGATTTTGTAACATA
The DNA here is from genome assembly GCA_031002005.1 of Vandiemenella viatica. Taxonomy (NCBI): domain Eukaryota; kingdom Metazoa; phylum Arthropoda; class Insecta; order Orthoptera; family Morabidae; genus Vandiemenella; species Vandiemenella viatica. Next base: position 225,863,554 of record JARYHS010011408.1, on the reverse strand, counting down.
CGGGAACTGTAAATTATTTCGTGGAGTTGTTATGCAGGTCTCCTTATTGCTTAGTATTAGAAATACCGAAAACAATTTTTTTTTTATTAAATACTTAATCTGGCGGTCGATAAAAAGGCAAATATCCTATCAAGGGGTCAACGGGATAAAGAGAGTTCTTATGGATGGAGTACATCCTCCATGATAGCCACCTACTCTCCAAATCGGGTAAGCCATCGTAAGAAGAAGAAATTAAATTTAGTCGACGACCCTAATCACATCCTTCTTAGACGTTAATGAAAATTACTAGACCGGATACGAAAGTAGAGTGGCAAGTTCCTTTTCTTCGTATGTCTGAATTATTATCGTAGATTTGTGTTTTTTGTGTATATGATCATTGATACGGAGATGAAAGAAAAGAGAGCGAGAAATCTCATGGCTGTGATTAAGACTAATGAGCCGAAGATTTTTACCACTCTTTTCAACACAATTATCTTCAATAGCGTCGTAGGATATGACGACTCCTTATGGAAAGCCGAGAGGTTTACTGACCGAGTTTTAATGATCAGAAATTTCTTCTTATATCGGTATCCAACTACATAATCCAGTGTCAAATACTGTACTTCGTTACGGTCTTATAACAACCTCTGCCTAGAGGCTTTAGTTATAAATGTTTAGCATCAGAAACATAAGAGGTAACAAATATTTAACCATCCGATCATGGCAGTGCAATTACAAATATATTACTCAAATGACTGCCGGGATAAAGAGTTTCCACTACCTTGCAACAGCTCCCTAGGGAGGTGGATAAGCTGGCAGTGGCTTAGGGCCCTCTCTTGCCCTTGGGTTGGGAAAGTGCACTACAGACGGATGAGCCCTATGTGACCAACGGCAAAGGAAATCCTTAACGACGGACTAGGAGTAGAAATAGGTAGTTCCTTCTCGCTTGGAATGGCTGACAAGGGCTGTAATGCCTAGGAACCCTTCAATCGTCTTGCATTCGCTTGCCATGGGAGATCGTTCATAAATCATCAAGAAATGGCGCGTCTGTTGAAGTGCAACAACACGCTCACCTTAAAAGAATTCAGACACAGGTGTCCAACAACTGGCTAGCATGAAGATGTGCCACAACGACCATAACAATTGTGAAACCTCTGCTCTTGACCGCTCATCCTGGAGGTCACTTTTACAACATGGAACCATGTTATTTGAAGAAAATCGACGACGATCAGCAAATGGTAAAAGGCAGTGCAGAAAACATAATGAACAGTTCACGATAAATAGCAGCATCTCAGCTGTCCCTACCAGGAATGCCTGTCATCATTGCGGTAAATTGTGTTCTTCTCTCATTGGCTCCACAGTCAACTTCAGACCCACAGATGAAGCGCCATTGTGCTTGGTAGACCAGCCTAATCTGTCTCGACATTTGCTACGATGATGACCCTCGCATTTCAGAGGTCGCTGCTCGGTTTCTTCCTGATGCATGGATGATTTTGACTAAGTGTTGTTTCCAACCTGTGTTACTTCTAATTAGTTGAATCAATATACTGTTGATGGTGATACGTCAGTTGGATTGAGATGATAGGCTTGGTGGCACTGTAGTGTTATATGGAAGATTAGACATGAAGAGGCTGGTACCTGGTTTTATCCTCTCTCTTCTTTCGTTCATTCAAAACGTAAAACTTATACTGAACATACACATCACAGTCATCCACAGAAAACGGTAACACGTAAGTATACTGTACACTTCCATTACTTATAAAAGCAGAGGGATAACCATCGTTAATTATGTTAAGTTTTCTATTCTTCTTATTTCTGCACCATTTAAGAGCGATTTAGTTCCGGTACGTATTACATTACCTCAAAATACATTCAGTCTTATACATTTCAGCGAGAATACTCATAAATCATAACATATACTGTATGGCAAAGTGCCACTTTTTTTAGTAGATTTCATTATCGGTTTCCGAATACCTTCTTACAGAAATGAATACAATCTACTTTTGTTACGAAAACCAATCCAGACTTGGGTTTTCCATGGTTTCCCCAAATCACTCCAGGCGAATGCCGGAATGCTTCCTTCAAATGGTTATGGCCGAATTCCTTCGCGTTCCTTGTCCCCGGTCCTATATTGCCTTTAATGACCTCGATGTCGACGAGGCGTAAGCCATACGTAAAAAATAAATAAAAATAATAGTAAAAAACGAAAACCAAATGATTCTAAATCTTTTGTAAAACACTGTTTATCATTTTTCTGCCTTATAAACATCATTATCTTCTCCCTGAAAGAATACAACGCACGGATTATTGCACCAGACGTCTGTCAAGAATCCACTGTTAAAATCAGAACCTGGTCCCTAAAGTATAAAGCCTTCCGTGTCAACTTTTACCGTTTTAGAGAATTTCGCTACCCGAAGTTCGTAAAAGCGGCGGTAATTGCCGTCAAAGAGGAGAAAACAAACTTACCTCCATGTTTTCGGTCCTTTCTCTTACGACGTTAAAGAGCACAAAGCGAGCTCGGGCAAGCTCAAGCTCGGCAAACTGTATTACAAGCAAACGTTTTCAGCGGGAGGGACCCTCTCTGCAGAAAGCACTCTGCGCTTCTTCACCGTCGCAAATTGAATTACTGGTGCCACCAAAGTCCAATCCATCACTTTCACACTTTGCGTCAGTAGCTAACGGCAACGTTCATGGAAGGAATATCTTCAAAGCGTTCCCTGTTTAAAAGAAATCGCGGGTTTCAGAAAATCATGCTGACATTTGATACCATCAAATTTTCCACGAGCTTAAGTGCTCCTGATCTATTACTGGACTGATCAACAGGTCCTAAGTAGGAGTATTTTAGAAGCTGCAATAATTTCGGTTCAGAAATCTTTTCCCCGCTCTTTAAACATCGCAGAATATCCAGATAAAACTATAATAATCTTTGGGGCTGCATTAAAATATTAAATATCAAAGTAAGTACATGTACAGAGGCGTCTCTTAAAGTTGAGGGTATTAACGGTTACACTAATTTTTTTATTTATCTTTTTCATGATCTGTCTCTTGATTGGTTTGATGAAATCCTCCATTACTTCCTTATCTTAACTAATCTCAACTCACCATGCCAATTCAGTCTACATTCTCAGATTTCAGATTTGCAAGTAGTGTACTAATCTTTCTTTACAGTTCTCCTCTTCAGTTGTTCATTCCACTAAAAATATCAAGAATCCTTGCGTGTCCTAAAACATGTTTCAGCCATCAGGGTAATTTTACTTCCCAGTAAAATAATTCTCGTACGTTTACCTCAAATTCTGATCCTATTTTTACATCTAACCATGTGCTTTTCGTTTGTTTAACTTGAATCCATAACATAGAAAGTATGACCTACTCAACAATCTACATATTATTCATCAAGTTGTCGTAAGTTATAGGTACAATAATTAAACTTTTTTTCCTCCTTTCGTCTTACGGCTCGTCGAGATCATTGGAGGTGGGATAGTATCGGGGAAATTAACAGGTAGGAATTCGGCCACAGCCTATTGAAAGAACCATTCCAACGTTCTCTGAACAAGGTTTTGAACACCCGTCTTTCCGAATGCTAGGCCCGAACTTAGCCGTTCATCCACCAGACTCGGTTGTGGAGGAACATATACTCTCCCGTATTCTGCACCGATTACCGTTATGTGCTATACCGCGGCAACTGCGACGGATTTCGGCATGCATGATATCCACAGTCATCGAATGATACTAGATGTTGCGTACAGATCACTGCGGCTCTTGACGTAGAATCCGTAACAGCTCATTCGGAATAATGCACGCTGAGTATCAGTTGTTCGCTCTATATAGAGTAGAAAGAGCAAATGTCTAACCGGAACGAAAATAGTAATACTGCCCCTCCGTGTCAAACTGCAATGCTCATCCCAAAGCTGCTGGGCTGCTGCCTTTTATAGCGGCAATAGTCCACCTTCTGTCTCCTCTCCCCTAATTGGAAACTCACGAGGCTTTCGCGCTTAATGTTGCTTCCGCGTAAAAGTCACTATTTTCAGACGAGTCGATGAACCTGGCTTCTCAGTGCCCCACGCCTGAATGGCGAGATAGGTGTTGTAGATGACCAGGCCTTCGCGGATTATCCCTTCAGATGTACGTTTGTCTGGAACAGTGAGCTTTGCAACTGAAGCCTACGCTTGGCTTTCAACCGTCAGGAAACCCACATACAAATCGTACCCGCATATACTGGGCAGGATTATAATGTATTTAAAACTAGCAGTTACCTGCGGCTTCGTCCGCTTCAAAGTGTCTAATAGTATAAGAATTGTTTTAATAATAATAATAATAATCATACATGTTATATGTAAAAATAAAAAAATATTTACGTCCTGCAACAAAAAAAATTGACCACTATATTTAATCTCTATTAGATCAATCAGTTCTACGTTAAAATAGAATTTACTTGTTAAACCACGAATTAATTGTACCTTGATTGCATTCTTCGATTAATTTCGCAGACCTAGCTTTACTACACAGTCCAGTCACATTAATGTGACCACCTTTCAAAAACCAGAATAACCACCTTTGGCAGAGCGGACCGCTGCGAGGCGTGCAAGAAGAGAGTCAATTAGGTTTATGAAGGTGTTCACTGGGATGTTGAGCCATGCCGACTCCAGTGCCGAAGCCAACTGCGCTAGATTACGTGGTTGAGGATCCATGGCGCGAACAACCCGATCGAGGTGATCCCACAGATTCTCGATTGGGTTTAATCCGGTGAGTTTGCCGGCCAGGGTAATAAGGTAAACTCATCCTGGTGCTCTTCGAACCACGCACATACACTGCGAGCTGTATGACACCCCATTGTCCTGCTGGTAAATGCCATCATTCTGAGGAAAAATTGTTCTCATGTAGCGGTGGACATGGTCCGCAAAGACAGGTACGTACTTGTGCTGATTCATCGTGCCTTCCACAATGATGAGTTCACCCAGTGAATGCCAGGAAACCATTCCCCAAACCATAATGCTCCTTCCTCCACCCTAGATCCTTCCGGCAATTGTTGCAGGATGTTTGCTTTCAGACGTTTCACGCCGTATGCGCCAACGTCCATCTGTCCGATGGAGCATAAAACGTGATTCATCAGAAAAAGCCACCTGTCGCCACTCTGTGGACGTCCAGTTGCGGTACTAGCGTGTAAATTCCAGCCTTCGTCGCCGATGAACAGCAGTCAGCATAGGTGCATTAACCAGGCATCTGCTGCGGAGGCCTATGCGCAGCAACGTTCGCTGAACCGTTGTTGAGGATACACTCTTGGTAGCCCTTTGGTTCATCTGGGCGGTCAGTTGCTCAACAGTTGCACGTCTATTTGCCCGAAAGCATCTCCGTAGCCTTCGTTCGTCTCTGTCACCTATAGCCCGTGGTGCACTAAATGTTCCACGCCGCTGATTTTGAATAGTGCCATTTTGCCATGCACGGTATACTTTCACCACGGCGGCACGTGAACAGTTCACAAAATTAGCCGCTTCCGAAATGCTTCCACCCTTGGCCCGAAAGCCAATTATCATGCCCTTTTGGACGTCGCATAAATCGCTATGTTTCTGCATTACGCCCACGACTGAAATGCTTTCCGATGTCCTAGGACATCCTTTACATACACTCCATTGTAATGTGCTGCCACCCAGTGGCGTAGCTAGCGTGGGTGACACCCGGGGCGGATATCGATGGTGTCACCCCTTGAAAACTTAAATCCAAAATTGAGTATATTATATCATCTTTTAGGTGTAAAATATGATATTAATAAAACATAATTAAATAAAAACTTATTGTTATTTAAAAATAATAGTTAATAAAATTGTAAGATTAACAACATTTAAAAGATATACAAATAAAATAAAAACAATTGCTTTCACAATCCCCTCTTTCTAGCTCTAACAACTGCAAACCAGTAAATCACATTTTCGAAATTAAAAATTTGATTTACTTCATGTTCAATAATCAATATGGCAAGATTTTAGCCACGTGTTGATCACTGGTGATCTAAAGTGGTTTTAGATTAATTTTAACTCCTCTGAAGATCGAGCCTCATACTGTTCCGCACCGTCACCGCACCGTCACGTTTCTTACTATTGGCGCTCACTCGGTCGAGGTTTGTCCAAAGGATACGATGTGTCGTCCGACAATCGGCCGACACGCGGCCATCATTGGATTGGTTTATGTTTTGACGGTGTGGACCAGTGTCGGTCTGCTGGATGTGGAGAACGCATAGAGAGAGTTCGGAAATTTCCCTTCCCTTACGACCAAATGTTGTTTTCATGTTATTGTTGGTCTTAAAACAAGTGTCTTTTTTTTTCATCCATGTTCATAAGATGTTCTTAACAAGTAGGAATTGTTCTAGCATCTTCGCATTAATAAATCAAAACATTACCAGAGATGAAGATCAATTTTAAGACCCACAAAAATTGCAGCCGAGATCTGCATTTGTAACGGGGACCTTCCACACCCGAATCGCACGCCGTAACCATACGCCAGACTAATCTAGAAGTACTGAAAAATATCTACCGGTATTCAAACACATAAAAGTTGATTCGTGTTTTTTTGATAGCAAAAATAGATGGTATAGAAAAAAAGTATATTCATAGTATCATGTTTGCAAACTTATTTTTCATTACACCTACATTCGGACGGGTGACTCAAATGACTGAGTGAGGTTTGGATACTGAACGTCCCGGGTCAAAACCCGGACTCGACTGTAATTTTTGCGGGCCTAAAAATTGACATTTACCTTTGGCAATGCTTTTATCTGTTAATACGAGGATTCTAGGACGCTCCGTGTTCGAATTTCACGTTAATCTGTAGGTCTCCTTTCGATATAGGTGCACTGCGAGTTTCCTAATAAGAAACTCTGACTAGAACTTTGAGATAACATGAAATTATTATATTTATTATACAAAATCTTTAAGACCTAAATTTAAATTAAAATATGTTATAACCTCATTCTTTGCTAAAAAAAAAAATACTGAATGAATCGAAAAGAACCTCAAGCAAAACAAACACGTCAAGTGCGAAGTGATTGACATTTCATTGCGATTGCGTTGAAATATGCGAGAATCTTTCATTCCGGTACAGTGTGGTAATGATTTGTTAATACTGCGCTGCAGGGCCGGATTAAGACAGCGCGGGGCTCGTAGCAAATGTGAAGAAGAGGCCCTTGATTTTTGCCGTCCTGGGGAAAATTGTGGAGATAAAAACAAAAAAGGTCACCCATGTAGCCTAGGAGGCGCGAGGCCCCCTAGAAGGCGCGAGGCCCGTGGCATTTGCTACCTCCTGCTACGTGGTTAATCCGGTACTGCTGCGCTGGGATACTATTTTTGTACATAAAAGATCAACCAGATAGGTGATTACATGAGTCAGATAAAAAAGTATTTAAATGTACTTTCGTACCAAAACTGTGCAAAATAAAGTAAAGGTATCAAACCTACCTGTCATCCCCAACACTGATTCCCTGTAACAATCACTTGAAAACGTTAAAGGAGACTAAAGACCGTATCCTGTAAATCGCGCCCAGTGAAAATCGCGCCCAAGTGTAAATCGCGCCCAGCACAGTCTCTACCTGGGGTATTTCTGGCTAAAACGGAATTCCTTCGACGAAGAAAGAAACTTACAAGGGTTAAGTTTCACGCCCACTGAGGAATGTGTGCAAATCGCGCCCGGTCTAAAAGTTGACTACCCCTCAAGACATACCTGTCCCATGAGTCACACCTCCGCACCAGCTGTGGGAAAGTTTTGCTTGCCAATGTTTGGCCCTTCGGTTTTACCCCAGAGTATGACATCTGAACAATGCTTTGGAAATTCCTTCTTACCAACCCCCTCCAGATTTATTGCAGTAACTTTACTACAGTTCGGTTCGTGTGCTTCAGCTGACATGGAACTTTTGACGACCAGCCACGGTAAGCCTTGTGCCCACTACAAAGGATACTCGCATATCATAAAAAGATCACTTCTAGATGGAACTGTTGTTTGGCGATGTTCAAAACAACGATCGAAGCAGTGTCGAGGAATGCTGAAGACGAGAGACACCAACGTACTCACTTCAAACGATCATAATTGTGGACCTTCGGATGACGCTCGCCTAGAAGTACAGAAGGCTGTAACCAAGGCGAAGAAGAGAGCACGAGAGGAAGATACTCCGATTAGTAAAGTATATTCAGAGGAATTGGGTGACCTACATAATCGAGGATATAATTTTGTCACGGAGATGCCGGAACAGCATGTAACAAAGAGAACGTTATACAACCAACGGGCAAAATCGCAAGGAAACCAGAAGGAACCAAAATTATCACAAGAAATTTCTCTTCAAGCAGAAGAACTAACTATGAGTGACGGTACCTCCTTTCTTCTCAGCGACGATGAATCAGCGGAGAGAATCATAATTTTTTGTGGAAAATCAGGAACAGAAGTTTTAAAAAGTAAACAAGACTTTTTCATGGACGGGACATTTAAAAGCTGTAGTAAGCAGTTTACACAAATTTATACAGTCCATGCAGACTTTGGAAGTTCGAAAGAAGAAACTAACATCCATCCGGTGGCATTTGCTCTGTTACCAAATAAAAAAAAACAGACTTATGTCCGTATGTTCCACAGTATACTGAAAATCATTCCAGAATGGAAGCCAAGAAATGTAACAGTTGATTTCGAAGCAGCAGTGATTTCAGCACTTGAAGAAGTTTTTCCATCAGTTGAAATCCACGGATGCTATTTCCACATGAAGAAATGTCTGTGGAGGAAAATTCAAGACCTTGGACTTACTTGTGTGTACAGGGAAGATGAAGAAGTACAACTGCAAGTTCGCATGTGTGCTGCGTTGGCTTTCCTCCGACCTGAAGATGTCGCAGATGGCTGGGCCGAGATACATTCCCATGCAAGTAATGCTCCCAGACTTACGGAATTTTTCGATTATTTTGTTGAAAGATGGTTAGAAAATGCTGAGATCCCAATCAATCTTTGGACCTGCTACGGGAGGCGACATCGAACCACCAATGCTGTAGAAGGCTGGCACAACAAGATCAACAACCTTCTTGGGAAACCAAACCCTAAAATCAAAGATGTGATCGACTGTATGAAGAAAGAAGCAGAAAACTCAGCGAGTGTATTTATGAGGTCACAGTTGAACATGGAAGGCAAAAGAAGAAAAAAGAAGTACATGAAACTTGACGAAAGACTGGAAAAAACAGTAAAAAAGTACGAGGAAGATGGTGACATCAGGACTTGTTTGAGAATGATCTCCCACCTCCAAAAACTAGAATAAAGTCTTTATCTTAAAAACAAAACTACAAAAAAAAATATAAAATAAGAAAAACAAAAAAAATTGACGATGCTTTTAAGCTGATTTTAAACACGCCTAAATGTCGAAAGATTACTTTTGTCATTTAGCCAGTCCAAAGCCTGAACAAAGTGTGATGGGAATCAGTTTATTTATTTAACTTGTACATAAATAGTTTTTATTTAGGAATTCCGTTCTAGCCAGAAATTACCCCAGGTAGAGACTGTGCTGGGCGCGATTTACAGGACACCGGTGCGGTGGTGTGACTCATGGGACAGGTATGTCTCGAGGGGTAGTCAATTTTTAGACCGGGCGCGATTTACACACAATCCTCAGTGGGCGCTATTTTCACTGGGCGCGATTTTCGTACAACCCTAAAGACCGGGTAGGAACATGGGCGAGCTATGGAAAAGTGTGGACGCGAGGGGGCGAGCCACTCGGACGATTGTCGTTGAGGTGACGGTACAGACCAGTATTGGCAAAATAGAGCTCGACCTTTACACATAGCAACTGATACACACACTGGCGCAAATTAAAATCCCAACACCCATACGATGTTGTGATAAATGAATCAAATTTGGCCCCAAGTAGACCCACATGAAGAGTATTAAATGATTTAAAATTGAAAGTTTTACATGTAATAATATGAGAATTACGGTGCTATCTATTATGTAAATTGCTATTATTTAATATTCTTTTAACGTACTAGTGGCGTACAGTGTGGTGTAACATGACACTTTGTTGTTCACGAGTTCTTGTTGGCTAAGTATGCCCAGGCGAAGAGTGACAACTCTATACACTCAAATGTCTAACTGTGAGAGAGGTCGGAGAATTGACGTGTTTTAAAAAGGTGCATCATATCGTGAAATCTCCCAAAGGATTGGCCGTAGTGCATTGTCAGTATACAGACTTGTTATGCAGTGATGAAAGAAAGCTCTAATACTCCAGGTCTATACTGATGGATAACAGCACGTGAAGACCGCCAAATTGTGTGGGTGGCTGCTGCTGGCAAATGGTTGACTGCAGGCCAGATCCAAACAGTGGTTACAGAGAGAGTCACCCCTTCCCCGGACAATTGAAAACCAATTGCTTGAAGCTGGAGTACGCTCTCTGAACCCTATGCAATGCGTCCCATTAATCTGATTTCATTACCAGCATCATCTAACCTGGCGTAATGCAAAACATAAAAGGACATGTGAATGGCGTACATTCGTGTTTACAGACGAGTCTCGATTCTGTCTGTGGCAAAGTGATAATTCACGACATGTTCGGAGGCGTATTGGAAAACGGCTTACCTGCTGTGATTTCAGAACATCACACAAATACAGTCACCGGTGTCATTTTTTGGCGGCAATCAGTTTCGACAGCATGACTGAGTCGGCTGTTGTTGATGGCACAATGACAGCCCACCACTATGTGGACAGGGTACTGCATCTTATTGTGATACCCTTCATGTTCACCATTGAAATCGCATCTTGCAACAAGATAATGCCCGTCCTCATATTGCGGCCATCGTTACACAAGCCTTGCAAGGAGTTTCGATCACAATTTGAACAGCACAGTCCCCAGATGTGTCCCCAATAGAGCATGTCTGGGATACCAGGAGTAGAGACATTAGATCACATGGTGACCCAGCACAAACTGCGCAATAACTGACTGCAAAAGACATGCAGGCGTAAAGAGAAATACCCAAAGAAGACATTCGAAACACTTGTTGATTCAATGTCGAAGAATCCACGAATGCATTGGTGCTCAAGTTGGAAGCATTTCTTACTGAAAACTGTAACTAAAGGTAATAACTTATCCTGATCCATTTGCTACCATTTCTTCTGGGTATGGCCCTGGATATATCTTCAAAGTTTCCTAAAATTCTACCATTCCTGTATGCATGGTGAGATTATAATTTTTGCCAGTGTAACTATAGGGCGACCGTAATATTTCGCTATAAATTTTTAAAAAATCGAAAACTACCCAATCATTCGTTGTTGAAACGTTAACATAGAGGAAAGTTAACAGAAGTGGCTTGATCCAAGTAGAAGCAATTCCAGACCCAAATGGGGTTCCATCGGTGCAAACCCAGAATCCGGGTGCCACAAGTCATGAGACCCTGGGAGAGACTGTATAGTCAGAGAAGCAACTCTACATTAAGTTCCTTCATAAAAATAGAACAATAAATGCAATATAAAAACAACGAAATTTTTTAAAAAAAAAAACGGCTTAGGTAATATAAGAACATGCCTTTGCGGTATCTGCCGTCTTTACATGAAGTACTTCACAAGTGAAGTATTTTACTATCCGCCTAAGATACACGTAGCTACAGACTTCTAAATATGACATTGTATGTACTAAAGACCGTCTTCACGTGTTAATTTTACATTTCTAGCGCCGCTATGTAGCATATAAATAAAAATGTTGTAAACGGCTTGAATGTTCGCTCAGTTTGATCAGGAACAAAAGTTCGACATCCCTGTCGATTTAAGGAATACACCTGTATTCGACAGAGGGGTTACCCATAATACAAATTTTCTTCTTCTCTAAATTTGTTATGGAAAATTCATAGAGAATCATATGCTTATTTATTTCATCGCGATCATATTTGCATATTCTCTATCAGAAGAAAGCATAGCAAACTTACATGAACCTAGAATTTAAGTGGTTACTAATGTTACGATTTCGCCAGCAAGATACGCGGTTCCGACTTTTTTTTATTTATTTATTTAAATGGCTTTCGGCCTTATCAGCCACACAGCCAAGTTCTTTGCGTTTTATGACAATTCACATTTCATTACTTTACAGTTCTATTTACATAGTTTAACAATTTATATTTCATTTCCTTTACAGTTTTAAATATATATAATTTACATTACAGTTCTATACACAACAGTTACGGTTCCGACTGTTTTAAACACAAGCTTTACAAAAACTGATTACCAACGACGGACGATACCATCAACGAACACTTGGACCCGTTCAGATTGATTTGAAACCTGACAGTATTGCTAGTTTAATGCACAGTTTTTACTAACATAAATTCGAACATGATACGATTTCATGTCGAAATAGATGCACTGTCGATAATAGGCAGGTACGCAGAGTGTAAATCGGATAACGCGAAATGTACTCAGTTTGTACATCACGAATCTGTCAGATAATAAATTCAAAAATTACTAGAAAAACTTCAAAGCACTTGTAAATCTTAGCTTGAAAGCTAATGGAATTCTAAATAAGCAAAACAATTTTAAAACCTAGATTACGCGTATTCCGACGTACGCTTGGTTTTCATTTCCAAATTTTCTCTAAATATTTTCGAGGATTTACAATTTAACTGTCTAATTACTATGATTTTAGCAATTATATATAAACTTTAATTTTAAAGCTTCCTCTTTTTATACAAGAAAACTTACATTATATCCACCGCCGCTTCTAACAAACCAAACAACAGTGACGGACGGCAAGCACAACAATGAACGATTTCTTGTGATTGTTGGAGCTACAGAGCGGTGCTCCCTTTGTTTAAGCGCACGGTATTGCCAACAATTATATTCTACTATAACGAATGAGCACAGCCGCCTGGATCGCATTTGAAAAAGCGCTAGATCAACCTAAAAACAAATATTCATAACAATAAAAGTAGACGTGTTTTGATACCAAAGGATAAAAGAAGTTTTTTTTGTGTCACACTAATTTCGATTACTATTTTCGAAATGTGGGTGTCACCCCCAAACATATGACACCCGGGGCGGACCGCCCCCACCGCCCCCCCCTAGCTACGCCACTGCTGCCACCTGCATTCTGTGATTGGTTATTTCATGTTGACGTCAAAAGTAGATGGTGGTTACTTTAATGTGACTGGTCTGTGTACCTTTCATTGCAATATTTGACTTACGTTTTCCTGTCACGTCTTTAAATAATAATTTTTTAAAAGGACTTTATTTCCTCTATGGACTTTTGTTTTGTTTTGTCTTGTCGCTTTGATAAATTAATTCTGCTTTGAAACAGATATTTCCATGTTAAAGTATTAATTCTTCAATGTGATCTTTGATAACATTATTATAGGTCTCTTTAATTTTGTAACATGTCAAAGGAATGAATGCTTGTGGGTCAATTACTACACTTCCTTACTTTTCATTGTGAATAAACCACTTCGAAGAGGACTTGTTCGCGCTACCGAGTGTGTTGGGTGAGCGGTAACGCTGTGGCCTCGCATTCGGGAGGACGCACGTTCGAATCCCCGTCCGCCCAACCAGATTTGGTTTTTTTTTTACGATTTCCCCAGATCACTACACGGGAATTCCGGGATGATTCGTCCAAACGGCCATGGCCGAATTCCTTCCCGTTCTTTGCGCCCAGTTCCTTTCCGACTTTAATGACCTCGACATCGACGAGAAGCGGATGGCCAGCTGGCATTCTCCCACATATGGAAACTCTGCCTAGCATCTTACATATATTAAGAGAAATCTTTCGAGAACATTGTAGTATACAATTGCAATAATTTTCTTTGTCCTACTTATTATTATTAAAACTAGTTTAAATACTCGTCGAAAGTTACGGTGATAGTAGGAGTTTTTATTGATATTTTTCGTGGTATTATTAAACTTTCTCGGAGTATTTTGTTAGGATATTTTTAAATAACTACATTTGATTTTATTTGGTCGAATTTTTTGCTTTTTATGAAAAATGTAATTTTAATGACGAATAAATATCATTTATTTGATTGATATGTTTCGTGAATACGTAAGTTTCGTGTAAACGTTCTCTGGATTTTATTAAACTTTCCTGTTTGTTATCTCCTTAGGTTATGCTGTCACTTCGTTTCAGTAACTGCGACAGAGAATACAATGTAATCATTTAATTTAAATGAAGTCACATTATATAATTTTTTATATCTCTGCCTCGCATCATAACCTTTATCTCTGGTATACAACAGACAATTAGCTGGGATCACAATTACGTTTTATTTTAACAAATTAAATGCAAATAAAATCAAATTCAATTATTTATTTGAAATTTACATTTCCTTTTTACAGTATAAATGTAAATAAAATCAATACAGTTATTCATTTGAATTTTGCTGATGAGTTAAGCAGCAATGTGGTGGCAGTCAGTGTAATTAACACTTCGGGCATTATCGACATTCGCCGAAGATGGCCGATCTATCGAGGTGAGCTCTCCAGGCTCCACGCATTTTATTAAAGAGTAAACTTACTATGACGATTGTACTTGCAACAATTACGTGCTTATTCTTAATAAAAATAAAGGTAGTGT